>JANAVB010000397.1:2809975-3121856 GCA_029216955.1 Iris pallida
CCCTAACTCCTAGCAACCACACCCCATACGCGCCAGCCTCCTTGATGCCTGAAACCCGCACGCGGAGCGTAAAGCAGCAGAGCACAAGCGGTTCCAGGGACCGCCTTCACAGCGACTTTTCATCGCGAAATAGATGATTTGCTAACTACTTGCTCTGGTATGTTCACAATATATACGTCTATCATTTCTTTTAAACACTTCGTAATTAGATGCATATATTGTCCGTTAGATCGACGCAAAGTCGAAGCAAAACTACCCCGAAATAGGACAATACATAGTAGTCCAAACACCCTGTTGGAAGGCAAATTCTCGCAAATCCTTTGACTGATTCAAAAAGTGCTTGAATGGGTTTATAGACAACCTATAGGCTCCACAACCCATTTTTCAGAAGTCGATTTTATCGACTACGTGCCGAGAAATCGGATCCCAAAGTTTGCCAAAAAACTGTTTTTAAAACATTAAAAACCTTCGATACGACGTACGTCCCGCCAATTCGGGCGACGTGGTCGTGAACCAAAAGCATCGAAAGGTGCGTATCGGCTTCGTCGATGTGTGGGCTTTGACAAAATTCAAATTGGTTGCGTGTGCACGACGAATTTGATGCGTATCCGTCAAAATTTACCGTATCGGCCTCTATGCAAATTTTCCAATTACTTTGTGCACGTTCGTCAGATCAAAATAAAACTTATGCCAACAGGACCGTATCATTTTTCTGGTCCTGTATACCAAGTTTGGTCCGATTCTGAGACAGTTGACCAGATCGCCGTTTTGTGGGTCCCACGATCCGACTCAACGGGCAATTTTATGCACGGCCCGCCGGAATCCGACTTTGGACATAAGGTTGGGTTCATATCAAAAAACCGAACATGTAGACATATAGTTTGACGACTTTAGAGACCATAGACTTTGGCACGCTTTTCAGTGCAAAGCTGGTCCAACGGCGGACACCGTTTTGACCCGAAATCACCATTTTGCCCATGTATCCAGAATTGGACGTATGGACAGGCTATCTAGCTAATTTGACTATTCTAAAAAGGTTGGTAATATTTATTTTAGGTATCGGAGACTTTTGCATGTGTTGACTGTGTGGCTCACTGAGTGGTATGGTATTATCGGTTTCACCAGCTAAGGACATCATGCAAGTGCACTTTCTGATTGCTTTTCGATTCATAGTAGTCTATACATTTCATGTTTATACATATGTCTTACTTCTTGTTGACACGCTCGTCACATGAAAATTAGTATCATGGATCTCTATTTACTATATTTCATGATTATCATGTTTTCGTGTTTTTGTGATTTGTTCGAGTCCATGAGTACTAGTCGGGAGGAGAAATATCTTAGTAGACGTGTGAACTATCCCTTTACCATCCCAAAATATCTATTCTTGAATAATGGCAGCTTGCACACGACACGTGCCATGGTGCTGGATTTACCCTCATAGCCGTTCACATGTCGAAACTGATATTTCAAAACACATAGATAGTTATCTTTTATTTGTTTCCTTGTTTTCTTGACCGCTTGCCATGACATCAGTTACTTTCTAGTTTTCATCTCACATATGTTATTTTTATGTCCTGTAAATTCTATTATGTTTTGATTTATCGTTAGTTTGTGTGCTTGTTCCATTCCTGACTGGAAACAAACATTTTTCAGGTTAGCTGTGGCTTCTATTAGCAATGGAAGATACGGGTGTACTTGCAGGCCAAAACCTAGACTTTAGATAGATGTTGTAGCCATTTCAAATATGTGTAAGAATTTTATATTTTCTTCAAATATAAATCTTGTAACTATTGCAATAAAAATTTAGTTATGTGAATGAGCAATGAAGTTATTCGAAAAAGCGGCGTAGGCTGACTCTGCGACATAGGCTGGCTTGGACACGTCTTGTATCCAAAAAAGCGGGTACGGATGGTGACACTACTCAATCCTCAGGTTTACTATTTCGTCAATCACAAGTCCGACCCATCCTCGAATTCACCTTCGCATTAAACCACAAGTCAAAGCAATCTAAATTGCCACGCCCTGATATCCCGAGTTCGATCATTCCCGATGAACATGAATCACCATGTCAGTGCTCACACGGAACGATCGTCCAAAATCCGACGTGATGCATGTGAGAAGCTCGAGTTGCGTTCGCACAAGACAAGATCGTTGACGTTGTGGTTAGCTTCGAAGCAATCAAGACACGATCATTTTCATCCAAGTATTCTTTTAAATCAAATCTTATAGCATCCATCCAAAATAATAACACTTTACACGATCGTCATTCCCCAAATTAGAGTACCCCTGAGTTATTGCACATTGATCTGATATGCCTCAATACCATCAATAATATGCATAACCTGACAATCTTCATTTGTAATTAATTTTGAATCGTGCAAGTGATGTAATCATCCGAATTGGATATACTACAATCTCCTCGATATTCAAGATCAAAATTTGTTCAATAATACCCGAACTTTTCACATGATCAATTTGTTCAAATCCATAATCATATATGTTCATACATCTATCTTAAGTCATGAGCAACATATTTTCTTAAAACGCGTTGATCTATGCTAACTTGAATCATCTAGCAACATCTATTCCATTTTTTAGAGTCATTCTCAAATATTCGAATCATTTCCATGAACGCTGTTATCCAATAGTGCTAACTTTTCGTATATGATTCATATCGATTTTCTCGATCGATTCATCCATTCGTACACCCTAATTTTTCTCGATTCAATTTACCTACTCAATCATATTCATATTTCATACTTGTGCAATTCAAATCTTGTGCGCGTCATTTTTAGTTTGTTCGAACCAACTCGCCATAAACTTTAAGATTACAACTTACTTAATGATACTCAATCTAAGGCTTTGCTCACTACGACGCTTGCTGATAGACTCATTGGCACCCCATATCCCCAATTGATCGACATCCCCGAGGCTATCCCATACACCACTCAGGGATGAAGTAATTCGACAAATTCTCAAAACTATCATTCGATTCACTATCGATTTCTTCGAATCTCCGTTCGAACCATTCCTCAATTTTAAGCACGTTCCATCTATATCGCATTGATGATATCGCCTTACGAAAGCACCTCTATCGCAACAAACCAATACCTTTATGAATCAAGTCTAACTCATTCTTGTCTGACACATTTTGAATCCCGCATGCGACTTTGCTAAGATCTACGCAATCTTGGTGTATATGCCCAGCCCGACTTAGCCAATCGTGCTTTACGTGAACCATCTTCTATTTATTTTCTCAAATACTATTCTCATACGATTTGCAAATTACATAGACTTATTGTATGGACATCCCGCAGAACATTGGGAGAGAGCGCACTAACAATATCAATCGTAAAATCAACATCAGAGTTTGCGTAAACAACATCAGAGTTAAAAAATTTAATCGAAAGTCCAAGGAAGTAAAGCCGTGCCCTGATACCATTATGTCATGCCCTGCTCCCGTAGGAGCGATCGTCCTCGCTAAGACATAATGCCTAGATTGCGCTTATGGAAGGCAGGTTCCATAACGGCCGATTACAGGCTAAGCGACAGGGTCGTTGCACAGAAGTCCCAAGTAGAAACATTGAATAAACATCAGTGGAAACATGAAACAAAATACAAGTCATTCAAATATGCTCTTTATTGATATTGAAACGGAGATTACATGGTGGGCACGAGGGCAAGATTACAATCACTCAAGCTCACTCTTCTCATAATACAAGTCACTCTGCTCTCTCTTCTCTCATCTCTTAATATAATTGACGAGCCAATGGATGCTTCAGATAGGCGATGTACATATATTACGTCCCGTATAAGTCCAGACTCCATGCGGCCGCACGCCTCGAAATGCCAAGGGACTCCATGCCTCGGTGCATCCAAGCGAGCTCCGCACTAACGAGATTCTACCTGTGCCAGAACATAAACACTGTGTGGGTGTCAGTACTCAACTATACTGGTGGTGTGAGCTCCTCGCCCACCAATACAAAACCAACACGTTCATTGACTTTGTGCAACATATTCTTTTACGATTGTCTTTTTATTCTTGCCTTAGGATCAATTTTAGGACATAAACTCTGGCCTATTTTGTGTATCTAGACCATTACCGTGCCTTGCACCAACAACTTACTCATACTTTGCCTCTAAACCTTCTCGTGCCAACAACGTTAACTTATCGACTCGTGCTTCCCTTTCGGCCCATAGTTGGTACGCAACAACTTGGTCGTGCCATAAATCCCTTTGTATAACATAATCGAGGGAGTGCCTCGCCACTTAGTAACTTGCCTATACTTGTGTCATAACAACGTGGTCGTGCCATAACATATCGAGGCCGTGCCTCGCAATTCAACATGACTTAATCGAACTTGCCCTATGGCCCTTCTTGACTTAACTCGAAAGTACTCGATTCCAACTTATGCAATTCTTGATTTCAAAAAAAAAAAACTTATGCAATTCTATGTTGACGACTTATTACTTTGACGCCACATCTCATGCCGAAGCATGTGTCTTTGCTTAGCCAAATCTTAGACTCCATTTTGGGTTACAACCGTGCCTACCTTCTTAACTCAAACGTGTCGTGCTTATACTTTTTTCGAATCGACCGACACCGTGCATGTGGATTTCTGCTCAGCACACCAATTATCTATTTGAAAGTCACTGCAATCCAAGCCATTGTGGACATAGCTCGAGTAGGTGGCGGGTCTTTCAATACAAGGTAGCTAACCCCATGGAAATCCCCCGACTACCCACCCGGTACAATCCAGTGCTGCTATAACGTCTTCCCCTAGGTCGACTGGCCCCGACGTCCCGGCGTAATACCAGTCGAGGAAGAAATAGTTGTCGACAAGTTGTCCATGACCACACACCTGCGAGAACACCTAGACTCACGTAAATGCATGGCCTACTTTGAGGTACGATTAGAACCATACTTAGCAAAATGTGCATCAGAACCATATCATGCAAAACGTGCATCAGAACCATACGATGCAAAACGTGCGTCAAAACCATACGATACAAAATGTGAATACTTGGAGACTCCCAAAATATGGGACCGCCTCGGCGACAAAAACGATCGTATGAACTTTCCTTTATTTGAAACCCAGGGAACGACTATCGTATAGCCTTCCTACTTAACTTGAACAAAACGTGTTCCTTAAGTGCCATAGACCGTGGCTAACTTTTCATAGTGTCGACTGTGGCAAGTGCCTTAAACCGACTTGTGTTCTAGGCGACGCTATCATCCAAGTCATACTTTATATGACGAGCCTTGAGATCGTGAGACTATGTGACTTAACAACGTAGAAAGAGTGGGACAATGCTTACTATGACTTCGAGATTCCAGCATAACTCTTGCCTAACTTAATCGTGCAATAACTTAATCCGTAGGACGGGCAAGATTATACCAAGCCTTAGACGATGGGATCGTGCATGCTTTATCAAGCATTTATATGTGCGATGCCTATGACATAGCTTTATGGCAACTTAAACTAACTTCCTTCTCCTAAGCCACAGGATGAATGACCGAGTGCCATTTTTGAAAGCACAACGTGCAACACTTCTAAGCCGACCGTGGGACCTTTTTATTTTCTTAACTCAATCGATCTGACTTGGGATTATTCTGTTAGCTAGGTGGATTCGTCTCTTTTATTATCAAGCCTACTTGTGCATTTGAAAACGTTCGTTTTATTAGTGTGAAGGCCAAGCTGAGGCAAGTTCACCGAAGCCACCCACCTGAACGAGGAGTCGCCTCGACCGTGCGGGTCTTCGAGCAAGCCGTTGCATGGCTAAGTCCGAATGCCGTTGGCATTTTGATTCCTCGATTGAGCTGAGCGGGATGGGGCTTAACATTATACACCACTCAGAAAGTGTTTCATCCTCGAAACTAATTGAGTACACTTATTGACTTATAACTTGATTCAACATCCATTGATTCTCGCACACATTTTGCCTATGCGTTTCTTCAATCCGAGCCACGCTCGTACTTTTATTTTCCTTCACATCGAACAACTATATCTCAACTTGGATAACTTACACTTATCACGCACACGGGAGACTTAGTTCTAGGACAAACTATAAAATCAATCGACATTCAAGTTCATTTGAATCCAACGATCGCACTACCATCAATACTTTATTTGCAACACAATTTCAAAATCATCGATACTCTTCCGTTCCTTTAGTCTCACTTGAATTCAACATA
The DNA here is from genome assembly GCA_029216955.1 of Iris pallida. Classification (NCBI taxonomy): domain Eukaryota; kingdom Viridiplantae; phylum Streptophyta; class Magnoliopsida; order Asparagales; family Iridaceae; genus Iris; species Iris pallida. The sequence continues at coordinate 2,816,175 of JANAVB010000397.1, forward strand.
TTACTTAGTTAGATCTTGTACATATTTAAGGCGTCCTCGAAGTATATGAATTTCAGCCAAGCCTCGTGATAGTGAATCCAATCTCACATGTTTGATTCATTCTATCAATCCTGAAATCAATCATATGCTATCTCTTAAAGCAGGGTCATCTCGTCTAACGCTAGGCCTTCTCTTTAGGCTAAAGTCAATCGTCAGTATTGGAATTACAGTTCCCAAACAATAATATCAACACTGACCCCCAATCCTAAGGTCAAACCAAAGTTGATAGTACATGTTTTCTACCCAAGCTCGTATCACTCCGATTTCTAACTTTGAGCATATATTCTCCTATTCGCACTTACAACACATAGTCCAGGGGTCCGAGTCATTCAGCAAAGCAATCCTACCATAAGTCCTGTTCAACCGGGTTCTTCTGCATAACACTATCACACGTCCAAATCAGCAATTTACATAGTCTATCTCTTCGAACACGTTTGATATAATCTACCTATCCACTCATCCCCAGTCAAGCACGCTACGATATGATTTTTCGCTAAACTATAATTCTCATCCCATATTCCCTAAGTCGTTTATCACCATTCATATAATCGATCACAAGGTTGCCTAGCTTAACAATATCTCTTGCCCAAATCTCACGCAAGTCTGATTATCCGTGGTGGACATGAAATCCCCATGCCAGCATTTCCGCAGGATAATCATCCTCATCGGGGTATAACTTTTGCATTAAGTCTAGACTAATTCATTCTCGATACGCAGATTGGACCTACTCAATCCTCAAGTTTACTAATTCGTCAATCACAAGTCTGACCCATCCTCGAATTTACCTTTGTATCAAACCATAAGTCAAACTAATCTAAATTGCTATGCCCTGATATCCTGAGTTTGACCATTCCTGATGAAAATGAATCACCATGTCAGTGCTCACACGAAACGATCGTCCAAAATCCGACGTGATGCATGTGCGAAGCTCGAGTTGCGTTCGCGTAAGATAAGATCGTCGACGTTGTGGTTTTCTTCAAAGCAATCAAGATACGATGTCACGCCCCAGAACTAAAATACTGGAGAGCAGGGGACAGTCACAGCCAGCTACGTACCTTGAAGTAAATTCTATCTCGCAATACGATCACGGCTGTCTAGATGCATGAGGGTTTATCTATAAGCCAACAGTCACTTATGGTCAAGAACAAGCCTAGTGTCTCAATCTTAAGCAAGCAAGTAATTGTTACAAGATGTAAGATCATCAAACATACAAAGTAAGGCATCCCAAATATTATATATTCAGATATTCATGAAGCTGGTCATATAAAATACGAAGACTAGCAAGAGTTTAAGTCATACATGATCAACCCTAGGATTTGTCAATCATGTTACAGCCCTTAGGCAGACATAAATAAAGTTTTAACACGAGCTAACACTTGCTCGGCGACTAAACACGTTAAAAGAATAATTTATAATAGAGTGGGAGAGCAAAATAAAATCCATACGTTGTCAGGGTTGCGTCTAGTGTTCACCATCTGGTTGTAAGGCTGGAATATCCTCGGGAGCTACTCTGAAATCTGGCCATACAAAACCAGTTGGGTCAGACCCCAAAAAGCGCAAGTGCCACAAGGGAGGCTTCACTTAAGAACTAAAACCAGCATGTCAAAACATAAACAAGAATAATAACAAGAAGACATAAAATATAAATGAGGCAACAAATGACGAGAGGACGAGGAACTATTCCAGAAGCCAGGTTACAATCCTTAAACCAAACAAGGACCGGGGTTTTAACCCTTCGCCTGAACAGAACCGAGTCTTTAGCCATTTAATGCTAAGAGTAAAGCGTAAACAAACAAGTCCTGAGATAGCTATTCACTGGATCTAGACAAGACTAGACAGGATTACATCCATCAATCATGGCCAAGCAATGAGTACGGCTTGATACTTTAACTAACTAGGACTATCACAAGCCTAGTTACTAACAAGATACATTTAGATGTTCCAAAAGCCACAAGCCCTGCAGACTTAATCCAGGTTATCCAGTTGCAAGTTGAGAGAGTTGGATTAGGTGACTTAGGGGTGCAACACATGACAGTGTGATGGAAATGTGTCCTACTCGACGGCATGCTACAAGTCCAATTAAAGCGCCCAGATAACGGGACTGCCTGTAGCTGGAAAATCTCTTCATGAACTACTTGACCAATCTAGTCATTAACCTAGACATATTCAGTTATAAATCCCTAACCGTGGTAACTAGGAATTTATGTCCTAGACATGATGAAGAAGAGACTTGTATCTTGTTCACACATACACAAGGTTCAACTATGGTGTCAAGATAAAAGTACCTAGCATGTCGAGATAGCCGTCGCAACAGCATTCAAGATTACATGTCATGTTTACTTGTCAAGTTCTAGTGCGCCACGACGGGCCACCATCATGTATTATCATGTCAAGGTTACTTGTTAAGAGTGTACCACAACGGGCCACTATCATGTCATGTTACTTGTTACTTGTTAAGAGTGCGCCTTAACAGGCTACTATCGTGTTCTATCCTTACATTATCATGAATGAGACAAACTTGCATAAAATAGCTAGTAACATATTCTTGAAGCCAAAAAAAGATCTGCAACTTTCATGTTGGAAGTTGGAAGAAACTCTGGCCACAAATCAGCCAAATAGGGCATAAAACAGCCAAAATGGGCACTATACGGCACTATGCGGCCAGGCACTATGCATCAATGCGGACTGGAACTATGTGGCCAGGCAGTATGCAGCTATGTGGACTGGCACTATATGGCCAGGTACTATGCATCTATGCAGACTGGCACTATGCGGCCAGGCACTATGCATCTATGCGGACTGGCACTATGCGGCCAGGCACTATGCATCTATGCGGCCAGATACTATGCAGCTATGCGGACTGGCACTATGCGGCCAGGCACTACGCATCTATGCGAACCGGCACTATGCGGCTAGGCACTATGCAGCTATGCGGACTGGCACTATTTATCGTCCCTGCCAGAACCAAGTCAGATGAACATAGAAGATGTCCAAATCTTATTTTGGCCATAACTTTCACAAAATAAGTCAAAATCTAACTTTTCAAAGGTCCATTTTGGGTAAAATTGAATTCTCTACAGCATAGAACAATAAAACTTGAAAATAATAAAGTTTGGTAGATCAAAACCCAAGAAAACTGAAAAGGCTACAAACTTAGATCTATAAAAATCCATCCGTCCAAACCGAAAACTCCAAGTTCTAAAGATGCTTAGAATTATGTAGAGAAGAAGATAGAACAATAAAATGGAAGATCCATCATGAAGTAAGTTGCACTTGTCTAAGCTCTCTAGGTTGGTGGGAGAGTAATGGAGGAGGAAGAAGAAGTAATAAATGAAGGGAGAGAAATAAGGGGTGGTTGGACTTTAAAGGGGGAGGGTTTTCTCATAGAACCAAGCCCAATCAAAACAAAAATAAACCAAGCCAAGTCATGACCAACCAAGACTAGGCTAGCAAGTCAAGTCCAACTACGGGTCACCTGACAAACGTCAGAGATCTCGTATACGCATACAAAAATACGTATAACGGAAAACGGGAGTGACACACAATCATTTTCATCCAAGCATTCTTTTCAATCAAAATCTTATAGCATCCATCTAAAATAATAACACTTTACACGATCGTCATCCCCAAATTAAAGTACTCCCGAGTTATCGCACATCGATCTTTGATACGCCTCAATACCATCGATGATATGCATAACCTGACGATATTCCTTTGCAACAAATTTTGAGTCGTGCAACTGATGCTATCATCCGAATTGGATATACTATAATCTCCTCGATATTCAAGATCAAAATTTGTTCAATAATACCCGGACTATTCACATGATCAATTCGTTCAAATCCATAATCACATATGTTCATCCATCTATCTTAAGTCATCAAGCAACATATTTTCTTAAAATGCATTGATCTATGCTAACTCGAATAATCTAGCAACATATATTCCATTCCTTAGAGTCATTCTCAAATATTTGAATTATTTCCATGAACGCTATCATCCAATCGTGCTAACTTTTCGTATACAACTCATATATATATGATTTCCTCGATCGATTCAACCATTCGTATACCCTAACTTTTCCTCGATTCAATTTGCCTACTCAATTATATTCACATTTCATACTTGCACAATTCAAATCTCGTGCGAGTCATTTCTAGTTTATTCGAACCAACTCATTATAAACTTTAAGATTACAACTTACTCAATGATACTCAATCTAAGGCTTTGCTCACTACGACGCTTGCTGATAGACTCATTGGCACCCTGTATCCGCAATTGATCGACATCCCCGAGGCTATTCCATACACCAATCGTAATGAATCGATAGTGTAAAATATATAACTCTGGAATGGTATAACTTGTAACAACCAGGTTTAAAAATAACAATAATATATACATATATATTTTAAATGAGTTACAATGTTAAGAGTATAATTAAAACATAAAATTTCCTTTTTAACCATATATATATATATATATATATATATATATATATATATATATATAATCCGACCACACTCCCCTGCTGGTTGAAATTAAAAGCACATCCTGTCAGATTAAAAAGAACTTCCATTTTCTCGACTTCTGGAGCGAACACCCCCAATTCAAGCACGTGATTGCGGAAGCTTGGAACCATGCGGACTCCTCCGACCCGCTCATCAGGGTAGCCAACAAGCTTAAGGCGACGAGGAAAGCCCTTTTGGCTTGGAGTAAACAGGCGTATGGGGATATTTTTGAGCCCGTTTGCGTCGCCGAAGATGATGTCACTCGTGCCGAGGTCCTATTCACAACAGAACGATCGCCAGCAGCCACGATCACCCTTAACCTTGTAGGACCGATTGTAGGAACGAGTTGTAAAGCACAATACTCTAGAGGGGGTGAATAGAGTATGCAGCGGAAATTAACTATTTAAAAATGTTAGCAACAAGATCACAGATAATATATCACAGATTATATGTAAATAAAAAGTAGAGAGTAGAGAGAAAACGCAAACACAAGGATGTATACTGGTTTCTCTCTTGTGAGGACTAGTCTTGTCGAAAGAACTCTAGCTTCCAGTTGAATCTACTATAGAAAATTACTACAAGTTTTCATCCGAAGTTCTTGCAACTTCTACAACGCGAGCTTTGATCCTAAGTACTCGACCAACTTCAATTGTGAAGAGTCTTTCTTCAATCAAGCCTCTGATTACAATTATTCTGAAACTTCTAGACCGTACCGCACTGGCAAATCGACTAGAGGATTGTAACTGGCTTGAGATTTGAAAATGAATAGCTCAGAACACTTTGGAAGAAGTAGTAGGCTTATAGAGAAGAGATATGCAAGTGAATTGGTGTTGAGTGAATTGAAATGATCGAAATCCTTCTCTATATATAGATTTTCCAAAGGTAGAATTCTGACAGAATTCGGGCAGAATTCGGACAGAACTATATGAGAAAATCTCGTTGGGATCCGTAACTGTGGGAAGACCAAGTTCAAAAAGTAACGTTTACTAACCAAACTCTGGCCGAATTCGGGCCGAATTCTGTTGGAGTTCTGTCAGGGTTTTTGTATATTGGTTTTGGGCTTTTTGAAAAGTCAAACAGTTAGGAAGTAGTTTCGGCTTTTATAAGTGGGCTTGTTTTCAAAATGAAAGGGTATTTTGAAAACGTTTCTCGGGTAGCCTATTTGCCAGTACGACGCAGTGTACATCATATTCCTAGACTCAATAAATATGAAAAATTATATTGATAAAATAATAAAAACCAAGAGCCCTTTGGTGACACCTTTCTTCTAAAATTTGAGTAAATTGAAGATGCCTTTTTCACTTGACGACGGTCGTCCAAAGATAAACGGATCTGGAAATCTGAATACCTTTCGGTGGCTTCGCCCCTGAACCCCCACGGGTGGCGCTGGCCCCTCGACCCCTGTCTGCTGACCGGGCAGCGAAACCCCCGACGCGAGGCCTCGGATAGGTCGTTAGACGGTTAAGAGAAATCTTCTTGTATAACGCTATCTTTGGCCCATCAATAATTCTCTATTGCATATGTCCTGGTTTGACAAAGCTTGATCATGCTTAATGCATGTCTAAGAACATGTTAGACAAACAAAACAATATGATACAAGCATAGCAATATGATATAGAATATTTAGGACAATGCTAAGTTTAAATAACAACATGATAATGATTACATGAATATTAGTGATCTCATTATGGTAAACTTAATTGATTAGCCATATTCAAAAATATGATATAATCATTGGGCTAACAATCTCCTCCTTTTTGATTATGGCAAATCGGTTAAGTTTAAGAAAGATATGATAGATGCATGTATCACTAATAAACACATAATACTGAAATATTGTGTGCTGACTTAAACTTATTTCTCCCCCTTTGACATGATAAAAAATAAGCTCTCCCGTAATTAGAGCTAAATGAACTCGAGCATAAGTAAAGGAGGAAAGCAAAAATAATCATGATTAAGGATTAGGAGAACAGTGTAAAGACAAGTTAGAAAAGTGCATAACTATAGTAGAAATCTTATCAAAACACAACATATTTGGTTGAACTTTAACAAAGAACACTGAAATCAAGTAATACATAGTTTACCAACTAGAAATCCAAAAATGACATTCAAAACTCAATATGATGAATAAATATAAAATAGACCAATAAAGGATTTTAATTAAAAAGTAGATATCAATATAGTATAAATCAATCATTGGTCGTAAACAATTATTGGTCATAAATAATCCATAAAAAAAATCGCAGATCTAGTATATACCAAATATATATATATATATATATATATATATATATATATATATATATATATATATATATATATATATATATAATGAGACTTTTAACAATGATCACACAAAATAATATGATTCATAATTTGTCCATACAAATTAGTGAATCAATTCCGTAAATAATATAATCATTGAAAAAGAAATCAAAATAAGTATACTAGAATCTATTCAAAATCTATACCAAAGTTTATGCATTTGAATTCAATTACCTTATCATGATATATGTATATCCATTAGATAAATATGAAGGTAATGAAGACAAAATTACTTGAGAAGGAAAAATTCAGTCGACTTGAATGCTCTCCCATAAAGTATGATCAGTCTAAATACAGATAATCATGAACTTTGAGATAAAATCTCAATAAGAAATCCCAAATCAGTTTAAACTCAAAAGGATTATCAATAAATTAAATTAATTTTGGCAAGATAATTTTATTTTAAAAAAACTCATAGAAAATGAGAGAGTTAAAATGAGAAAACCAATACAAATCCAAATATCATGAACAACTCAACAAGATATTTAACTAAGACAATATAACTCCATGGTGAACTAGGTATACCACATATTAAGGGCATACAAGAATTGAAACAATTAATTTGCTCACCCTTAAAATATACGTATATAGTTCAAAAATAATTTATATACATAAAATAGATAAAATAAATAATCACAAGATCTAAGGGATATTCAAGATATGCATCTTTTCTTTCCTTTGATCAAATGCATATAAAATTCCAAACTCAAAACAAATATCATCTTTAGGCAAGAAAAAGAAATATCCAATAAATAAACGCTTAAAGATGAAGAGAATATGTCTTCAATAAATATATAAAAAAAATTTAAGATATTAAAAGATTTTGAAAACTGTCTTTAATAATAATATTTGAGTACCGGACAGATTAAATAAGTCAAAAAGAAATTTTAAAAATATGGAATTTATTACGAAAAACTGTCTTAATAAATGTTCGAATGCGTCCATTTAGTCCTCAGACTGAAACTGGCGATACGAATCACGGAAGCAATTTTAATAAAAGAATCCATAAATCATAAATAAATCTATTTGAACAAATAAATATAACTAGATAAATGTCCAAAGAAAAGTGTAATCTAGATATATGGCATGTCAAGGGGCTAATTGACTTGAAACAATTAACTACTCCACCTTTACATGGCTATATCCAAAAATAATAATATTGACAAAATTTTAAAATAAAATTTATAGATATATTTTTAGAAGTAGAAAACTAATTCAAAAATATGAGGTCTTCTTATCAAAGTTCATTTCTTTTCTTTTAAAGTCTTAGCACGGTGTCCACCTGACAACCGTGAGGTTAAAGAAAAGAAACGTTTTGAGAGAGAGAGATTCAATTTGTTTGACTTCTCCTCGCAAAGAATTACTGCTATAGGCATTTAGTAACTTGAATAAGAAGATAATAATATAAAGCTCAAAATCATTGAATATTACGCAAGTTGAAGACGAAATCACAATACCATAATATTCAATGTGTAGTCACAAGATCATCAAGTTTGAATATCGAATAGAGTGACAGAAAAATAAATATATCAAATAATGACAAACATTAACTTATGAAGATCAATATATGTTACCTTTTGTAAAATTAAATAAGATTATTCATCAAATCTAAAATCTAAAATCCATGAGATAACAATTGCAACTAGATCTCAATCAATCTTTAGTTTGTAAAGCGTTAATCAATCTTGGATTAGCTGTAGGGGTACTGTCCCAGCTAACGGAGGTTCACCGGGGAACACTTAAGTATCGCTTCGCTTCGACCGTAGTCGTAGTGACAGACAGACCCTTTGTGTGCTTGTACCCAAAATAAATCTCTTCTTTAATAACCGAGGGCCCCCAAAATAAATCTCTTCTTTAATAACCGAGAATTTAAGAAGAATTAGTGCAATATAAAAAATTATATATTTTGGACTTAATTTTTTTTTAGAACAATATAGCATACAACATAAGATGTACCAATTATATTTATCCATATGTGCTACAAACCATTGGGTAACAATAAAATATAAAATATTTATAAATCAAAATGTAGGACCTAGATACGTTGATGAATTTTGGAACCTAGGGGACTGGGTTCAGTACCTTGGATCCAGAACTAGATAATAGTTGTATTTAGACCTTAATAAATCTTAAGTCTATAAAGTATTAATCACTTCGGGTTAGCTGTAGGGGCCGGTTCTCAGCTTGCGGTAGTCCGAAGACTAGTACACCGTGTCGCTTCAGGTTATTTACATGTATGACAAAAGGACCCTTTCGGCTTGTTCCCAAAATGATCTCTACTCTTAAGAACTTAGATTCAAAGGAATTTATGCAGTATCATCGAACAACATCGAAATCCAGAATTCCTAAATATAAAAGAAGTAAATACCCAAAGAATGGTTTATCAAGATCAAGATATTAAAAAAATATTTCAATAAGAGTCATGTATCTAAAATGGCTACCAAAAAGCCAAGAAAAACATAATTAAAAGAGGATTTGAGGAAGAAGCTAATAAGAGAAGAACATAAATTTGTTTAAAGAAATCAATACTTAAGTATAAGATAAGCATAAGTTTAAAAACTACTTTTTAAAATAATATAGAACTTGAACTTAACTCATATATCCCCATAAAGATATTTATACAAAAATATAAGAAACATATGAGCAATATATAAATGAAAATAAATTATTCATGTATCCTTAATAAGCATAAAAAAATATCACAAGATAAAAAACATGCATAAATATGCTTTGTCAGACAAAGATTTAATTGATTCATAAGAAGTTAATCAAAATAAAATATGAGAATCAATAGTGAAGTATATTATGCAAGCACAAGGTTAAAAAAAATTATATGTATATACTTTTCAAGTAAATAGGAGACTTGCGCTAAACATATATTCTCATAAAATACCAATCAAAGTAAATATGACATGTTAAAGACAAATCGGTAAGAAGTGACCATTAAAAATATTAAAGATGAAGAGTCAAAATCATAAACCAAAAACAAAAGCTCCTATAGACTAGAGTGGTATGCATGCTTCAAGAATAAAAATAAAATAAAGAGCATACATAGATAAATGTGTCATACTAATAAAATACTATATAGTGTGAACTAAATATTTAAGCTAAACAGCTAGTCATGCTAGGATTATGTCTCATATTGATTTAAACAATAAATAATTAAAAGATATTAATGAGAGCTAATAGCAAGACAATAAAAAGAACATGCTAGATATTAAGAACTATTTAGAAAGCATGTTACCGAAGTGGTTCTAGTGACCACACTTCTGTTGGTGCAATTGCATGAAAGATGACCTTTATAGCTTTGCAATCACCAACATGTTCCATGGTTCTATTTGATATGAGAAGCTTTACCTGCAATATTAGGTGAAGACTTTGGTATCCAATATTTGGATCCATATTTGTTAGCTTTGGGAACCCATTTGTACAAGTTTATATCAACTAGTTTTCTAATCTGACAACGATTAGAAATGTGTCCAGTCATACCACAATAATGACAGAAAGAATTAACATTAGTACTATGTGCAGTAGTATGAGAATGTGCAGTAGTGTGATATGATGTGCGTGAATACTTGTAATAGAAAGCATGGTTATGTGAAGGTTTAGCTTTGCTTGCTTCCTTTCTAGATGATCTGTCGTGTGTGACTTTGTGATGTGCTAAGTGTCTTGTGTTAGACTGAGTCGTAGGTTGTACTACCTGCTTTCCCAGTCTAATCTCTAACTTTTTAGAGTTAGCATAGATCTCATCATATTTAGCATTAAGAGCATCAATTCTACATGAAGCAATAGAATACTTCTTCTTTTCTGATTCTAATTTCTCCTTAAGTTTAGCATTCTCTTGAGTGCTTTTCTCAATGCAATCAAGTGCCTCATGCAATCTAAACTTCAGTGTGGAAATCTCAGTAGAATTATCCAAAGGAGAACTATTTCTTGCATCATTCAATAAGCAAGTATGCTTCTCATTCTCTCGCTTATAGGATAGAATATCCTTTCTAGCTTGCTTATACTTATCTAATACTTTCTTGTGTTCTTCTAATAGATCACTGAAAGCATCAGATAACTCATCATAAGAAAATTCATTCTCTTCAAGAAGAGAATTATTCTGTACCTTGTTAGATAATGCCATTGAGCATAAATTTGTAGCTTTATGAGGTCTCCCTTCTTCTTCTTCTTCAGAATCTCTTGTTTCGCTTTCACACCATATGCTCGTGCTAGTGTACTTGTGAGATGATGATCTTTCTCCTTTTGATCATTCGTAATGACTCTCCTTTCTAGCAGTAGCACAATCTTCTTGGATGTGGCCTATCTTCTTGCAGTTGTCACATACAAGCTCTTCTTCGTATAAAGGATTATGTTGTACCTTAAATTCCAATTTTGTCATGTACATATTTGCATCGTTAAGAAGACTATCCTCCTCTCTGGAGTCGCTAGCTTTACTTTCATACCTGCACTCATAAGTAGCTTCAAGAACTTTCCAAATTTTATGAGATATTGTGCAAGTAGTAAAAAGATTAAATACATTTGTGTCTACAGCACAATAAAAGATATGCGTAGCTTTTGCAACAAGTCTAGCTAACTTCTTCTCTTCCTCCGTGTAACTATAATAAGGCTTGTTGATTATAGAGGATGTGAGAATAGAAGTGATAGTAGGCTTTTTATAGCTATTGACAACAATTGACCATATGTCAAAATCTAGAGACTTCGGGTAGAAGCTTATTCGTGTCTTCCAATAACTATTGTTTGTTCCATCAAATAGTGGGAGTCTATTTGTGGATTGCTCTTCAGTTAAGTACATATTTGCCATATGTGATACTGTGATCTATATAACAGCTGTAATAAATAAGAATATAATAGCAGTGTTACCTCACATTACTTGTATAACCCGTTCTGATACCAATTGTAGGAGCAATTGGTATAAGCAATAATATCTCTATAAGGAGAACCTACAACAATATCACTAGAAGAAGCACCTGCTCTGATACCAATTGTAGGAGCAATTGGTATGAGCAGCAATATCTATATAACAAGCACCCGCTCTGATACCAATTGTAGGAACGAGTTATAAAGCGCAATACTCGAGGGGGGATGAATAGAGTAGGCAGCAGAAATTAACTATTTAAAAATGTTAGCAACAAGATCACAGATAATATATCACAGATATGTAAATAAAAAGTAGAGAGTAGAGAGCAAACGCAAACACAAGGATGTATACTGGTTTTCCTCTTGTGAGGACTAGTCCAGTCAGAAGAACTCTAGCTTCCAGTTGAATCCATTATGAAAAATCACCACAAGTTTTCATCCGAAGTTCTTGCAACTTCTACAACGCGAGCTTTGATCCAAATTACTCGACCAACTTCAATTGTAAAGAGTCTTTTTTCAATCAAGCCTCTGATTACAATCAATCTAAAACTTCTAGACCGTACCGCACTGACAAATCGACTAGAGAATTGTAACTGACTTGGGATTTAAAAATGAATAGCTCAGAACACTTTGGAAGAAGTAGTAGGCTTATAGAGAAGAGATATGAAAGTGAATTGGTGTTGAGTGAATTGAAATGATCGAAATCCTTCTTTATTTATAGTTTTTCCAAAGGAAGAATTCTGACAGAATTCAGGCAGAACTCTATGAAAAAATCCCGTTGGGATCCGTAACTGTGGGAAGACCAAGTTCAAAAAGCAACGTTCACTAACCGAACTTTGGTCAAATTTGGGCCGAATTCTGTTGGAGTTCTGTCAGTATTTTTGCAAATTAGTTTTGGGCTTTTTGAAAAGTGAAACAGTTAGGAAGTAGTTTGGGCTTTTATAAGTGGGCTTGTTTTCAAAATAAAAAGGTATTTTGAAAACGTTTCTTGGGTAGCCTATTTGCCAGTACGATGCACTGTATATCATATTCCTAGACTCAATAAATATGAAAAATTATATTGATAAAATAGGAAAACCAAGAGCCCTTTGGTGACACCTTTCTTCTGAAATTTGAGCAAACTTGAAGACGCCTTTTTTACTTGACGGCAGTCGTCCATAGATAAACGGATCTGGAAATCTGAATACCTTTCGGTGGCTTCGCCCCCAAACCCCCACGGGTGGCGCTACCCCCTCGACCCCCGTCCGCCGACTGGGCGGCGGAACCCCCGATGCGAGGCCCCGGATAGGTCGTTAGGCGGTTAAGAGAAATCTTCTTGTATAATGCCATCTTTGGCCCATCAATAATTCTCTATTACATATGTCCTAGTTTGACAAAGCTTGATCATGCATACTGCATGTCTAAGAACATGTTAGACAAACAAAACAATATGACACAAGCATATCAATATGATATAGAACATTTAGGACAATGCTAAGTTTAAGTAACAACATGATAGTGATTACATGAATATTAGTGATATCATTATGGTAAACTTAATTGATTAGCGATATTCAAAAACATGATATAATCATTGGGCTAATAAACCTCACCAAAGCTATTCTCAAATTTCGACTGAAAGTAGAAACAGACTTTTGGAAACAGAAAGCGAGGTTAAAATGGAACAGTGAGGGGGACAAAAACACAGCCTACTTCCACGCCTGTGCCAACGGTCGCAGACAGAAACTCTCCCTCCATCAGATCGCCGACGAATCTGGTAACATCATCAGTAACTAACGGGGAATCCAAGTGGCTGCCGCTATGTTCTACCCTTAGTTGTTCACCAAATAAAGGGTTCACAGAGACAATAACTTTCTGGCTGAGATCCTCCACCTCATAAACGACACCGATAACATCCAGCTGGAACTCCCTCCGTCCGAGCAGGAGGTGAAAGACGCAGTATGGGCCTCGATGCACACAGTGCGCCAGGACCAAACGAATTTTCGGGGTCTTTTTCTGATAGTGCTGGGATATAATCAAGAAAGACATCCATGAAGCGGTAACTGCCTTCTTCCAGGGAGCTACTTACCCCAGAGCCATCTCTTCCGCCAACCTGATCCTCATCCTGAAAAAAGATAATCCAGAAACTTTTCGTGACTTCTGCCCCATCAGTCTGTGCATCTTTACCAACAAGATCATCTCCAAGATCATCGCCTCTCGTATGTCAAACTTTCTACCCAAGAACATTTTTGAGGAGCAAAGTGGCTTCGTCCGAGGAAGAAACATCCAGGATAACATTATGCTAGCTCTAGAGTTAATCACCAACATGAAATTTCCTGCTAGAGGTGGCAATATCGCGATCAATCTGGACATGGAGAAAGCTTATGACAGGCTGGATTGGCAATTCATGATCTAGGTTTTTAGGGCCTTTGGATTTTCAGAAACTTGGACCAATATCGTGTGGAGATCGATCAATAACTCCTGGTTTTCTACGGTTATCAACGGACAAGCTGACGAATTTTTAAATCAAGCCGCGGCGTCAGGCAAGGAGACCCCTTATCGTCCACCATCTTCATCATTACGATAGATGCCTTGAGCAAAAATCTAAATAATATGGCTTGCATCCCGAACTTCCAGCACTTTCATACTGGCAGCGGTTGTCCGGTCATCACCCACCTAGCATATGCTGACGATATCCTCATCTTCACATTCGGGGATGTCGGGTCGGTGGATGTGGACCACAACACCCTCCAGAGATACTCCTCTTGCTCTGGTTAGAAGGTCAATCCTGCTAAGAGTGTCATTTATGCCCACCATAACATCAAGTGAGAGAACGCGGCTAGCATCTCCAATATCACCTTTTTCTCTATTGAACACCCTCTGTTCCAATACCTCGGATGTCCCCTAGTGTACGGTAAATCTAATGCTGGCATTTTCGATGAGCTGATTAACAAAAACAGGAGAAAACTGGAGGGGTGGCACAATGCAACCTTATCCCCAGGCGGCAAGATGATCCTCATCAAATATGTCCTCACATCCATACCCATATATACCCTGGCTGCATGCTCCCCTCCAAAGAAGGTGCTTTCTTCGGTTGAAAGCATTCTTAGCAACTTCTTTTGGGGGCACAATGGAGTCTATATCAAGCATCATTGGGCAAGTTGGGACACCATGGCTAGGCCCACCGAGGAAGGGGCATGGGCTTTGTAAAAATTTCTCACATTATTGACGCCTTCTCGATGAAGCTGTGGTGGGAGCTTCGTACGAGTCAGAATTTATGGGCTAGATTCATGAAGGCCTGATACTTCAAGCACATTCATCCGTCACAAGCCATCCCCAATAGCAGATCCTCGGCGGCGTGGCGACGTATCCTCATCGGGCATAATATTGTCGAACCGGTGATACGCCTTCATTTGGGCGATAGAGAATCCTCGACCTTCTTAGAATGTTGGGCTGGAGACACCTTGCTCCCCAGCCTTCCGGCGACCCAGGGGAACAACAGGATTAAGGACTTGTGGGATTCCTCTGGAAATGACTGGAATTGGGGCAAGGTCAGTGATTGGGCCGGAGATGAGGCTGAAGATTGCATCCGTCGACGAGGTCGAAGATCGGCACCGAAGCAGATGAGCTACGATGGTCGGCCGAACCTTCGGGCGACTTCTCAGTGCGCTCGGCCAGACAAGTGGCCCGCGGTCGAAGGACGCCAGCTCCGATCATTGCAACATTCTGGCAGACTTGCATCCCCAAGAAGTGGTCCATGCATCCTTCTTTGGAGAGCCTTGCGAAAGAAGTTACCCACTGATGACAATTTGCACACTATTGGGTTCAGCTTAGCTTCTGCATGCAACTGCTGCTCAAAGCGTTAGACAGAAACCGTCGACCACATCCTCTGTCCGGGGGAATTACCCGTCAAGGTCTGGAGAGTACTTTTCCAACGTTGTAGACAGGCTCAGGGAGACGGGTGCTTCTACGATCTCTTGGCTTGTTGGGGCTCCATTTTCCACGGACACCAGATCGTAGCGGCAGCTGCAACGTGGGTCATATGGAAGAATTGTAACAAGACGAGATATGAGGGCCGCCAGTACTCCGTCGATAAGATCATATCGGAGGTCCTCCGGCAGTGCCGTAAGATCAGGGATACCTGTTCGCATGGCCAGACTGACTTTTGGGTTTCTCTTCTCTCCTAACCTCCAATCTTTCGGTTTTGTTGGTATACTTGTATAGGCTTCGACATTTTGTTCCTAGGGGTATACTTGTACAGGCTTCGGCATTTTAAGCATTTCTGGAATAAAATGAGGGGGTTTCAAAAAAAAAATAAAAAATATATATATATATATATATATATATATATATATATATATATATATATATATATATATAAAGCCACAGAACCAATTTAACCCAACACTATATATATATATATGTTTTTACCAAACCTCCATTTTATTCATAGTAAGGCGCAAAATGCTGAAGCCTTTACAAGTAAGCGCAAAAAGAGAGACAAAAGTTAAGAGTGGCAGGTCAACAAGACCCCGCGCACCAATTCAAAACAAATTAACTGGGTAAAGATTGCCAAAAACTGTCACGAACATATTTACAGTGTTTGCTGACTTTGAGAATCTGTCTGAGAGCTTCATGTTTCAGCTGACAAGGAGTGTATTGGTGCTCCTCGTATCTGAATTTGTTGTGGTTCTTCCATATAACCCACGTGATGACAGCTGCAACGATCTGGAGTCCGTGCGAGGCACTGTCCCAGTTGGCTAGAAGATCGTTGAAGCCTCCAATAGCCTGACCCTGATTGCAACGCTAGGAGAACGCAGCCCAAACCTGTGAGCCTGGGCTCCCGAATACAGAACATGATCAACAGTTTCAGAATGTCGGTCCGAACAGTAATGATAAGCTGATGCTAAGCTGAATCCTATGGAATTGAGATTGTCGTCAGTGGGGAGCTTCATGCGGTGCGCTCTCCAAAGCAAGCATGACCATTTTTCGGAATACAAGGTTGCCAGAAAGGTCCGACGATGGGAGATGGTGCTCCTATACCACGGACAGCTCTTCAAGCTAGAGTCGACCAAGGCTACAGCCGCCTCGTCCCCACTCCAAGCCTGAACCTTGTCCCAATTCCAGTCACCCGCGCACTCCCACAGATCGCAAATCACACAATTCGTCGTGGCTGCCGGATAACGGGAAAAGAGGTTATCCCCAGACCATCATTCGTGGAAAAGGAACGAGTTGTCCGATCCCAGTTAGAGTTAGATAATAGGTTCGGCGAGACACCGACCTTTCAGGATGCGTCACAAAGTCGCGGCGGATTTGCTATTAAAATCAGCAGTCGACGGATGTGAGTTCTTGAAATATCTGGCCTTCATGAATCTATTCCAAATAGTGCGACTCTCGCGTAACTTCCACCACATCTTCATAGAGGAGGCTTCAACTATATGCGACAGCGTGCAGAAGCCGAGGCCTCAACCGCTGTCGGTCTGGCCATTGTGTCCCAACTGGCCCAGTAATTCTTATCATTTCCGTTGTTGTGCCCCGAGAAGAAGTTGGCAAGAGGTTTCCCAACGGAGGTGATCACCTTCTTAGGAGGAGAGCAAGCGGCTAGGTTGTAAATGGGGATGGACAAAAGCACGTACTGAATCAGGATCATCTTCCCGCCAGACAAAATGATCGCATTGTGCCAACCCTCATTTTTTCTCATTTTGCCAATCAGCCCTTCGTAGATGCCCGCATTAGATCTGCCGTACACCAACGGGCACCCAAGGTAGGAGAATGGTGGATATGCAACAGAGAAGGAAGTGATGTTAGTAAGGGTAGCGGAGTGTTCTCTGTTTGCCTTGTGGTGAATGTATATATATATATATATATATATATATATATATATATATATATATATATATATATATATATATATATATATATACATACATTTATATAGAAAGCCACTTTTAGATTAATAGAATTAAAACTAATTCCCAAACACAACATCACATTTCTAGCCAAGCCAAAACTTCACAGAACTAATCCCAAATCCGATATCAACCACAAAACAAATGTCCAACATAACAATGTTCCTTGCATGAAATCGTAACAACGATCGAAGGATCTTTCCAAGTATCCACGCAAGCAACGTAAACTATTCGAATCCCGTAATGGAATCGAGACCGGTCATCACAGACTACTACGGGGAGGGACGAACTACTCAGTTTAGGAATTATATCGAAAGTCTGATGTCAGAATTCGAAGGGTGGCCTCGGACTCGGATCGGCGCGTCGTCACCCGGCTCGAAGCCTCAAGAATGCGTCACGGCGAACACGGCAGCGTAATAGAGTGTTCGGGGCAGTAGCATGGATCGTGGTCCGACACGGAGGGCATACGAGACAGAGGGTCGGCCGCGGGCTGGCCGAGGATCGGCACCGACGTACAGGGGGGTCCGGCGCAGGGCTGGCCGCAGATCGGGCGCGGTCCGGCGCTGTGGCGAGAGGGTTTTGAAGATTCTAAAGTTGGAAAAAGAGCGAGAGAGTTGATGGTGATGGTAGATTGTTTGTAGTTGGGAGAGAAGAGGAATTTAGGAAGGAAGAATGGGTGTTGTGGTTGGAGAGGAAGGAGATGTGCTATATTCTTTTGAAGGAAAAATGAGAGGTGGTGGTGGATTAGAATGTTTTAAGGAAAAGAAATGAATCGTGTGGAGAAGTAGGGGATTGAGTTAGAAAATCGTCATTGGGTCGGTGAGTGGCGGAGAGGAATTTGGTTTCTATTTTCTTTTCTTTTTAAAGCAAAAGGTTAGGCTTTAACAATTGGCTTCAGATAAAAAAGGGTCTAGGCCAGGGTCCAGGCAAGAACACAATCAAGCTTCTAATTTAAATAAAGTGCAATTAAATTAACCGACTAAATAATAATAATAATAATAATAACAATAATAATAATAATAATAATAATAATAATAATAATAATAATAATAATAATAATATTATTATTATTATTATTATTATTATTATTATTATTACACTAATAGGAATTTAAAACTAAATTAATTAAAACAAAATTTTTGGTTTTACTGAATTTCTGACAACTCGGGTCGCATGCTTCACCACTACCATTAGAGGTCTGAAGGTTCGCACACATATTTGTATCTCACTGCATCAGGCTCGACTCGAAGGCCCGCACCACCACTTGAATCTCACTGCATCCGGTCCGTACTCACATTTATTCCTCCACATGAGGTTAAATGTGCTTCTCCTGTTGCTCGAACCTTCAACCTCTTTGGAGGATGTGCCTTACTATAACCACTTGAGCTAGAGTTCATTGGCACGCACACACACACACACACACACACACACACACACACACACACACACACACACACACACACACACACACACACATATATATATATATATATATTATATATAAATATATATTATATATAAATAAAATTTTAATTAAAACTAAATTAATTAAAACAAATTTTTTGGTTTTACTGAATTCCTGACAACTCGGGTCGCATGCTTCACCACTACCATTAGAGGTCCGAAGGTTCTCACACATTTGTATCTCACTGCATCAGGCTCGACCCGAAGGCCCGCACCACCACTTGAATCTCACCGTATCCGGTCCGTACTCACATTTATTCCTCCAAATGAGGTTAAATGTGCTTCTCCTGTTGCTCGAACCTTCAACCTCTTGGGAGGATGTGCCTTACTATAACGACTTGAGCTAGAGTTCATTGGCGCGCACACACACACACACACACACACACACACACACACACGTATATATATATATATATATATATATATATATATATATATATATATATATATATATATATATATATATATATATATAGCAAATGACCTCTAGCCTAGTGGTTAAGAGAGATGCATGCGGCACAAGTGGTCATAGTTCGAGCCCCAGTGGAGGCGAGTTCGCAACAATTACCCATTGCTTCAGTATATATATATATATATATATATATATATATTTTTTTTTTTTTTTATATATATATATATATATATATATATATATATATATATATGAGGATCCTCTTACTTTTTTGCATCCCCATGTTAACAATCGTTGGATGATATTTAAGTCATCTAATCTTAACCGTTGATTTGAACCATTCAAATTAACGGTTAAGATTAGATGACTTAAACATCATCCAACGATATATAGCATGAGGATGCATGGGGATGCAAAAAATGAGGGGATACGGATCCCTCCTCTCTCTCTCTCTCTCTATATATATATATATATATATATATATATATATATATATATATATATATATATATCCTATTTATACCGTTGGATGTTGTTCTAAGTTATCTAATCTTAACCTTTGATTTATCAATGGTTAAGATTAGATGACTTAAAGCATATCCAACGGATGTGAACATGGGGATACAAAAAGTGTGGGGATGCCTATCCTTCATATATATATATATATATATATATATATATATATATATATATATATATATATATATTGAAAATAATAGCTCTATAAATTTGTTTTAAAGTTCAACCTTGGTAATTTAATAACTAATCCAAATTTGGACATAACTTTGAAATACTACGAAAGTGTGTATAAAAATTATATATTTTTAAATATAATTTACCATGATTTTTACTTTAGGTACGGCCAATTAAATAATAAAAATAGTTCAACCGAGTCGATTATCGATTCGGTTTCAGTAATGGCTTAGGTTCAATTTCGATTTTGGATTTTTAAAAGTTCGATTTATTCGGTTTTGATTATTTTGATTCAATTGAAATTGAATAAACGATCGCTCAGTGACATGTGGGTGTCAATAAGGATTCATAATAATACATCATTAATTTGTATTTCATAATCAAAGTTTGTATTTATACACAATTTCATAACCTTAATGCAAATCATTTGGAATACATTTGATGATTATATTTAGATTCTGAAATCTATGTTGTCACTAGTCAACTCATATTATATATTTTTATAACTTTGACTATTAAGTACGTATATTATATATTCTGAAAAAAATATTAATATTGTTATTTATTAAAAAAATTTTAGTTTAAACATATTATTTGGATTATAGGAAAAAAATCAAAAAGTTACTTGGTAACCAACAAGTCACAATCCAAAATTTTGGATCATATGGTGAGTATTTACTCACCACGGACTAGATTAACACATCAAAATATCTATTATTTTTGTACATGTGTCTTTGTCATGTGCTTGTAGGACAGTCGCATAGTAAAAATTTTAAAATTATTATATAGTTAGTACTATAATTTTTAAATTTTTGTATATTTATTATTATTATTATTTTAAAATTTAACAAGCTTTTTTTGAATAGAATAAAGAAGAAGCAAATATGCGACCAGAAATGTGGGAGAATAAAAAGAAATAGAATCCAGTTCGGTCGGCTACGACATCATGTTGACAATTTCAACTTATCAAATTTTTCGAAAATACAAAAATTTGAGTCGATTCGCAAATAGTGAGTCCTCCAACCAAAACTAGGCAACAAATTACTAGTTTTGCTTGATCGATATCACACAAATCCAACAGTTGGATTTGTGTGATATCGATCAAGCAAAACTAGGGCCATTGACATCACAAAATTTGGATGGTTCGTATATGAACGAAGAAGAAGATGAACGTAGCATACCAAAAAAGTGTACATAGATCGTCGATGATAGACGGCTATGGAGGGGATCCACTTGGACCATCGGTTGGCAAGTCGGCGACCATTCTCCACTTCAACTCTCAGCTTTTTTTTTCCGTATCAATCAAGTCGTTTGTAAACACTCCATCAATTAGTAATAATAAAAATTATAAAAATAATTTTATTTTATTTTTTCTTCCACACAATCTAAAACTTGTTTTCACATATATCTATAACAAAATTTAATTTATTTTTATTCCGCACAACCTAAAATTCTCTTCGTTCTTTATTTCACATATATCTATAACAAATTATAATTAAAATGTAAATAAAATCTATAATAAACTCTAATTAAAATATAAATTTTAATTTATTTTCGTGCAACGTACGTGAATTTACTAGTTATTATAAAGAAGTTCCAAAAAACGATTCAAAATGACCATATTATTACGCATTTAAAAATATATAAATCAATTAACATTAATAGCTTAAATATCTAATATTTTCTAACTATTTAACAAATCATAATTATAATATATTTAAACGATATTTATTACAAATTTTAATGTAAACTACTTTTTAAAAATATGAAATATTTCTTTACATGTTATCTTTAAGGCAGCTCGAACATACTATTATATTCATTAATGACGTCATTGTGCATCCTAGAGATTTCGAGTCCGGTGTTTGTAGTTCATGTAGAAAGCAACACGAATAACAATTGGGGTTAGGAGGGTTCGAGCTTTCCAACCATAAGGACGCGTAGGTGTGTGTGGATTGAAACTAAAAAATAAATCCTCCCACAATTTTTTTTTTGTATGTCCGTATGCCTTGTTGATCAAATGATCATATTATTAGGCTGAGTTTGAAATTTATTATCATAGCTACTTTTGTTTATTTATTTTAAATAATTCCATAAACGTGAGTATGATAATAAGATTATATATATATATATATATATATATATATATATATATATATATATATATATATATATATATATAAACACACTGTGTGTGTGATATATAAACACATACACACACACACACAGTGTGTTTATATATATATATATATATATATATATATATATATATATATATATATATATATATATATATATATATATATATATGTATCATGAAGGTCAGATATTTCAAGCACAGACATCTGTCCATCGCTGACTTCAACTGCAGATCCTCGGCGTCATGGCGGCGTATCCTTCATAGCCGGAGCCTCGCTGAGCCCATGATCCTACTTCAGCTGGGTTCGGACGAATCTTCGATATTCTTCGAGCGCTGGGCCGGGGATGAGCTACTTCCCCAATTACCCGGCTGCCCCGACCCACAGTACGATCTGAGAGTTGTAGGATCTATCGGGCGACTGGAATCAGGATAGGATCCAAGAATGGGTTGGAGAGGAGGCTGCAACTATACTCTTTAATGCAAGTCTGAAGATCAGCATGGAACCTGACGTGCTGCGGTGGTCTATTGTGGCTGACGGAGCCTTTTCAGTAGCCTCTGCCAGAAGTGTACTCCGCGGCATCGGGGTGCCTTCCCCCACCAGTGGAGCTTTCTGGCAGGCTTGCATTCCAAAAAAAATGGTCATTTATCCTGTGGAAAGCTCTTAGCAAAAAGCTTCCCACTGACGACGTTCTCAATACCATCGGCTTCAGCTTAGTATCCGCGTGTCATTGCTGTTCTGCACGACAGCCAGAAACGGTGGACCATATTTTTTTGTTCCGGAGATCTACCTGATTGGGTTTGGACAGATATCTCTCAGCGTTTCAGAAAGGACTAGGGCGGTGGGAGCTTCAACTCTGGCCACTTGGACTAACGCCATCCACGGCCACCAGATCGTCGCAGCCGCCATCATGTGGATTATCTGGAAGAACCGTAAAAAATTCAGATACAAGGGCTACCAGTATTCGGCAGATCAACTTATCAGGGAGGTACTTTGCCAAACCCACAAAGTCAGCAAGCATTGAAATCATGGTCATCTGGACTTCTGGCAGTCCTTGTTCTTCGGACTTTAGTCTCTTGGAATTTGTATTTTGTTTCTGTTTGGTGTCTTTTTGCGCTTACCTGTAAAGGCTTCGAAATTTTGTGCGAGGGGGTTTGCCAAAAAAGAATTATATATATATATATATATATATATATATATATAGAGAGAGAGAGAGAGAGAGAGGAGGGATCCACATCCCCCATGCATCCCCTTTTTCATATCCATCGGATCTTTGTTTAAGTCATCTAATCTTAACCGTTAATTTTTTAATGACTAAGATTAGATGACTTAAACAAGATCCAACGGATGTTATCATAGGGATGCTTGGGGGATGCAAAAGTGAGGGGATATGGATTCCTCCTCATATATATATATATATATATATATATATATATATATATATATATATATATATATATATATATATATATATGGAAATTGCTGAGAAACCCAATTTCGGGGTTACTTTTTATGAAAAACCCAACCGCAGGATGGGTTTTATGAAATGCCCAGAATTATATATTTCCACGTTAACTATTCTAAGATTCCCTTTAGATGCTCTGTATTTACAAAATTAATACCATAACTACCCCTCCGCACAAACTCAGATTTGGATTGAGATTCTTGTCGTCTTCTTCTTCTTCAAGAGAGAGATCTGAATTCCATTGCTCTCATCTTCACCAGAGACCGCAAAGATCGTTCGTAGTTCACCGTACTTTTTTTCAGTCGAACTTCGATCATCGCTCATCTTCTTCTTCTTCTTCTTTTCCGACAATTAGGTCAATTATGGAGAAAAGATCTTCTTCTTCTTTTCTATAAGAGTTAGCATCGTTTTGAAAGAAGAACGAAAAGTCTTAAATCTTTATTCATGTCAAATTTCTTTCCACAAAACAAAAAAACAAAAAATTAGGTTTTTATCAACTGTTCTCCGTCGATATAAAACGAAGAATCGTCATTCTCCTACATTTTAACAAGGAGAATGTCATTTTTCGTGTAAATTAACACGGAGAATGCCATTCTCCGTGTTACTAACATGGAGAATAGCATTCTCCGTGTTTCTAAAACGGAGAATGACATTTTACTGTGTTTTAACATTTGAATGATCATTCTTCGTGTCATTTAACACGGAGAATGGCCATTCTTCGTATAATTTATCACGGAGAATGGCCATTCTTTATGTTAAATGATACGAAGAATGGTCATTCTCCTACGTTTTACCACTGGGAATGGCCATTCTTTGTGTAAATTAACAAGGAGAATGGCATTCTTCGTGTTAAATAATACGGAGAATGGCCATTCTCCTGCGTTTTAACACTGGAATGACCATTCTCCGTCTTAAATTACACGGAGAATGGCCATTCTTCGTGTAAATTAAGACAAAGAATGACCATTCTTCGTATAATTTAAGACGAAGAATGGTCATTCTCCGTGTAAATTAAGACGGAGAATACCATTTTTCGTGTTACTAACACAGAGAATGGTCATTCTCCGTGTAAATTAAGACGGAGAATGGCCATTCTCCGTGTAAATTAAGACGGAGAATAGCATTCTCCGTATTACTAACACAGAGAATGGCCATTCTCCGTGTAAATTAAGACGAAGAATGCCATTCTCCGTGTTACTAACACGGAGAATGGCCACCCTCATGCGGAATTAACATTCTTCGTGTTCTAACACGGATAATGGCCATTCTCCTGTATTTTATGGTCAGTTGAAACTTTGGAGGGCCATAACTTTTGACTGGGAGGTCGAAACGAGGCCCGATTTGTTGCAAAATGAGCGTATCTTCGAGGAGCCTGAGATTAACGATATTTTCGTTAGTCAGCTTTTCGAAATTTTAGAATCGCAAAAAAAAATGATGTTTGGACCTCTGTTTTAGCACTTTTGCCGTTTGTCTCGGTCTTTCGACGAGTTTTTGAAGATTTTTTAGGAGAAAACCTAGATTCGAAAGTGAGCAGCGTATGGAAGAAGATGAAGTATCGAAACATTTTTGTAAGAGTAGTTTCGTGGGTGTTTTCAATAAATTAGAAGGAAGCGCAAAAAGGTCATTCGGAACCCTCTTTATATATTTTTTGCTAATTCTGGGCACGCCATGAAATGTTATTGCACGGTAGGTTTTTCATAATTTTTTTTTTATTTTTTGGGCAATTCATAAATTTTTCCTATATATATATATATATATATATATATATATATATATATATATATATATATATTTGGAATCAAGTAAATAGTTTCTGGAATCACTCCCACTGGGATTCGAACTCCTGACCACTCGGGCCGCATGCATCTTTCTTAACCACTAGGCTAGAGATCATTTGTTATGTAAATATATGTGTGTGTGTGTGTGTGGAAAAAAAGGTACTTTATATATATAATAATTAGAAGAGTCTATAGATCAGATCTTGTGGGAGACATGAAGTTATCCATCACATTTACATCAAATTCTATGTTGTGAATCACCCCAATAATGGGCGTAGTCACTAACTCAAAAACTCTATTATTTATTTCCTTCCATATATGTCAGACCGCAGCCGCCAACCGAATCCTAGCTGTACCTTTCAGCCATGATATCTGCCACCTCCTTCCTCCAATTCTGGGGGCCATGAGTCTGTATGTTGGGCTGAGAACATTGATGTTGCCAAATGGATGATGGGAAGGCACATCTAAAGAAATTTGTTCCATATATTCATGATCTTGTTTGTACAACTAACACAAAGGTGAGAGAATCTGCACACCAAATCTCACCAGGCGGTCCTGAGTAAGCAACTTCTCGAGGTAAAATTTGTATAAGCAAAATTATATTTTGGAGGCCACCCCCTTGGTCAAAACCCCCGGGACCAGCTCTATGAGAGGATGAACCTCCTAGATAGACGCATAGATAACCGATTGGAGAAAGATCTGTTGTCCAGTGTGCGTCCATACCCATCGATCTCCTTCCGGACACTGAGTATCCACTTGGACCTCTTCAAATCTCCTGTTGAAACTGTCGAATCATAGGACGAAGATCCGCTCTCCACACACCCTCCCGCAGAGTAGCACTCACCCGGGCTGTCCTTCTCGTCGCTGGCAACGCTTGCCAACCAACTCGATCCACCAAGCTCTGATGGTTGATCCAAGGATCCCACCATAGGTCAGTAGTTTCTCCATCTGTCATCACTGTGGAAATAAGTCCCTTCAATGTATTACGGTGAGAAAGTAAATTCTTCCAAGCAACGAAGTCGTTTCTATTGGCTCGAACTTTCCAGAAAGTCTGGTCCTTCATTGTAAAACCCCTAAATTTCTACTATTTTTTATTATTAAATTTGCATGGATTTAAAATTTTGTATTGTACGCCACGTTGTCGTATTACACGTCGCGCACAAAATTTTGTTTTTCGAAATTGCTCGACGAGTGCGAATATGTGCGAGCGTACATATTTTTGAAAATATTATTTTTCTATTTTTGAAGTTTCAAAATAATATACATAATAATTATTTTGTTATCGTTCCAATTATTTCCAAGTTTGTTATTTTGTTTATAAAGCCTTACATTTTTGAAATTATTAATAATAAATAATATTTTTATTTGTATGCTAGAAAAGCATAATTATAAAAATATTATTTGTGCATACATATATATTTGTAATTATTTATTGGTTTATTTTAAATATTAATGTAATTTTCAAAATTAATATTATTAGTATTTTTGGAAAGCATATTTTTTATTTATTGTGGAAATTTAAATATTAATTTGAAATTATGTATTTATTTAAATAGTTAATATTGAAATTTGATTTATTGATTTGATTTTAAACTAAGGGAATTAAATTAGATTTAATTGGATTTGGATTTAGATTTGATTTGATTGATTTAATTTAATAGATTGATTTATCAAATTTGGGTTTAAACAATCCTAATCATTATCTAATTGGGAATTCCCACGTCCTATAAATAGGCAGGTACTCCATTATTTCTCCACAAGCCAAAAATTTTCCACAAATATTTCTACCACAAACGCGTGCCGTGCACCGTGTCAGTGTCCATCCAGACTCTTATTCCATATTTTACAGACACATTGGTTTTTTTTTTTGTCGGACAAACCCCGACAAATCATCCTAACACTAAACCTATTGCAGCCTCTGCCAACATCTCCCCGCTACTCCGGCCATCTCCTCCACCTTGTCCGATCCTGCCATCATCGGCGTTCCGACAGCCCCGCCAAACCCAACACACCACCACTGCAGCCACCGCCACTTGACTGGCCGAACCCGACCCAATTACCGATCCATCAGCCATACCGGCCGCAGCCGCCACCCAACATCATCAGAACCACCACCACCATAACACCCCGACTCCTCGACCCCGAACCCCCGACACCAGCAAACCCTCCCCAGTCTACTGTCCAGCCCCGGCCATCCATAAAATCGACGTAACCATCGCCACCACCAGCAAGAATAGGGAATAGGGAAAACCCAAACAAAAAAAAGAAAAGAAAAAGAAATACACAACCACCACCCGCCTTACCTGTCGTCCGCCGCAGCTCCGCCTTGGCCAGCGGTCGCCCCGCCGGAGCAGCGCCCCTCCGCGTCGTGCCTCCGCCTTACCCCGGCCGCCGCACGCTTACCGACGAACCCCGATCCCCTTCCACCGAGACCCTCCGCCTTTGCTCACCACTCGCCGCCCACCTCAGCTTCTCCCCGCGCCCATGGAACCCTCGTCGCGAAACCTTAGCCGCCGCCCGTCCTTTTTCTGACCGCCCCACCAACCACCGCGAGCCCAGCCGAGCCCAAACCGCCCCCTAGTCTTCCGCCGCCCCTAGCCTCCGCGTCTTTCGCCCAGCAGCTCGCGGCGAACCTCCGTCCGCCATACCCGCGCTCGGCTCCGGCCGAGCGAGCGTCCTCCGCGCTGTCACCTGCGACGCCCCCGCACACCCCTTCCGCTCATCTCCTCCGACTCCATCCTCTCCCAGCCTTCGCCGGACCACGAACCCCGCTCCACCTCACGTCGGCGCTGCCGTGCGGCCGAGACCGCGCCTAAACCCACCGGAGCGCGCCGCCCCTCTAACTCCTCTCGACTGACCGCCGCCGAGACTCACGACCCCAAAGCCGGTCTACTTCCTGCCACTCGCTCCTCTCTCCCCCGATTTCTCGACCGTTCGCCCCTCTCTCGAGCCTTCTCTCTGCTCCTCTCTCTCTCTCTCTCTCTCTCTCTCTTTCCTTCTTTTTCCCCTTTTCTTTTTTTTAGCAACAGTCATTCGACTGCTCTGCTACGGGATGTTTTGTTTAATTTGTTTAGTGTATTAATTATTTTGTTTATTTAATTGTTTTTGTTTGATTTGGTGTTATTTTTTTGCTCTGTCGTTTTGTTAAGTTGTTTCTTCTTCTTTTGTACTGTTATTATTATAATATTTATTATTATTATTATTAGTAGTAGTATTATTATAGGGGTTGGTAGTTTAGCTCTTAAAATATATTTAATATTAATATTATTATTATCACTAATCACTATTATTATTACTAATTTAATTTACTGATTTAATATGTATATATGATTATTGTTGTTATTTTATCTTTCAATAAAATTTAATTGTGTGGTTTACTAATGCCTTTTCATATAAAATATATTTTTATAACACTATTATGGCTATATTATATCCATTGGTTCTACTAATATCTTTAATATTATTATATTCCTAAATTTAATTCTTGCATTATTTCAAATAAAATTTTACTAAAGAATTCTATCTATTTTTATTCAAACATAATTTAGCCTTAAATAATTTCCTAAATTATTTGTTTCATTTAAAATATTTTGATTTATAAATATATAGTTTTCAGCTTAAGATATCATTTTGACAAAACTTGGAGTTTTTGCCCTAAAAGGGATTTCTAGATTTTAAGTTTTCAATTAAATTATTTTAACTAAATAAAACTCTATTTTCAAAGTATTATAAATAGTTTTCTAATTTTATTTCCTTCGATTACCGTCTCTCATCTCGACTAGCCATAATCTCCGTCCTTTACAAATTTGGCACGTCCTCATATCAACCCTAACTAAATTGACCCTTCTGGACCCAATGGAACTATCTGTGCCACCACCCGAGGTCACCTTGCATAGTTGTTGTACCGAAGTCGCAGTTCGTGCCACCATGATTATCGCAGCACACCAGGCGTACTACCAGGTAAGACACCTTGCCATTTGCTGTTTAATTATTTTAGCTCATATTTCATGCATGTTCATTATTTTCTTTATGCAAAATAAACTGTGATACATGGCATAACTGTTAGAACTTACTGTTCATTTATTTTTCCTGCCATGTATTATTTTTCTCACATTAAACCTAGATTTAAGGGACCACCTTGTGTGTTGCATTTATTGGCCTTGACACGTTGTAACACGTGGTTGTGTGTCGCATGTAGAACACGAAAGTGCGTGATTGACTGGCCACCAGTACGTACAAGCCGTGCGATAGAAATAACCGCTAATAGAGGTTGCATGCTAGTTTGACTTAGCGGTTATAGAGGTAATGTTGTGGATACAACATAATAGGCATTAGGCGGGGAGGACAATTCCTTAGCGTATGGGCTTCGATGCACTTCCCTTGTGACCCGGACTCTCCGCTGGAGATACGGGGTTAATGACCCAAGATTACTGACGGCCAATGACGATTCTGCGGAACGTCATACTCTTACTGATGGGGCCTCTGGTGCCAAAGGGGGACTACGCCGATCCTATTCAGCCAGGGCCCATGTGCAGGAAGGATTGTTCTTAACTACATATCACTTAGAACGTTAGGCTACCTTATCCGTTAGGTACGAGTACTTTGGTTTGGGTACTTGTATCTGACCGTGGCTTGGAACAATAACTTGTCGCGAATTAGTTCGTCACATCTTGTCCTTGTTTGGTTGTTGGTGTGACTTACTACTTCGATGAGAAGGTATTGAACCTTGTTGGGGTCCGGATACCATATTGGATTCATAGCATGGGAAGATACGTTATCGTGAATTAGTTTACCATCTCCTGTTCTTGTTTGGTTGGGGGGATGGTACGCTCGTTCAGTAGGTGCGTATTGGACCATGTTATAATTCGATTTACTTATTTATTTGAGCAATATTTATTCAGTTTATATGGCATGATATTATGTGTCTTGTTACGTCCCTCTGAGGACCTGGTTATCTCTCTAGGTGTGTGCTATTGTCTTTCGCAGGTGCTTTAGCTCTAGCCGTGTTCATTGCCATTTCTCGAGGATGATTGCACTTGGATCGTCTTCGCTTCGCTCGCCAAATTCATATCTTTTCTTATGTATTTTTTCTTTACTTGTTGGTAGTAGATTTGTCTCCGCCCAACATATTGTATCAAGACATTTTATTATCTTTATATGATGTCTTTTATCCATTTATTTTGCGTGGATGAGATTAGTTATGGTTCTACTGCATTTTACAGCTTACGTATATTTATTATACGGCTGGCATGTCTACGTTCCTAGTCCTACGTATTTTGGGACTGGGGCGTTACATATTTTTGTGGTGGCCCATGCAGGTCAAGATAAATTGTTTGGTTACTTTACCGTACCAAGCAAGCCTGCGTATAGGATTAGAAGTCTAGGATCTCATCCACATACTTGATCTCTTCCCTTGATTTTATCTACCGTTTGACTCATCAATTGTATCTTGCTTGCTTCCTTCCATCCATATTCTTATCTTCCCTTCATGCTTGCTAGAGATTGACCCTACTAATTAATTGTCCCAAAACACCATTAGTTTAATTTTTTAAGTTGGGTAGAATACCTTATGAACTAGCAACCCCTTTGACCTAGTGACCTATATTAGCAAGCTTATTTAGATCCTAGAATCTAGAGGACCTAACCCGTCTAGCCAACCAAGGACTTGGACAAGAAGACTATAGGACGACTGTATGACTTAGAATCATTCTACCTTTTTTAAATCTTAATCTTTCGTACCTATGTATTTACCGTTTTGACTAATGATGCTAATGTAGCCTAGTTTTTGCAAGATTATTCTTTATCGAGTTTGTTCATGACATATGCTATTGAGTACTCACTAGCCTATTGTCTAATCAGAACCAGTGCATAATGGTCTGAACAACCAAGTGCACTTTGGTTTGCTTTGTCTATTACTCTACGTGGATGGGAACATAATTAAACTTGGCCATTACAATCCCATCCACGACTGTCTTGACAATTCCTTTGAAATTATTCGATCGTCTTTGAATCACGTATTCGTAATCGATAAACGTCTCCTTTGAATTCTATATTTCTTTCGCCTTCACCTATTTTAGGAGGGCGAAGACGTTATACTAGAACTTTCTCTAGCCTTCCTATCGGCTATGACCATTCTCACCCGATATTGCTATCCTAAACTACTCGACTCTATCGAGACCCTCTAGTCGCTTAATTTAAGTGAATCTTTTTCATTCTCTTAATCGTGACCCTCAATTATTACCCATGACCATACCGTATTGTTTTTCTACGACCTAGATCGCGATTTCTTACGACATGATTTTGTGAAAATATTGTCATCGTTGGATCCCCATTGATACCCCCTTGTGTCCTCTCACCCCCTACTAATTCTTAATTTCGAGGATGAAATTCTTTTAAGTTGGGTAGGATGTAAAACCCCTAAATTTCTACTATTTTTTTATTATTAAATTTGCATGGATTTAAAATTTTGTTTTGTACGCCACGTAGTCGTATTACACGTCGCGCACGAAATTTTGTTTTTCGAAATTGCTCGACGAGTGCGAATATGTGCGAGCGTACATATTTTTGAAAATATTATTTTTCTATTTTTGAAGTTTCAAAATAATATACATAATAATTATTTTGTTATCGTTCCAATTATTTCCAAGTTTGTTATTTTGTTTATAAAGCCTTACATTTTCGAAATTATTAATAATAAATAATATTTTTATTTGTATGCTAGAAAAGCATAATTATAAGAACATTATTTGTGCATACATATATATTTGTAATTATTTATTGGTTTATTTTAAATATTAATGTAATTTTTGAAATTAATATTATTAGTATTTTTGGAAAGCATATTTTTATTTATTGTGGAAATTTAAATATTGATTTGAAATTATGTATTTATTTAAATAGTTAATATTGAAATTTGATTTATTGATTTGAATTTAAACTAAGGGAATTAAATTAGATTTAATTGGATTTGGATTTAGATTTGATTTGATTGATTTAATTTAATAGATTGATTTATCTAATTTGGGTTTAAACAATCCTAATCATTATCTAATTGGGAATTTCCACGTCCTATAAATAGGCAGGTACTCCATTATTTCTCCACAAGCCAAAATTTTTCCACAAATATTTCTACCACAAACGCGTGCCATGCACCGTGTCAGTGTCCATCCAGACTCTTATTCCATATTTTACAGACACATTGGTTTTTTTTTGTCGGACAAACCCCGACAAATCATCCTAACACTAAACCTATTGCAGCCCCTGCCAACATCTCCCTGCTACTCTGGCCATCTCCTCCACCTTGTCCGATCCTGCCATCATCGGCGTTCCGACAGCCCCGCCAAACCCAACACACCACCACTGCAGCCACCGCCACTTGACTGGCCGAACCCGACCCAATTACCGATCCATCGGCCATACCGGCCGCAGCCACCACCCAACATCAACAGAACCACCACCACCATAACACCCGACTCCTCGACCCCGAACCCCCGACACCAGCAAACCCTCCCCAGTCTACTGTCCAGCCCCGGCCACCCACAAACCCGGCGTAACCATCGCCACCACCAGCAAGAATAGGGAATAGGGAAAACCCAAACAAAAAAAAAGAAAAGAAAAAGAAATACACAACCCCCACCGCCTTACCTGTCGTCCGCCGCAGCTCCGCCTTGGCCAGCGGTCGCCCCGCCGGAGCAGCGCCCCTCAGCGTCGTGCCTCCGCCTTACCCCGGCCGCCGCACGCTGACCGACGAACCCTGATCCCCTTCCACCGAGGCCCTCCGCCTTCGCTCACCACTCGCCGCCCACCTCAGCTTCTCCCCGCGCCCATGGAACCCTCGCCGCGAAACCCTAGCCGCTGCCCGTCCTTTTTCCGACCGCCCCACCAACCACCGCGAGCCCAGCCGAGCCCAAACCGCCGCCCTGGTCTTCCGCCGCCCCTAGCCTCCGCGTCTTCCGCCCAGCCGCTCGCGGCGAACCTCCGTCAGCCACACCCGCGCTCGGCTCCGGCCGAGCGAGCGTCCTCCGCGCCGTCACCTGCGACGCCCCCGCACACCCCTTCCGCTCATCTCCTCCGACTCCATCCTCTCCCAGCCTTCGTCGGACCACGAACCCAGCTCCACCTCACGTCGGCGCTACCGTGCGGCCGAGACCGCACCTAAACCCACCGGAGCGCGTCGCCCCTCCGGACTCCTCTCGACTGACCGCCGCCGAGACTCACGACCCCAAAGCCGGTCTACTTCCTGCCACTCGCTCCTCTCTCCCCCGATTTCTCGACCGTTCGCCCCTCTCTCGAGCCTTCTCTCTGCTCCTCTCTCTCTCTCTTTCCTTCTTTTTCCCATTTTCTTTTTTTTTAGCAACAGTCATTCGACTGCTCTGCTACGAGATATTTTGTTTAATTAGTTTAGTGTATTAATTATTTTGTTTATTTAATTGTTTTTGTTTGATTTGGTGTTATTTTTTTGCTCTGTCGTTTTGTTAAGTTGTTTCTTCTTCTTTTGCACTGTTATTATTATTATATTTATTATTATTATTATTATTATTATTAGTATTATTATTACAGGGGTTGGTAGTATAGCTCTTAAAATATATTTAATATTAATATTATTATTATTATCACTAATCACTATTATTATTACTAATTTAATTTACTGATTTAATATGTATATATGATTATTGTTGTTATTTTATCTTTCAATAAAATTTAATTGTGTGGTTTACTAATGCCTTTTCATATAAAATATATTTTTATAACACTATTATGGCTATATTATATCTATTGGTTCTACTAATATCTTTAATATTGTTATATTCCTAAATTTAATTCTTGCATTATTTCAAATAAAATTTTACTAAAGAATTCTATCTATTTTTATTCAAACATAATTTAGCCCTTAAATAATTTCCTAAAATTATTTGTTTCATTTAAAATATTTTGATTTATAAATATATAGTTTTCAGCTTAAGATATCATTTTGACAAAACTTGAAGTTTTTGCCCTAAAAGGGATTTCTAGATTTTAAGTTTTCAATTAAATTATTTTAACTAAATAAAACTCTATTTTCAAAGTATTATAAACAGTTTTCTAATTTTATTTCCTTCGATTACCGTCTCTCATCTCGACTAGCCATAATCCCCATCCTTTAAAAATTTGGCACGTCCTCATATCAACCCTAACTAAATTGACGCTTCTGGACCCAATGGAACTGTCTGTGCCACCACCCGAGGTCACCTTGCATAGTTGTTATACCGAAGTCGCAGTTCGTGCCACCGTGATTATCGCAGCACACCAGGCGTACTACCAGGCAAGACACCTTGCCATTTGCTGTTTAATTATTTTAGCTCATATTTCATACATGTTCATTATTTTCTTTATGCAAAATAAACTGTGATACATGGCATAACTGCTAGAACTTACTGTTCATTTATTTTTTCTGCTATGTATTATTTTTTCTCACATTAAACCTAAATTTAAGGGACCACCTTGTGTGTTGCATTCATTGGCCTTGACACGTTATAACACGAGGTTGTGTGTCGCATGTAGAATACGGAAGTGCGTGATTGGCTGACCACCAGAACGTACAAGCCGTGCGATAGGAATAACCACTAATAGAGGTTGCATGCTAGTTTGACTTAGCGGTTATAGAGGTAATGTTGTGGATACAACATAATAGGCATTGGGCAGGGAGGACAATTCCTTAGCGTATGGGCTTCGATGCACTTCCCTTGTGACCCGGACTCTCCGCTGGAGATACGGAGTTGATGACCCAAGATTACTGACGGCCACTGACGATTCTGCGGAACGTCATGCTCTTACTGATGGGGCCTCTGGTGCCCAAGGGGGACTACGCCGATCCTATTCAGCCAGGGCCCATGTGCAGGAAGGATTGTTCTTAACTACATATCACTTAGAACGGTAGGCTACCTTATCCGTTAGGTACGAGTACTTTTGGTTTGGGTACTTGTATATGACCGTGGCTTGGAATAATAACTTGTCACGAATTAGTTCGTCACATCTTGTCCTTGTTTGGTTGTAGGTGTGACTTACTATTTCGATGAGAAGGTATTGAACCTTGTTAGGGTCCGGATACCATATTGGATTCATAGCGTGGGAAGATACGTTACCGTGAATTAGTTTACCATCTCCTGTCCTTGTTTGGTTGGGGGGATGGTACGCTCGTTCAGTAGGTACGTATTGGACCATGTTATAATTCGATTTACTTATTTATTTGAGCAATATTTATTCAGTTTATATGGCATGATATTATGTGTCTTGTTACGTCCCTCTGAGGACCTGGTTATCTCTCCAGGTGTGTGCTATTGTCTTTCGCAGGTGCTTTAGCTCTAGCCGTGTTCATTGCTATTTCTCGAGGATGATTGCACTTGGATCGTCTTCGCTTCGCTCGCCAAATTCATATCTTTTCTTATGTATTTTTCCTTTACTTGTTGGTAGTGGATTTGTCTCCGCCCAACATATTGTATCAAGACATTTCATTATCTTTATATGATGTCTTTTATCCATTTATTTTGCGTGGATGAGATTAGTTATGGTTCTACTGCATTTTACAGCTTACGTATATTTATTATACGGCTGGCATGTCTACGTTCCTAGTCCTACGTATTTTGGGACTGGGGCGTTACATTCATATACCTCCGCTTCATCCAAACCGCCCATAAGGAATCTTGGTCAAGAAATTGTCAAGCTTGTCTCAATCTTGCAGTCTCACGCAGGGTCCATAAAAACTGTAGACCGATACCTCCCTCCTCCCGAGGTCTGCATAGAGTCATCCATCCTATAGAGTGTAAGTCTACTCGCCAAATAAAGTTAGCACATAATCTTTCAATTTTACTAAGGTCGCAGTCAGCAGTGTAACACCCCAGTCCCAAAATACGTAGGACCAGGTATACGAATACATGCCGGCAGCACCTCACCAATGGGCCAAGCTACACAATAATCCCATTAGCGAAATACTTAAGCTGTAAATCATGATAACACCCAAAAATATAACACAGTCCACAGGTATATACTTCTAATCACATCCACAGAGTCCACAAAGAGATCAAGAATAAATAAGAAAATGTCTCAAATATCCAGCAATAAAAGTAATGTAGTCTGTACGGGTAAAACATCCTGAAACCACAGCGATAGAAACAAATTATAAATCAACTACAAGTCTGATAAAAAAATGGAATAATGTAGCAAAACTAAATATGAAGGTAACATGATCACGAAAAATTCTATGGCACTATCTCGTCCTCCTGTGCATGTACGCCTTCGGTCTCAGCTCATGAACCATAAACCTCCGGGTAGTTTTCAGCTTCGTCTAAGCCTGGGAAATAGCCAGGTCTTCAGGGGACTAGCAAGGTACATAATATACATGCCAAGGTACAGAAATAAAAATAGAAACTAAGACAATCTACTGTATCCGTCTATGTGCTATGCAAGTGAGATACTTTTCTAGAATACCAGACCGCTTCCACTAAGGCTCACTAGCACCTCAGCAGGGTATTGTCCCCAGTACCTGTGTCGTGGTACCAAGGATAATCAATTCTTGACAGTGATAATCCCTTACTCTTCTATAGAGATAAAGGTCATTAAACAACGGGCCACATGATAATAGGTCTGATATTGTAGTCAAGTTCTTCCCAATTTCCATGTCTAGAATCTAGCAATGTCAAGTCTGTACAGTCATCTCGAAAGTAAAAGCATTACTGATAAAGAAATCTAGAATGCTAGCATGAGGTCAATACCATGAATAGTCATGTAAACTTTGCATCATGAATGTGTCGGTGTCTTGTGGTCAATTATGTCAATGGACACATCAGTATGTACGTAATGCCTAATGTCAATACTCGATGTCACTATTATGACATCGACACCCGTCTATAAATGGACAATAAGTATCAACATCCTACGTCATGCAATGCTAATAAAAAAAGAACAACAAAACAAAAAAGAATAATCTGTAATGAAGGCAAGGCACGCTTGCCTGTAATTGCTGTCTGCGGGTAAGCCTGTCAAACTCCGGTGTCCTTGTCGATCCTTCCACGCTCACCTATAATAATATACTATATTTAATATTCTATTTCAATATATCACATATAAATTATATGAGTATCTATGCCTCCTAGTTACCATAACGTTGTTACAACACTGCATCTATTATATAAGTGCATATAGGTACCAAAATCTCTCATAAACACTTTACAATTATAACAAAATAATATATATAAATTTTGGAATTTATCTATAAATATTTATATATTTCTATAATGATATTTTCAATAGAGAAACCCTTTCACAAGAGGTCTTATATCAATGCCACATAAGACTTCCTCAATTCGACCAATTAATTTAGTTTCGAAACAATTATAAAATAATATTAGTAAATTCTGTAAAAATTTAAGAAATTAGTTAAAATTGCATTTATAATGTTAAACCTTGCACAACATAAAGTTTAACATGAATTCGTGGAGTTTTGACACTTTTGGACACAAGGAAAGCAGAATTTTTCGGAGACAAATGTCATAAATTTTTAAAAATAGTAAACGGATGCGAAACCTAACTTTTAGATATTTTTAGGAAAGGTATTAATGTATAGATTATGAATAAAAATATAAAAATGTTAGAAACTGATCACAGATAGGCAAAAAGTGGCCCACAACAAAATTCATCGGTTCTAGACACCTGTCGTAAAATCGACGTCACGGACAAACCGCTTGGAGCTAGGGATTCCGGCAAGCAGATGTTGGAGTAGACACAAAAAGGTAACTCTCAAATTTGGTTTGAGGAGAAACGAATGAGAAAAAGTAGGTGAAACATCATTTACAAGTCGACTAACCTGTTGTGATGTTTCAGACTTCGATTCGGCAGAATTTTGCCCCAAGTAGCACATCGTGCACCCCTCTAATGGACGCAAGGTTGCTCCTACAGTTGCTAGGGTGGAATAGAATGTCGAAGGGGTCATAAGAGTGGTGGTGGTTGGCACAAAAATTGAGGAAAAATCATATTTTGTGAAAAAGGGGTCGGCTAGCGTTTCGGGTTGGGAGGTTGTGGCCGCATGCAAGTAGGGCAACATGGGGTGTTGGTGGTTATAAAGAGAGAGGAAAAGGTTAGGGTTGGGTTTGTATTTATATTATTAGGGCGTGGACTTTGGTTTGATCTAATTTGGTTCTCCAAATTATATTATTAATAATAGGTTTCCTAATTTGGATAGTAGTTTGACCAAGTCAAAGATATAAGGAAATATTGCATATGGATGCAATTTAATCCTTAAAATTCCCTTAAATATATGTATACTTGGTTTTGGTACTCCTAGTTAGGCTCTAACTAGTAGGGTTGACTAGGTTAGGGTACGAGTAGCATTAACCCAAAATTAATTTAATGAATCTCATGTGCCATTTGCAAATAAATATCACATGTGAACTCGATTGGATGGTACACCCTAGGCATGTGCATTGTAGACTCAAAATGGATCAAAACCATTTATTGGGTCATACGGTTTCGATCTATGTCAAGTCCCGAAATCAATTTAAAACTTGGGCCTAGAATTACGATAAATGATCAAATAGCCTAAGTTGACCCAAAATTGTGCGAAGCCAAAAGAATGTTGAAAAGAAAATTTGGATAGAACATGATATGTCAAACTGAAGGTCGACGAGTTTAGAATTCCAAAATGGAATTGGATTTGAGAAAACAATATTTGTTGTGCTTTAAAAGTCAAAGCTACGGTAAACTACTATCATAGTCATTATTGACTTTAATATTTAAAATACCCATATAAAATAATTAAAAATAAAATTCAAAAAATTAGAGGGCCTACAACCTGCCCACCTTAAAAAATTTTGTCCTCGAAATTAAAAATAACATAATTATATAGAATTTTTTTTATCACATGAATAATTAGGCTAAGACTTACCAGTATCTACGAATAAGTGGGGATAACGGTCACGCATAGAATCTTCACGCTCCCAAGTTGATTCTCCTGAAGAATGGTGCCTCCATGCAACATGAACCAGTTTAATCGTCTGCCTTCTGAGCATCATCCCACTCGTATCCAAGATATCTACCGACTGCTCCTCGTACGATAAGCTAGGTCCCACCGTGATCTCAGAGTGATCGATCACATGACTGGGATCAGTCACATACCTCCTCAACTGTGTGACGAGGAACACATCAAGCACTCCCTCTAATGATGGGGGCAATGTAAGACGATATGCTCCTTCTCCAACACGCTCTATATTACCAAAGGGTTATAAATCTAGAGGTACGACTTTCTAACATGGCTATTGAGTCTTCTTCTATTACTAACCATAGGGCTAGAAAAATCATAATTACTCCATAAACTTTGTCAATGCTTATACCCTATACTATATTCTCATAAGTAATATTACAGCTACTATAGTAGTTAGTTAGCGAAGCACTCCTTCTAGCTATAAGCAATCTATACAATCCTTACAAGTATGCCTAACCATTGATACCTATTTGAGGTAAAGGTCGAGGCTGAACTAGACAGCTACATAAACCTATTGGTCAACCTTCTAGTCCTGGCCTGCTATAGGTCATTTCAAGGCTAGTCTTACCATGTATAGAGATGATTATTTATTCTACTTAGATCTTCTTACTCTATCTAACCCCCTTAGATTGTAAATCAGCCTGACACTATCATTGTATAATAATCTCTTGTGCCTTTAATCTAGCCCTATGCACAAGCGATGACTACACTTCAAGATTGGCAAGTACTTCTTATTGTCCCGGCATAATGACTTCTATTCCAAGCTCCTAAATATCCTCTAATAACCGTGGCTGAGCTGTTAAGAAATATGCAGTAGGTTCCTACACAAAGCGTCCTCCAATACATTCGCCTTGTCAGGATAGTACTACAAATTTATATCATAGTCTGTCATGAGCTCCAGTCAACGCCTTTGTCTCGTATTCAACTCCTTTTACGCGAAGACATACTTCAAGCTCTTATGATCCGTAAATATCTCCACACGTTCTCCGTACAAATAATGCCTCCATAGCTTCAATGCAAAGATCACCGCTATTAACTCCAGATCATGAGTAGGGTAATTCTTCTTATGTACCCTTAATTATCGCGATGCGTAGGTATGACCTTTCCATGTTGCATCAAAAACATCCAAGTCTACTACCTGATGCATCACTATATACAATAAATCCTCCTGATCCAGAAGAAAGCATCAAAATAGGTGATGAGGTCAGCCTCTTATTCAATTCTTTAAAAGCCTTCTGACAGTCTTATGTCCATTAGAACTCATGATCTTTACGCGTCAACCGTGTCATCGGCTTTGCAATTCGTAAGAAATTATCTACGAACCTGTGGTAGTACCCGACAAGTCCAAAAAAACTTCTAACCTCTGCAACAGATGTCGATGTCGGCCAAGACTCTAAGGTAGCTATCTTTTTCTGATCAACTGAAAGTCCTTTTTCCGAGATAATGTATCCAGGGAAAGGAACTCTATCAAGGCAAAATTCACACTTACTAAGCTTAGCATACAATCTCTCATTCCTTAATACTCCCAACACAACTCTAAGATGCTTCTAGAAAATAAGCTAAAAAAAAAAGGATTAATGTAATGCCCCAGTCCCAATATAGGTAAGAAATACATACATGCCAAATAAAAGGTATGACTAATAAAATGTCTCAACTAAATATAATGTAAAATGGAATAT
Organism: Iris pallida; assembly: GCA_029216955.1. Taxonomy (NCBI): domain Eukaryota; kingdom Viridiplantae; phylum Streptophyta; class Magnoliopsida; order Asparagales; family Iridaceae; genus Iris; species Iris pallida. Next base: position 2,857,438 of record JANAVB010000397.1, read on the forward strand.
CCATCGGGTGGAGACAAAATCCACTATCGATCTAATGAAAGAAATCAACTGAAATAAACAGAAGAAAGAGTAGCAACTACATAGTCCATCAACTAGAAAGAAAATCAAATAAGCTTCGTGGGTGAGCCCTACTCGGCTGCGAAGGAAGAGTCAAGTTCGGAACCGTACTCCTCAGGATACTGCTCGTCGTCCATACCTGGAGAGATCACTAGGTCCTAAGAGGGACGTAATAAGATACAAAAAAATATGCTATAATAACTGAAATATAAACAACAACTGGGCTTCCTAACCATCTATATGAAAATGCACTTTGAAGACAACGTTCCATACAGGGGCCTTTCGAAGATAGAGGCACAACGCGTTAGTATTTCAACCGAGGCACTAGTGGCATCTAGAAAAAAGTAAATAAGTGCACGGCACACTAGCTCTCGGTTGAGTCACTAACGACAGCTAGAGGAAAGTAAATACACTGTCCATTAGCACTCGACTGAGTCACTAAGGGCATCTAGAGGAAAGTAAACGAGTGAAAGCCCCTACGTCTAATAGGTGTCTCCTCTCATCCCATGCACTACATATGCTGTATCCACATTACGATATTCCTAATAACTGCTAAGTCTTCTAGACATCCATAACTATTAGCAGTTATTGCCAATCGCACGGCATGTGCGCACCGATGGCCAGTCGATACATCCGTCCGAGATCTATATGAGACTCGTGACTCGTGATACACAAGCATCAGGGACACTGAAGCATAGAGATCGATGCTTCATACACATGGGGTCGTCTCTTAACTTTAAGTCGATATGCATGAAATAAAGAAAAGAAACAAAAAGAACGACTAATATAGTCGCTTGCACCCAAGTGTGACTTAGACGCACAATTTAAACAAATGAATAGAAAATAAATAAGTAAACATACTGAAATAAATATGCATAATCAGAAATCATAGCAAGGTATACTTGCCTGTGGTGCGAAGAGGGCAATCCAACAGTCGCAAGCGGCAGCACAAAAACTCATAAATCACAAATGACTCTGAATGCTGAAACAAACATCAAAAATGTTTTCGGTGTAAAAGATATCTCTAGGAAACGTCTGTTCGAAAGTCAAATTATGGAACATGGGCAAAATCGTAATTTCGGGTCAAAACGAAGTCCGCCGTTGGACCCGCTTTGCACCGAAATGTGTGCTAGTATCTAAGGTCTCTAATGTCGTCAAACTATATGTCTATAAATTCGGTTTAAGGAGACAAATCCAATCGTAAGTCCAAAGTTGGATTCCGGCGGGCCGTGTAGAATATCTCGCCCGTTGGATCGGGTCGCGGGTCCGCCAAAATAGGCGTTCCGATCGACCTTCTCAGATTCGGACCAAACTTGGTATACAGGACCAGAATTTCGATACGGTCCCACTGACGCAAGTTATGCCTCGATTCGACGAACATACACAGAGTTATGGTCAAGTTTGCAAAATGTCGATACAGGGGTATCTTGACGGATACGCATTGATTTCGTCGCGCACACTCAACAAAATCGAGTTCCGTCAGTTCCCACACGTCGGCAACATTCATACGCGCCTTTCGGTACGTATAGTGTGCGACCACGTCGCCTGGTTTGTCGTGGCGCACGCCGTATCGGAAAGTTTTCTAAAGTTTTCAGTTATTTAAAACCAGTTTTTCTTCGATTTTTATAATTAAATAAATTACTGCATACTACATGAAAACTAATTCTACCAGGTAGGTTTTACTCTTGGTTTTGTTGGCTTTAACTGTTATAAATTAGATTAACAAAAACCCCAATGTACAGATCGAAAACGGGCTTCCAAGTTAAGGGTTTGGAGCAGTTTTTTATTCTATTTTTCGAGCAGCGAACGCCATACATTGCGTCGATTTCTACGACGATACAGTGCGTAACTTTTAAACCCCCTTAGAAGGGAATCGAGGATGGTCATATGGCCGGTTCCTAGGAAGCGATTGATCGAGAAAATATTAAGAAATGAAGGTGAAATTTATCTCGAAAATTGGGTACCTGGCTTGATTTCGAAGCAGGGTGGGCTCTGCTTGCTGTCGGATTTGGACGGCCCGAAGGCACTTCATCGATCGTCTGCAGCGTGCATGCGGCTGGGGGGGTCATCTGTGCATGGGTGATGCTCTGGAGTCAAAGCTCAGGGTTGGGGCGCGAGCAGATGAAAGAATTTTGAGAGGGATCTAGGGTTCGGTTTAGTTTCGGTTTTTATACAGGGAATTTAAATTCTAATTAAATTCGGATTTCTTTTATTTTTTAGTTTGGATTGATAGGTCTAATCCATAGAGAATCCTAGGTAGATCATACTAAATTTTTTTTGAAAAGTTTTGATGCATATTTGACTAAATTGTGGTTTTGGATTTCGTTGTTTATAAGTAACGACTACTCTATTGCAAAATTCAATATATATATATATATAAATATATTTAAAATTTCTAAGTTTTATAAAATATTGTACCTTGATAATGTGCATAAAAATATATCTAAAATCCTTTCTTAAGGAATAATATTAATAATAATGATATCGATAGCTACAATAGTAATAATAAATAAATAAAAATAATAACTATAATTATAATAGCAATCAACCAAATAAATGGGGTCATTTGAGGGGTGCATATCACTACTATTATTATTGTCTACCAGCAATATTAAATTTCCCAAACCTTTCCAAAATTAACTAAATAATAAATAATTAAATAAAAAATAAAACATGGATTATTAATTGTAATACGATTTAATAAAATATAAGCAACTAAATGTTAAACATAGAGTTTCCTGACGCTAATACACTAGCAATGTCGCATAACTACGCTAGCCGTGCCATGCTTTCAAGTCAACCTACACAACAAGACTTAACAATGACTAAGGCTGCTTTTATTTAAAAATATTATTTTAAAATAATAAAAATCCAAGTTTATTCACTTAAGCAAAAATCTACGAAAACTTAGGGGTTTACATCATACCCAACTTATAAGAATTTCGTCCTCAAAATTAGAAATAACGCACGATCTATGGAAACGAAGTGCAAGACGAAAAAGAATTTGTCACGTCCCAGTACCGAAATACGGAGACAGACTAGCCAAGCTACTCCATATGAGGTATACAAACCTCATATGGAGATTGTGGCTGTCAAGAGACAAGGGGGTGTATGCTACAATCAAGTCTCCTATGGTCTCACAGAGCATCTATGTCTCAATCATTCAAAACAAGAAAACATCAATTAATTGGCATATAAGATAAAGCAGTAAGGCATCCCTGACGCTTCATCAAAATGATCATGGGGATCTAGCTTCATAAGTTAGCTAGCCCAGAGAGTCATAGGTACATAATCGTATTCAGCTGCAGTCTGATTTAATTACAATTATGCAAAAGACAAAATATCCAGATTAACCGGCTAAACATGTGTCGGTGGCTAAATGCCAGAATATAAGGGATGAAAACTATAGTGGTGGAGAAGAAACCCACTCGAGTCCCCCGCCAGCCATGCTCCTAGTATGCACCATTGACGTCAGGGAAGAAGTTTGGATCCTCGGGCGTCGCTACGAGATCTGGCCAAACAAAACCAGCAGGGTCAGCCCCGAATAGCAAGTTCCACAAGGGAGCACAAAAGAGTGAGATAAAACCCAAGCATAAAATAATAATACTAGCAATAATAAAGGCTTCCGGTCGTAACCTCGGTCCACAGCCTGTCATAGCACGAAAGACCAACCCAACAACCAAACAAGGACATGGGTTGGACCACGCACCATGACAGTCCATGTCCCTCGGCTACCAACGGAAGGTACAAGGCACAGTCAAGTCATTTTTCAAGCGGCCATTCTTTCCTGCGGCTTTCTATATTTGGCGGAGTTATCCCCGCGATACTGATTAAAAGGGAATCCTCATACCGTGTCAACCCAGTAGGGCTAGCCAAACCATTAGACATATAGCACATTGATCAAGCACCGTTCCCCCGGAGGGCTACCACGCTAAACATATAACACATAACTCGTAGAAGTCGGATATAGTCATCTGCTAAAGGCAAATGAAACCATATCCGTGGTGGCCAACCCGATACGTCAGGACTGGACCTGGGGTGACTAGTATGGCACGATCTCAGGATTCTTCCTACCCAACACATCTACCAAATTAGTTGCCTAGTTAATCCCTATGTTAACCTCGGAGTTCACATGTCGTGGTCACATGCTCACTCCCCTAGATGTCGTACAATGTACGAGTACCCCAAGAAGGGATCCGTACTGGCTCATAGAGTCATACGTATGTACCCTTTTTTGGTGTAATGCAACACACAACACATACCACGTCATTGCTACCGACCATTCGCTATGGAAATATTGGACTCTTGGATGTATTGGCAGGTATCACGTAGGAACACTTAGCGTATAGGATAGCACCTCAGTGCTCACCTAGATTGTACCTTAGTACACACATAGGGTTATCCAGCACTCGCATAGGTAGTCAGATCAGGAATGAGGACCAAGACACAAGGACGTGTGCGACCGAGGGTTCATGCGGCCAAGCTGCATGCGGCTCAAGGCTCATGCGGCCAAGGGTGCATGCGGCCAAGACTCATGCGGCTCCTGCGGCCAAGGGTCATACGGCCAAGCTCATGCGGCCAAGCTGTATGCGGCCAAGGGTGCATGCGACCAAGGGTCATGCGGTCAAGGGTCATGCGGCTCATGGCTCATGTGGCCAAAGACTGCATGCGGCCAAGCTGCATGAGGCCAAGACTCATGCGGCCAAAGACTGCATGCGGTCGAGGGTCATGCGACCAAGGGTTATGCGGCCAAGACTCATGAGGCCAAGCTCATGCGGCCAAGCTGTATGCGGCTCATGGCTCATGCGGCTCCTGCGGCCAAGACTGCATGCGACAATGCTCATACGGCCAAGCTGCATGCGGCTCATAGCTCATGCGGCCAAGGGTGCATGCGCCCAAGTCTCATATGGCTTCTGCGGCCAAGACTGCATGAGGCCAAGGGTGCATGCGGCCTAGGGTCATGCGGCTAAGACTGCTCATCTTGTCCAAAAATCTAAGAAGAATGGCCAAGGAACCCATGAATTCCAAACTTACACAACTCGGTCAAAACAAAACGAAATCTAACTTTTCAAAGGTCAAATTTGGGTAAAATGAAATGCTCTGCCACATGGAACAACTAGATTTTGAAAACAAGCAAGTTTAATAGATCAAAACCAAGAAAAACCAAAAACGACATAAACTTAGATCTACAAGAATCCATCCATCAAAATCGAAAATACCAAGTACTAAACTTGTAGAGGTTGATGAGAAGAACAATATATACAAACAATAAAAAAATCAAGGATGAAAATACACAAATCTCTACTTTTTACCAAGTTGTACTTGCCTAATGGTGGTGGTTGAGGGAAATAAATAGAAGAGTGAATGAGGAGAGAGAGGAATGAAGAGAATATATATATATATATATATATATATATATATATATATATGGGTTGGGTTGGCTTAAGAAAACTCTAATCTCTAAATATGCTCTAACCACTCCAATAATGACATGCTTAAAGGCTACATGCAACCATTAATAATAAAATAGAATTACGCACAAGCTAAATACAAGATACCATGTACAGTACTCATGAAAGAATACGTATATCGGGATCGGGGAGTGATATCTCTACCCTCCTTAGAAAAATTCTGTCCTCGGAATTTCTGCCAAGACATGATAGAGAAACTAAAGCATGCAAGATACTAATTACAAGGCTAACTATGCATGCAATCTCATTAATTTTAACAGGCATTAGAGAACAATCATCCTCTCTAGTGGGTGCAATAAAAATAGGGAAACATATTACAAAGGCATAAGGATAAATATACCTTCTGAGTCGAAGAAGTGCGGGTATCAGGATCTAATCTCGTCCTCGCGCTCCCATGTCGACTCCCCCGGTGAGTGATGGCCCCAAGCGACGTGGACTAGATTAATAGTCCGGTTCTTGAGCACCTTCTCTCACCGATCCAAAATGGATACGGGTTGCTCATCGTAAATTAGGTCGGTACCGACAACCAGCTCAGAATGATCGAGGATGTGACTCAGATCCGAGACATACCTACGCAACTGAGATATATGAAACACATCATGTACATCACGTAGCGAAGGCATAAGGGCAAGATAATAAGCAACATCACCTACCCGAGCGAGAATATCAAATGGACCAACGTATCTCGGACTAAGCTTTCCTCGGGTTCTAAATCTAATGATACCCCGAGTAGGCGAAATTCGCAGAAACACTTGGTCACCAACACCAAACTCTAGAGGCCTACGATGCTGATCTGCCCAGTGTCGGTGTCTGTCCTACACAACTCAAAGTTGTTCTCTGATCAGCTTGACTATTTCTACGGTCTGCGTTATCATCTCTAGTCCAAATAATTTTCGTTCTTCCACATCGTCCCATGCCAGAGGAGACCTACATTTCCTTCAATATAATGCTTCAAACGGTGCCATCTGTATACTTGCCTGATAACTATTATTGTAAGAGAACTCTACTAGATGAAGATGATCTTTTCAAGTTTCGTCGAAGTCTAAGGTACAAGCTTGTAACATATCTTCCAATGTCTGAATGGTTCTCTCTGACTGTCCATCCGTCTGCGGATGATAGGCTGTGCTGAACCTCAACTTGGTACCCAAACTTTAATATAAACTCTGCCAAAAGTGAGAGATGAACCGTGTGTCTCGATCTGATACTTTGCTGACTGGAACACCATGCTGCCTCATAATGTGCTTCATATACATTTCTGCCAACTGCTCAGTAGACTATCCTACTCTGAAAGTAAGAAAATGACTAACCTTCGTGAGCCGATCCACAATCTCCAAAATTGCGTTTCGACCAGTCGGGGTTCTAGGTAAACCGGTCATAAAGTCCATTGTGATGTGCTTCCATTTCCACTCCGAAATAGGAAGTAGCTGTAATAATCCTGATGGTCTCTGCTACTCTGCCTTTATTTGCTGACATACCAAACATTTAGAAACATACCTCGCTATCTCCCTCTACATGCTATTCCACCAAAAGTGCTGCTTTATATCCCTGTACATCTTTGTGCCTCCGGGATAGATGGAATAAGGAGAACTATGAGACTCTGACATAACTTCCTGTCGAGGGTCTCCACCTGGCACACAAAGATGGTTTTCGAACTTAAGTGTATCATCCTTATGGATTACTAACTCCTTTCTGAGACCTGATTCATATTCTGATTGAAGCTTCTGGATCTGCGGATCCTCTGCTTGGGCTGTTCTGATCTTCTCTACTAAAGTAGACTGAATCTGTAAACCGGCCATAACTCCTATATCTTGTGGCAAGATCACTTCAATTCCTATTTTCTGAAGATCTTCCAAAATATGCCTCTGCGTGGTTAAAATGAATGCGCCACCCCTCCTGCTCAAGGCATCTGCTACCACATTTGCCTTGTCCGGATGATACTGAAGATTCACATCGAAGTCCTTCAGTAAATCCAACCATCTTATTTGTCTCATATTTAGGTCCCTCTGGGTAAATACATACTTTAAACTCTTATTATCAGTGTAGAACTCCACTCGATCCCCATATAAATAGTGTCTTCATAATTTAAGCAAAAACACTACTACCGCTAACTCCAAATCGTGGGTCGCATAGTTCTTCTCATGATCTCGAAGCTATCGAGATGCATATGCTACCACCTTACCAAGCTGCATCAATACACACATAACTTTCTTCCCGGATGCGTCACAATACACTGTAAATCCTCTCGATCCTACTGGTAGTGTCAAGATCGGGGCTGAGATTAATCTCTTCTTCAACTCTTCAAATGATGTCTGACACTCTACTGACCAAACAAACTCTACATCCTTATGCGTCAAATGCATCAAAGGTGCCAAAATCCTGGCAAAGTTTGTAACGTACCTCCTGTAATACCCTGCCAATCCTAAGAAACTACGTACTTCTGCTACCGCCTTTGGAACTGGCCAATTCTCTATTGTCTCAACCTTCTTCGAATCTACTGACACTCCTGCTCCAGAAATAATGTGTCCTAGGAACGAAATATGATCCAACCAAAACTCACATTTACCAAGCTTCTTATAAAGCTGATGCTCCCTTAAGGTCTATAAAACTGTCCGAAGATGTTTCTCATGCTCTTCTTCATTGCTGGTATAGATGAGGATGTCATCTATGAACACTACTACAAACTTATCCAAATAGGGTATAAAGATGTGATTCATCAAATCCATGAATACTGCTAGGGCATTAGTTAGTCTAAATGGTATTACCAGAAACTCATAATGTCCATATTTTGATCTAAATGCTATCTTGGGTATGTCCTGCTCCCGAACCCTCACTTGATAATATCCGGATCGAAGATCAATCTTAGAGAAAACGCAGGCCTTACTCAACTGATCAAACAAGTCATCAATCCTTGGTAATGGATACTTGTTATTCACTGTGACTGGATTAAACTACCGGTAATCAATGCACATTCGTGTCGATCCATCCTTCTTGGGTACTAAAATCGCCAGTGCTGCCCAGGGCGATTCACTGTCTCGGATAAAGTACTTCACTTTCAGTTCTTCTTCATGCTGGTACAATTTGTCCAACTCTGACTGCGACATCCTGTAGACTCTGCCGACCTTAGGCTCTGTTCCAGGATTTAACTCAATGCAAAACTCCACATCTCTTATCGGTAGTAAACCAGAAAGCTCATCTGGAAATACATCAAGAAACTCTCTGACCACACTTGGAATCTGCTCCTGCTCTGCCAATGCTTCTGCAACAATGCCCTTGGATCGATCCTCCAATGATCGGACAAAGATGAACTCCTCAATGCCAGGTACATTAAATACTACCCTACCTCATCGACAATCTATCGTCGCATGACTGTCTCTTAACCAGTCCATGCCTAGGACAACATCAACGTTTTCCATAGGGATCTCAATCAAAGATGCGGGCAATAATCACCCATACACTATCATCGGACATGCTAAGCACACTCTGCTAACTCCTAAGAGCCCATTACCAGTGAGTATATTCATCCTCTCTGGCAATGCCTCGAACTCCAATCCAATATGTGTCACAAATCGTACAGATATAAATGAGTGGGTAGCCTCCGAATCAAACAATGCTACTGCAAGAAAAGAGGTAACAGAAACATTACCTGCGACCACGTCGCCTGAAGCTAGTGCATCCTCTAGTGATAAGGTAAAGGCCTGGCCTTGGCCTTGCTGAGCTCCCTACTGCTGTCTTCCTTGTCCATATTTTTGCTGTGGCCTCTGCTGGCCTCCCTGATTCTATGCCTGGTGAAACATCTGAGCCTGCATCGGCAGACGCTAGGCTAGCGGCCTTACGGCCAATGCTGGTCCTCTGTTCGGTGCTGCCCCCAGAGCTGGCAACGTTGGAAACTGTTGAACTGGACCTCATGGCCTCTGCATCATAGGACAATTGGTAATCCTATGGTCTGGACTGCCACACCTCATGCACAACCCATTAGCTGAACGACACACATCCCTAGTGTGCCCTTCCTTACCACAGTAAGTACATCCAATGGGCGCCGCCTGGCGCTGCTGCAAATTCCTCGGCTGCTGATGCCGAGTTGCTGCTGTTATCTCTGATACTGCCGTCCTCTGCGGCACTTCAGACTCATTAATACGAATGCTGGGTGCTGGTGCCGATGTTTGCTACACTGCTCCTCCTCCTCAACTCTGGGGATGAGACCTCTTCTGGCCCCCATGCCTTGTCGCCAACCTTTGTTGGGTGAGTTCATGCCTCCAAGCTGCCGTTAAAACAACATCAAAAGTCTGATAGTCGTGCCCTTCCACTAGCTGTGGAATCTCCAAATGAAGTCCCTGTTGGAACCTCATATCCTTCTCTGGCTCCGTAGCCACCATCGTCGGTACAAACCGACTCAGTCTGCAGAACTCCAGTACATATCCATCCACCGTCTTACCAGCCTGCTTAAGATTGATAAACCTCTGCTGCAGCTCATACCGCGCTACCACGCTAAAGTAATTGGCCTTGAATCTGGTACTGAAGCTATCCCAAGGAACTGGATGCCTCACTTCAACCTCTTCCGATGCCCATCAGTCGCGGGTGAGATCCTGAAGTAACAGTCTGACTTGGTCAACCTTCTCTTCTACTGAAACCTTTGCTGCGATCAATATGGCCTCAATATTCTGAAGCCAAGCTTCCGCCGTGATGGCATCCTCCGTGCCGTTAAATTATCTCGAGTTAAGTCGACAAAATCTCCCCAACGCACCCGAATCATTCCTGACACTTCTCTCAAGGGCTAATTGTAACCCCTGATTCAGTAGCACATTCTGTTCCTGCTGCTGGGTCTGCTGTTGCTGATGGGCTGCCACCTGACGCTGCTGAGTGGCCAAAAATCCCCGGATGACCTCCAGGAGTGCTGCAACATCAGGTACTGTCGTTGCTGCCGGCACCGCTGGGGGTGCTGGAGTTTCTAGAACCTGCAGTTCCACTGGCTCTGATATCACTTCTGCTCGAATCTGGTCAAGAGAAGGTATTTTTTTCTGCTGTTGCCCCATCGAGCCATGCCCTACTGGACGTTCCTCCATGTCGGCCTTGCCAGCTACTGAGAAAGAAGCACCCCTATAGGAAAAGATACAAGAAATCAAATGACAGGACGAGGAAGATTCGAGAAGCAATTCAAGTTATCAATCAAGGTGAGGAAGAGAAGACGTGATAAGAGATCAAGGGAAATTTTTTTGATTGAGACTCCTATAATAGTAACACCCCACAAGTCTAAAAATCAGACCTGCATGGGCTACCAATAAAACCTTGCCACGTACTAGTACCGAAATACAGAGACGGATTATGCCAGCTACTCCATATGAGGTATGCAAACGTCATACGGCGATCGTGGCTGTCAAGAGACAAGGAGGTGTATGCTACAACCAAGTCTCTTATGGTCTCACAGAGCATCTATGTCTCAATCATTCAAAACAAGAAAACATCAATTAATGAGCATATGAGATAAATCAGCAACGCGTCCCCGACGCTTCATCAAAATGATCATGGGGATTTAGCTTTATAAGTTGGCTAGCCCAGAGAGTTATAGGTTCATAATCGTATTCAGCTGCAGTTTGATTTAATTACAATTATGCAAAAGATAAAATATCCAGATTAACCGGCTAAACAGGTACCGGTAGCTAAATGCCATAACATAAGGGATGAAAGCTAAAGTGGTGGAGAAGAAACCCACTCGAGTCCCCCGCTAGCCATGCTCCTAGTATGTACCATTAACGTCAGGGAAAAAGTTTGGATCCTCAGGCGCCGCTACGAGATCTGGCCAAATAAAACCAGCAGGGTCAGTCCAGAATAACAAGTACCACAAGGGAGTACAATAATAAAGTACCCCAACGCACCCGAATCATTCCTGACACTTCTCTCAAGGGCTAATTGTAACCCCTGATTCAGTAGAACATTCTGTTCCTGCTGCTGGGTCTGCTGTTGCTGATGGGCTGCCACCTGACGCTGCTGAGTGGCCAGAAATCCCCGGATGACCTCCAGGAGTGCTGTAGCATCAGGTACTGTCGTCGCTGCCGGTACCGCTGGGAGTGCTGGAGTTTCTAGAACCTGCAGTTCCACTTGCTCTGATATCACTTTCGCTCGGATCTGGTCAGGAGAAGGTATTTTTTCCTGCTGCTTCCCCATCGAGCCATGCTCTACTGGACGTTCCTCCATGTCGGCCTTGTCAGCTACAGAGAAAGAAGCACCCCTATAGGAAAAGATACAAGATATCAAATGACAGGACGAGGAAGATTCGAGAATCAATTCAAGTTATCAATCAAGATGAGGAAGAGAAGACGGGACAAGAGATCAAGGGAATTTTTTTTGATTGAGACTCCTATAATAGTAACACCCCACAAGTCTAAAAATCAGACCTGCATGGGCTACCAATAAAACCTTGCCACGCCCTAGTACCGAAATACAGAGACGGATTATGCCAGCTACACCATATGAGGTATGCAAACGTCATACGGCGATCGTGGCTGTCAAGAGGCAAGGGGGTGTATGCTACAACCAAGTCTTTTATGGTCTCACAGAGCATCTATGTCTCAATCATTCAAAACAAAATAATATCAATTAATGAGCATATGAGGTAAAGCAGCAAGGCGTCCCCGACGCTTCATCAAAATGATCATAGGGATTTAGCTTTATAAGTTGGCTAGCCCAGAGAGTCATAGGTACATAATAGTATTCAGCTGCAGTTTGATTTAATTATAATTATGCAAAAGATAAAATATCCAGATTAACCGGCTAAACAGGTACCGGTGGCTAAATGCCAGAACATAAGGGATGAAAGCTAAAGTGGTGGAGAAGAAACCCACTCGAGTCCCCCGCTAGCCACGCTCCTAGTATGTACCATTGACGTCAGGGAAAAAGTTTGGATCCTCAGGCGCCACTACGAGATCTGGCCAAACAAAACCAGCAGGGTTGTCACGCCCCAGTACCGAAATACGGAGATGGACTAGGCCAGCTAGACCATATGAGGTACGTAACGTCATACGGCGATCGTGGCTGTCGAGAGACTAGGGGGTACATGCTATAATCAAGTCTCCTATGGTCCCACAGAGTTCTATGTCTCAATCAATCAAATCACATCAGCAAATAGATGAACATTAAAGATAAAGCAGTAAGGCATCCCCGACGCTGTATCAAAATGATCATGAGAGACTAGCTTCATAATTTAGCTATCTCAGAGAGTCAGGAGTACAAAATTATACACAGCTGCAGTCTGTTTAATTACAATTATGTACTGACACAAAATATCAAGTAATCCGGCTAACAGATGCCGGTGGCTAAACGCTGCAAAAGTATAAGCAGGAGTGGTGGAGAAAAAATCCACTCGAGTCCCCGAACTGCCATGCTTCTAGTATGCACCATGGATCTCAGGGAGGAAGATCGTGTCCTCTGGCTCTGCTACGGGATCTGGCCAAACAAAACCAGCGGGGTCAGTCCCGAATAGCAAGTACCGCCAAAGGGGCACAAGAGTTAAGATTAAAAACCCAGTTAAATAGAATGATTGATAATAGTAATACTTATGCTACCATTATAGGGTAACGCCACATCCTCGAACCCATATGGCACCCTTACAACCAAACAAGGACAAAAGGTGCCGCATGGAGTCGGGACGCGTCGTACTCTATAACTTTCGCATAAGTTAAAGGGTATAAACAATAAAATCTCCTGATCGTGACATCGGTCGACAGCCCATCGTGGCACAATAACCAACCCAACAATCAAACAAGAACATGGGTTGGATCATGCACCATGATAGACCATGTTCCTCAGTCATTCACAGAAGTAGCACTTCACAACCAGAATAAGTCTTCCGTTCATAACTTCGGTCCACAGCCTGTCATAGTACGATAACCAACCCAACAATCAAACAAGAACATGGGTTGGATCACGTACCATGACAGTCCGCTTCCCTCAGTTATTTAGGGAAGGTAATAGGATACAAGCAAGTCATTTTCACGGCCAATCAAGTCTACGAGTTTCTAGTGGGACGAGATTATCCTCGCATCATGTTAATAGGAAATCCTTAGATCGTATCTTTCCAGCAAGGCTAGCCAACCCAGGGGTTTGCGTAGACAGGTATGATTGAGCACAGGTCCCTCGCAAGGCCACCTTGCTAAAACATATAATATATAGCAGGAATTAATCGGATACAGTCATCCACTCGTTGCAGATGACACAGTATCCGTGGAGACCAGCCGGCGCGTCAAGACAGTATCTCAAGGCGGCTGGTGTAACACGATCTCGGGATTCTTGCCCTTCCCATGCATCTAGTATATTTAGTTGCCTAATTTAACCCTAGGTGAAATCTTGGATTTTTATGCTGTGGCCTGCATGATTATCCTCCTAAAGTCGTACTTTAGTACGAGTATCCCAAAGAGGATCCATGTCAATCAGTATGTCAACATGTTCTACCCTCCTTAGTGTAATACATCATTGCAAATACGCTACGTGGAGTTACGAGTCATTTGTCGAGCATGAACAAGAACTGGGACATTCAGGTACATGTATCAGGTAGGAACACTTTGTTCTCCGGGTCACATTAGTGCTCATATCATGTTCGGGACAAAAGGCGTAAGGATATAAAATGGGCATATAATATATATATATATATATATATATATATATATATATATATATATATATATATATATATATATATAATAAGGTAACAATATAGGGCACAAAAGTCCATGCGGCTCGAGGGGAGTGAGTCCATACGGCCGGATCAATACTGGTTCATACGGCTGGGACTACACGCTCATGCGGCTCAGAGAGCCCCAAGGCGCATGCGGCTGGAAGGTCGGGTTCATACGGACGAAGGGGTGTCAGCGTATGCGGCTGGTGTGGGCGATACATATGCGACTGGATGATGGATGGGCCTTATGCGGCCCAAAAACAGTAGCGCATATGCGGCTGGGTACAAAAGAATTCATGCGGCTCGAAGGCTAGCCGCATGAAGTCCATGCGACAGGGGCTCATGCGGCTGAGTCTGAACAAGGCTTATGCGGCTCAATTACTTGCCGCATGAAGATTCATGCGGTCAAGTACTCAAGCAAGTCTTATGCGGCTGGGAAGGACTTTCCATGCGGCTGAGCTCGAACGAGTCTCATGCGGCTGGAACGGCCATGCGGCTCAGAGGCTTGCCGTATGAGGATTCATGCGGTCAAGTATTGCTCTTCTTCTCCACTTGTCCGAGAAGAGGAGCCAAGCAACCATGGCTTCCAAACTACACAAAACCTTCATCCGGAGCCCAAATCGAAACTTCCTTAGGTCAAAATGGGGTAGAACAAAATTCTCTACAACATGGAACCATCAAAACTTAAAAATAATGAAATTTGCTAGATCAAAATTAAGAAAATCCGAAAATAGTTAAAACCTAGATCTACAAAGATTAAAGCTTCAAAATGGAAAACTTCAAGTTCTAAACTAGTATAGAATAAGGAGAAGAACATATTTTGACAAATAATTTTGTAAGAAAACATCAACAACATTTATGGATCCATCTCTTGAGCAAGTTGGTACTTGCCTTGGTTGGCGGAGGAAAGTAAATGAGAGAAAATAAATGAGAGGAGAGAGAATGAGTTGAGTTATTATATAGAATCTTGAACCCATGGGTTCATGATGAACCAAGGTGAACCAAGAATAGGTTCTCCAAATGAGCCAAAACTGTAGGCCCAAATACAGAAAATAAATTATGAAATAATATTATGTCGAATATTTTGGGAAATGCATGAAGAAATACAGCATAATAAATACAGTATAAATACAAGGTAAATACGATTTATTGGTTTACGTATTAAAATACGTATTCCAGGATCGGGGAGTGACATCTCTACCCTTCTTAGAAAAATTCCGTCCTCGGAATTCCAGCCAAGACAGGATAGTGAAATCAGGGCAAGCAAGGCACAATCATATACAAGTTAACTATTATAGCAGTTATTATCATACATCACAAGGTGCAAAATAAGCAGGTACAGATAAGCATGGAATCGTGTCAATAAGGTGCAAAAATATACCTTATCAGTCAAACAAATGCGGATACCGAGATCTAATCTCGTCCTCGCGCTCCCAGGTTGACTCTTCCGGAGAGTGATAGTTCCAAGAAACACAGACAAGGCTGATCGTCCGATTCTTGAGTACCTTCTCTCGTCGGTCTATAATAGATACGGGTTGTTCCTCGTAAGTTAGGTCGGTACCAACAACTAACTCAGAATGATCGAGGACATGACTCGGATCCGGGACATACCCACGTAACTGGGACACATAAAACACATCTTGTTTGCCAGTTAACGAAGGCGGAAGGGCAAGTCGATAAGCCACATCGCCTACCCGAGCGAGAATCTTAAAAGGACCAACGTATCTTGGACTAAGCTTTCCTCGGGTTCCAAATCTGATGATACCCCGAGTAGGTGAAATCCGCAGAAACACTTGGTCGCCCGCTCTGAACTCTAGAGGCCTACGATGCTGATCTGCCCAATGACGATGTCGGTCCTGCGCAACTCGAAGGCACTCTCTGACCAACTTAACTATCTCTACAGTCTGTGTGATCATCTCTGGTCCCAACAACTTTCGTTCTCCAACGTCGTCCCATGCCAAAGGGGACCTGCACTTCCTTCCGTACAATGCTTCGAACGGGGCCATCTGAATGCTAGCCTGATAGCTGTTGTTATAGGAGAACTCCACTAGATGAAGGTGATCCTCCCAATATCCGCCAAAATCTAAGGTACACGTCCGTAGCATATCTTCTAACGTCTGAATGGTTCTTTCTGATTGTCCGTCAGTTTGTGGATGATAAACAGTACTGAATCTCAACTTGGTTCCCAAACTTTGGTGTAAGCTCCGCCAAAAATGGGAAGTAAACCGCGTATCCCGATCTGATACTATACTAACTGGAATACCGTGCTGCCTTACTATCTGCTTCATGTACATTTCTACTAACTGCTCAGTAGTCTGTCCAACTCAGAAGGGAAGGAAATGAGCGACCTTCGTGAGTCGATCTACTATTACCTAGACTGCATTCTTGCCAGCCGGGGATCTAGGTAAACCGGTCACGAAATCCATCGTGATGTGCTCCCATTTCCATTCTGGGATAGGAAGCGGCTGTAGCAACCCTGCTGGTCTCTGCTGCTCGGCTTTCACCTGCTGACATACCAGATACTTGGATACAAATCTCGCTATCTCTTTTTTCATGCCATTCCACCAAAAGTACTGCCTGATATCTCGATACATCTTCGTTCCTCCTGGATGAATGGAGTAAATAGAACTATGAGCTTCGGACATAACTTCTTGCCGAAGGTCTC
Organism: Iris pallida; assembly: GCA_029216955.1. Lineage (NCBI taxonomy): Eukaryota > Viridiplantae > Streptophyta > Magnoliopsida > Asparagales > Iridaceae > Iris > Iris pallida. The sequence continues at coordinate 2,874,296 of JANAVB010000397.1, forward strand.
CACTCGGTACACAGAGTCTGTTTCCAAACCTGAGCGTACCATCTTCATGAATCACTAACTCCTTTCTACGGCCTGATTCACACTCCGACCGCAACTTCTGAATCTGTGGATCTCCTGCTTGTGCTGCCCTTATCCTCTCTACTAAGGTTGACTGAATTTGCATACTGGTCATTCTTTCTATATCCCTTGGCAAAACTACTTCGATTCCCATACTCTGAAGGTCTTCTAAAATATGCTTCTGTGAGGTCAAGATAAAGGCACTGTCTCTCCTACTCAGTGCATCTGCAACTATATTCGCCTTGCCTGGATGATACTGAAGATCCAAGTCAAAATCCTTCAGTAGTTCTAACCATCTTCTTTGCCTCATGTTCAAATCTCGCTGCATGAACACATATTTCAAACTCTTATGATCAGTATAAATCTCTACCCGATCCCCGTATAAATAATGCCTCTACAACTTGAGTGAAAATACCACAGCTGCTAACTCCAAATCGTGAGTCGGGTAATTCTTCTCATGGTCTCGAAGCTGCCGAGACGCATATGCTATCACCTTTCCATGCTGCATCAATACACATCCAAGACCCTTCCCAGATGCGTCACAATATACTGTAAAAGCCTTCCGCTCCTACCGGAAGCGTCAAGATCGGGGCTGAGATCAACCTCTTCTTCAATTCTTCAAATGATGCCTGACAGCTAGCTGACCAAACAAACACTACATCCTTGTGCGTCAAACGCGTTAAGGGCGCAGAGATCTTGGCAAAGTCCGCCACGAACCTTCTGTAGTAACCAGCTAATCCCAAGAAACTTCGCACTTCTGCAACCGTTCTCGGGACTGGCCAATGCTCTACGGCCTCAATCTTCTTCGGATCCACTGACACTCCTGTCCCAGAAATTATATACCCCAGGAACAAAATGTGATCTAACCAGAATTCACACTTGTCGAGCTTCGCATAAACAAATTTATCCAACAAAATGTGATCTTCACAGCTGGAATAGACAAGAATGTCATCTATGAACACCACCACAAATTTATCCAAGTACGGCAGAAAGATGCGGTTCATTAAATCCATGAATACTGCGGGGGCGTTGGTTAGTCCAAAGGGCATTACTAAAAACTCATAATGCCCGTATCTAGATCTGAATGCTGTCTTCGGTATGTCTTGCTCCCGGACTCTTACTTGATAGTATCCCGACCGAAGATCGATCTTGGAAAAGACACTGGCCTTGCTCAACTGGTCAAACAGGTCATCAATCCTTGGTAGCGGGTACTTATTCTTCACTGTTACTGCATTCAGCTTGCGGTAGTCGATGCACATCCTCGTCGACCCATCCTTCTTGGAAACTAGAATCACTGGCACGGCCCATGGCGATTTACTGTCTTGGATGAATCCTTTAGACTTCAACTCTTCTTCATGTTGATACAACTTATCCTTTTCTGACGGCGACATTCTGTAAACTCTGTCTGCAATAGGCCTCGTTCCAGGGTTCAACTCAATGCTAAATTCTACCTCTCTGATTGGGGGTATCCCTGGGAGCTCATCAGGGAAGACGTCGAGAAAATCTTCGACCACTCTCGGAATCTGTCCTGGCTCTGACACTGCTGCTGAGATGACGCCTCCGGCCTGATTCTTCAAGGTTCGAGTAAAGATGAACTGCTCCATCCCAGGAATGCTGAATATGACCCTACCTCCTCTACAATCAATGGTCGCATGACTGTCTCTCAACCAGTCCATGCCAAGAACAACATCAAAATTCCCCATAGGGAATTCAATCAATGACGCAGGCAGTAAATGCCCACACACCTCTACCGAACATGAAAAGTACACTCTGCTAACTTCTACGAGCCCATTGCCGGTGAGTATATCCATCCTCTCCGGCAATGTCTCAAACTCTAATCCAATCCGTGTAGCATATTGTGCAGAGATGAATGAATGAGTAGCGCCTGAATCAAACAATGCTACAGCGGGAAATGAGGTGACGAGAATTTTACCTGCCACCACGTCACTAGACGCTAGAGCCTCTCCCAAGGTCAATGTGAGAGCCTGGCCCCGCGGAGCCCCTTGTTGCGGCCTTCCTCGACCATGCTGTTGCTGTCTCTGAGGGCCTTCGGCTTCCTGTGCCAGGCGGAACATCTGAGCCTGCGTTGGTAGACGCTGGGCTAGGGGCCTTACCGCTAATACTGGCCCTCCACTCGGGGTTGCCACCGGAGCTGGCAACGCTGGAAACTGCTGAGCTGGCCCTCCTGGCCTCTGCATCATAGGACAAGTAGAAATACGGTGGTCTGAACTACCACACCTCAAGCATAAGCCATTCGCTGACCGGCACACCTCCCTCGTGTGCCCTGCCTTCCTACAAAGTGTACAGCCCTAGGTTGCTCCCTGACGCTGTTGCTGGTTTCTCGGCTGCTGATGCCGAACTGGCGCTGTATTAGTTGACACGGCCGTCCTCCGCGGTGTTCCTGCATCATGAATACGTACACCGGGTGCTGGTGCCGATGTTCGCTGCATTGCTCCTCCTCCAACCTGGAAATGAGATCTCTTCTGACCTCCTGCCCTCGAGGCCAACCTCTGCTGGGTAAGCTCGTGCCTCCGAGCTGCCGTCAAGACAGCGTCAAACGTCTGGTAGTCGTGTCCTTCCACAAGCTGCAATAATTTCAAATGAAGTCCCTGCTGGAACCTCATAGCTTTCTCTGGCTCCGTTGCCACCATTGATGGTACGAAACGGCACAATCTGCAGAACTCTGCTGCATACCCATCTACGGTCTTGCCTGCTTGCTTGAGACTGATGAACTTCTGCTGGAGCTTATATCGAGCTACTACGCCAAAATACTTGGCCTTGAATCTGTCACTGAAGGTGGTCCAACGAACAGGGCATCTTGTACCAACTTCTTCTGATGCCCACCAGTCGCGGGCAAGATCCTGAAGTACCAGTTTGACCTGATCAACCTTCTCATCATCTGGAACCTTGGCTGCCACAAGAATGGCTTCGATGTCTTGAATCCATGCATCCGCAGTGATGGCATCCTCCGTGCCATCAAAATACCTCGGGTTCAAGCGACGGAACCTTCCTGATGCTCCCGAGTCAACCCTGGCACTCCTCTCAAGAGCTAACTGAATCCCTTGGTTCAGCAACACGTTCTGCTCCTGCTGTCGAGTCAGTTGCTGTTGCTTAGTGACAAGAACCCCCCGGATGATCTCCAGGAGTGCTACGGCGTCTGGTACTGCCGTTGCTGCTGGTGCTGCAGGAGTTTCAATAACCGATGGCTGCACTGCCTCTGGTTCCATTTCTGCTCGTGCCTGCACTGGAGAAGGTTCTCTCTCCTATTGCTGCCCAGTCGAGCCATGCTCTTGCTGCTCTTCCTCATGGGCCTCACCTGCTACTGAGAATGAAGCACCCCTATAGAGAAGAATATAAGATTATCAAGTCCGGACGAGGAAGATTTCGAGGATACAAGTCAGGTTAGAGATCAAGGTAAGGACAGAGAATTTGAAACAGAATTTCAAGGGAAACAAGTCTTGATTGAGACTCCTAATAATTCGTAATACCCCACAAGTCTGAAAATCAGACCTGCATGGGCCACCACTAAAACCTTGTCACGCCCCAGTACCGAAATACGGAGACGGACTAGGCCAGCTATACCATATGAGGTACGTAACGTCATACGGCGATCGTGGCTGTCGAGAGACTAGGGGGTACATGCTACAATCAAGTCTCCTATGGTCCCACAGAGTTCTATGTCTCAATCAATCAAATCATATCAGCAAATAGATGAACATTAAAGGCGTCCCCGACGCTATATCAAAATGATCATGAGAGACTAGCTTCATAATTTAGCTATCTCAGAGGGTCAGGAGTACAAAATTATACACAGCTGTAGTCTGTTTAATTACAATTATGTACTGACACAAAATATTAAGTAATCCGGCTAACAGATGCCGGTGGCTAAACGCCGCAAAAGTATAAGCAGGAGTGGTGGAGAAGGAACCCACTCGAGTCCCCGAACTGCCATGCTCCTAGTATGCACCATGGATGTCAGGAAGGAAGATCGTGTCCTCTGGCTCTGCTACGGGATCTGGCCAAACAAAATCAGCGGGATCAGCCCCGAATAGCAAGTACCGCCAAAGGGGCACAAGAGTTAAGATTAAAAACCCAGTTAAATAGAATGATTGATAATAGTAATACTTATGCTACCATTATAGGGTAACGCCACATCCTCGAACCCATATGGCACCCTTACAACCAAACAAGGACAAAAGGTGCCGTATGGAGTCGGGAGCGTCGTACTCTATAACTTTCGCATAAGTTAAAGGGTATAAACAATAAAATCTCCTGATCGTGACATCGGTCGACAGCCCATCGTGGCACAATAACCAATCCAACAATCAAACAAAAACATGGGTTGGATCATGCATCATGATAGACCATGTTCTTCAGTCATTCACAGAAGTAGCACTTCACAACCAGAATAAGTCTTCCGTTCATAACTTCGGTCCACAGCCTGTCATAGTACGATAACCAACCCAACAATCAAATAAGAACATGGGTGGATCACGTACCATGACAGTCCGCTTCCCTCAGTTATTCACGGAAGGTAATAGGATACAAGCAAGTCGTTTTCACGGCCAATCAAGTCTACGAGTTTCTAGTGGGACGAGGTTATCCTCGCATCATGTTAATAGAAAATCCTCAGATCGTATCTTTCCAGCAAGGCTAGCCAACCCAGGGGTTCGCGTAGACAGGTATAATTGAGCACAGGTCCCTCGCAAGGCCATCTTGCTAAAACATATAATATATAGCAGGAATTAATCGGATACAGTCATCCACTCGTTGCAGATGACACAGTATCCGTGGAGACTAGCCGGCGTGTCAAGACAGTATCTCAAGGCGGCTGGTGTAACACGATCTCGGGATTCTTGCCCTCCCTATGCATCTAGTATATTTAGTTGCCTAATTTAACCCTAGGTGAAATCTTGAATTTTCATGCTGTGGCCTGCATGATTATCCTCCTAAAGTCGTACTTTAGTACGAGTACCCCAAAGAGGATCCATGTCAATCAGTATGTCAACATGTTCTACCCTCCTTAGTGTAATGCATCATTACAAATACGCCACGTGGAGTTACGAGTCATTTGTCGAGCATGAACAAGAACTGGGACATTCAGGTACATGTATCAGGTAGGAATACTTTGTTCTCCAGGTCACATTAGTGCTCATATCATGCTCGGGACAAATGGCGTAAGGATATAAAATGGGCATATAATATATATATATATATATATATATATATATATATATATATATATATATATATATAATAAGGTAACAATATAGGGCACAAAAGTCCATGCGGCTCGAGGGGAGTGAGTCCATGCGGCCGGGTCAATACTGGTTCATGCGGCTGGGACTACACGCTCATGCGGCTCAGAGAGCCCCAAGGCGCATGCGGCTGGAAGGTCGGGTTCATGCGGACGAAGGGGTGCCAGCGTATACGGCTGGTGTGGGCGATACATATGCGACTGGATGATGGATGGGCCTTATGCGGCCCAAAAACAGTAGCGCATATGCGGCTGGGTACAAAAGAACTCATGCGGCTCGAAGGCTAGCCGCATGAAGTCCATACGACAGGGGCTCATGCGGCTGAGTCTGAACAAGGCTTATGCGGCTCAATTACTTGCCGCATGAAGATTCATGCGGTCAAGTACTCAAGCAAGTCTTATGCGGCTGGGAAGGACTTTCCATGCGGCTGAGCTCGAACGAGTCTCATGCGGCTGGAAAGGCCATACGGCTCAGAGGCTTGCCGCATGAGGATTCATGCGGTCAAGTACTGCTCTTCTTCTCCACTTGTCCGAGAAGAGGAGCCAAGCAACCATGGCTTCCAAACTACACAAAACCTTCATCCGGAGCCCAAATCGGAACTTCCTTAGGTCAAAATGGGGTAGAACAAAATTCTCTACAACATGGAACCATCAAAACTTAAAAATAATGAAGTTTGCTAGATCAAAACCAAGAAAATCCAAAAATTGGTAAAACCTAGATCTACAAAGATTAAAGCTTCAAAATGGAAAACTTCAAGTTCTAAACTAGTATAGAATAAGAAGAAGAACATATTTTGACAAATAATTTTGTAAGAAAACATCAACAACATTTATGGATCCATCTCTTGAGCAAGTTGGTACTTGCCTTGGTTGGTGGAGGAAAGTAAATAAGAGAAAATAAATGAGAGGAGAGAGAATGAGTTGAGTTATTATATAGAATCTTGAACCCATGGGTTCATGATGAACCAAGGTGAACCAAGAATAGGTTCCCCAAATGAGCCAAAACTGTAGGCCCAAATGCAGAAAATAAATTACAAAATAATATTGTATCGAATATTTTGGGAAATGCATGAAGAAATACAGCATAATAAATACAGTATAAATACAAGGTAAATACGGTTTATCGGTTTATGTATTAAAATACGTATTCTAGGATCGGGGAGTGACAAGGGTCAGCCCAAAATAGCAAGTACCCAAGCATAGAATAATAATACTAGCAATAATAAAGGCTTCCGGTTGTAACCTCGGTCCACAGCCTGTCATAGCACGAAAGACCAACCCAACAACCAAACAAGGACATAGGTTGGACCACGCACCATGATAGTCCATGTCCTTCGGCTACCAACGGAAGGTACAAGGCACAGTCAAGTCGTTTTTTAAGCGGCCATTCATTCCTGCGGCTTTCTATATTTGGCGGAGTTATCCTCGCGATTTTGATTAAAAGGGAATCCTCATATCGTGTCAACCCAGCAGGGCTAGCCAAACCATTAGACATATAGCACATTGATCATGCACGGTCCCCCGGAGGGCTACCGTGCTAAACATATAACACATAGCTCGTAGAAGTCAGATATAGTCATCTGCTAAAGGCAAATAAAACCATATCCATGGCGGCCAATCCGACACGTCAGGACTGGACCTGGGGTGACTAGTATGGCACGATCTCGAAATTCTTCCCACCCAACGCATCTACCAAGTTAGTTGCCTAGTTAATCCCTAGGTTATCCTCGGAGTTCACCTGTCGTGGTCATATGCTCACACCCCTAGATGTCGTACAATGTACGAGTACCCCATGAAGGGATCCGCACTGGCTCATAGAGTCATACATATGTACCCCTTCTTGGTGTAATGCAACACACAACACATACCACGTCATTGCTACCGACCATTCGCTATGTAAATGCTGGACTCTTGGATGTACTGGCAGGTATCACGTAGGAACACTTAGCGCATAGGATAGCACCTCGGTGCTCACCTAGATTGTACCTTAGTACACACATAGAGTTATCCAGTACTCGTATAGGTAGTCAGATCAGGAATAAGGACCAAGACACAAGGACGCATGCGATCGAGGGTTCATGTGGCCAAGCAGTATATGGCCAAAACTTATGCGGCCAAGCTCATGCGGCCAATCTGTATGCGGCTCATGGCTCATGCGACCAAGGGTGCATGCGGCCAAGACTCATACGACTCCTGCGGCTAAGGGTCATACGGCCAAGCTCATGTAGCCAAGCTGCATGCGGCCAAGAGTACATACGGCCAAGGGTCATGCGGCCAAGGGTCATGCGGCTCATGGCTCATACGACCAAAGACTGCATGCGGCCAAGCTGTATGCGGCCAAGGCTGCATGCAGCCAAGACTCATATGGCTGAGGGTCATACGACTAAGGTGGGTCATGCGGCCAAGACTCATATGGCCAAGCTCATGTGGCCAAGCTACATGTGGGTCATGGCTCATGCAGCCAATGGTGCATGCAGCCAAGACTAATACGGCTCCTACGGCCAAGACTGCATGCGACCAAGCTCATGCAGCCAAGTTGCATACGGCTCATGGCTCTTACGGCCAAGGGCGTATGCGGCCAAGACTCGTACAGCTCCTACGGCCAAGACTGCATGCGGCCAAGGGTCATACGGCTAAGACTGCTCATCTTCTCCAAAAATATGAGAAGAATGGCCAGGGAACCCATGAATTCCAAACTTGCACAACTCGGTCAAAATAAAACAAAATAAAATCTAACTTTTTAATGGTCAAATTTGGGTAAAATGAAATGCTCTACTGCATGGAACAACTAGATTTTGAAAACAAGCAAGTTTAATAGATCAAAACCAAGAAAAACCGAAAATGACATAAACTTATATCTACAAGAATCCATCCATCAAAACCGAAAATACAAGTACTAAACTTGTAGAGGATGATGATAAGAACAATATAGATAAATATTATCAAAGAAAAAGAAATCAAGGATGAAAAATGCACAAATTTCCACTTTTGAGCAAGTTGTACTTGCCTAATAGTGGTGGTTAAGGGAAATAAATGGAAGAGTGAATGAGAAAAGAGTATGAGGAAGAGAATATATATATATATATATATATATATATATATATATATATATATATATATATATAAGTTGGGTTGGCTTAAGAAAACCTTAATCTCTAAACATGCTCTAACCATTCCATTAATGACATGCTTAAAGGCTACATGCAACCATTAATAATAAAATAGAATTACGCACATGCTAAATACAGGATACCATGTACATGACTCATGAAAGAATACATATATCGGGATAGGAGAGTGACAGAATTGGGCACGAAGATCGTGTCATGAATTTTATGCAAATGAGAGAAACAGTTGTGTATGACGTCCTTATGCTTCTACGTTTTAATAGGGCACTATGATGATACACTAATCGAGAGAGTAGAGCAAATTATGGTACTCACAAGGATCTCGGTAGTGGTTTCTAACTATATAGGATACCCTCGTGTTTTTATATCTATCAAGGTCTATTCCGTAAAATTCTAAGTCATTCTATGATCATGGTTATGCAATGGTAAATTTAACTAAAACCTCATACCTGTATCTATGGCTCCTTGGGTTGGTGGCCCAGTTGCTATCATGTTGAATGCCTGACCCATATTTTGGTTGCCCTTTGGATATTCAATAGCTGCTGGCCTTGGCATCTATTGTGTTACAGTCGTTCTCAGCTGTGGACAATCTTTGGCATGATGCTGACTAGAACCACAAGATAAACAATGTCCTAGACGTCGCCGACAATCTCTCTGAACATGATCCATCTTGCCACAGTAGTGATATATGACCTTCTCCTGCATCTGATATGGTCCTGCCCTCTGAGGCTGATGTTGTTGTGTGCTAGGGGTCGCTTTACTGGTCCTGCTTGAGCATCTATAGCTGGTCCAACTGTGGCTGTTGATTATCGACTTTGTGCCTTTTTGCTTATTGCCTCCTGAGTCCTAGCCTCTACCAAGACGGTTGCCTGTGAAACTCGTGACTCAAAACTAGTACATTTTTGTAGCTCTATGCTCAAGCGTCTATGAAACCTCTTGGACTTCTCCAACTCTGTGGAAACTAATCCGGGAGAAAAACGACTCAACAGACTGAATTTGGCATCGTATTCATCAACTGTCATGCTTTCTTGCTCTAAGTGTAGGAACTGGTCATAAAGTACGTCCTTGGCAGTGTCCGAGAAATACTTCTTATTGAACACCTTTTTGAATTTCTTCCATGTTTGGTCAAGTCCTAGTCGTCTCTCCTCTGTGGCCCACCAATCATAAGCATTTTCTTCCAATTATAATTTAACTGCCGTCATCTATAGGTTTACAGACAACGTCGAAGCCTTCAAAAGATTTTCTGTCTTAACCAGCCAATTGGTAATTCTAATAACGTCTTCAGTACCCTTGAACTGTGGGGGATTCATGTTGCAGAACCCCTCGATAGTGCCTACAGAGGCTTGGGGCATTCGGGTCAGTGCTGTCTCCAAACTCCTCATAATGGTCTCCTTCTGCTGCATCTGGGCCTGCATCAAGCCCTGGAGGATCTGGTATGTAGAAGTCCCCCCAGTCTGAGGCATGAGCTGTTGTGGAAGCATGTATGGCATCTGGGGTATAAACTGTGGCCCGTACTACGGGGGATATGAAGGATATGGATGGGGGTAGTGTGGAGGGTATTGAGGCGAATACTGTGGAGGATACTAGGGTGGATATGATGGTGGATACTATGGAGGCTGCTGTAGTGGATATGATGGTGGATACCGTGGAGGCTGCTGTGTTGGATATGAGGGTGGATATGGAGGTAGATATGAGGGTAGAATATATGGTGGAAACTGAGATGGATAGGGTGGCGGGGGTGGCAGGTACTCTTCTTGAGATACAGGGTTTTCGGGGCCTATCTGTCCCACTTGGGGTGCCGGGGATTGCTGCTGAGTAGTAGGTGCCATCATCACAGGTTGCAATGATGGTCCGGATGGTGCTGGAGTGGTTAGGGACATGGTTGGGGGTGGCTGATCCACTGGTCCTTCGGGAGTGGTTGAATCCCCAACCGTAATAGCGAGAAAGGTATAGTGCGACCACTACGAAGATTCATCCTATTGGCACAAAAACCGAGATTACGTTAGGACAAGATCAAGCTAGATGCAAGAAAAGCAGTGAAACAAAAATCCAAATTTTGAAATCAAGGAAGGTGATTAGGCATGTGGATAAGATTCCTAAACTCTATTCCTATATACAGGCTTGCTTGGTACGGTAAAGTAACCAAACAATTTATCTCGACCTGCATGGGCTACCATAAAAATATGTAATGCCCCAGTCCCAATATACATAGGACTAAGAATACGTACATGCCAGCTGTATGTATACACAGACTACTCCAATATATGGAATCTGCGTAAACACACATAAGCTGTAACAAAAGAGCTCCAGCTCATAATAATATAACATGGTCACAGGCAGTATCTATATCTCATCCACAATGACAATTAAAAGGAATGACTAATCAAATGTCTCAACTAAATATAATGTAAAACGAAATATCCATCGGGTGGAGACAAAATCCACTACCGATCTAATGAAAGAAATTGCAAGCCCCCTGTCACGACCCGCACCCTAGAGTAAGGGCACGAGAAGTGGGTACGTCCAGCCTATGCCACAGTGTCGGCGGTAGAACGCTGTCCTAGGTCAATCATCTAACAATATAAAGTACATGTATATTTTATACTCTCCGAATGGAGGTGACAAACAGAAAACAATCTCAATCACATCTAGGTAGAAGAATGAAAGATAGATAGATAGACAGTAACTCAAAGAGAACAGTACTATAGATGAAATAAGTCCAAGTGTCTAGGATAACATAACATCAGAATGTCAACTCATAATACAATAAGTCTAAGAGTCTATACATCTCCACATCTCAAAATACAACTCAGATGTGAGACAAAATGATAATACAGAAAAGACTGTCTAGCTAAACTAGCCTAGACTACTGGGACAACATCCTCAACTGCAGGTGGATCCTGCTGAGGGTCCACAACATAAGTATCATCTAGTCCTGCTCCATAATAGGTAGACACCAGGGCCTCATCCTCATCCTCTGTAATATTTTCAACAGGTCCAGTCAGGACAGGAACGAGCACAATACATCTCACGCAGTGCATAATATGATAGGAAATATAAAGCATGCAATAGAATAAAATACAGGAAACGCTGAAAGAAGATACATGTAGCAAAAGAGATAACTGTAATGAAATATCTACTATAATAGAGAACTAGCAGTGTCTAGTAAGTCAGAGTAAAATATAGACATGTGAAATGGCATAGGAGATTCATGGCTACAGCTAAGAGTGATTCATGACTATAGCTACTGGGGTAATATCCACATGACTATTTCCACTCCTCCATCCCCAATCAATACACAAGGATCCATTCAAGTTATGTTAAGATTCGTGATAAGCCCATAAATGGAAGATTTATGAGAGGCTCTGTGAGCATGAGAGTACATGAGTCACAAGCGATTCGTGAATCTATGAAAGCATAGAGATACATGATGATTCATGAAAAGCATAAACATGCTGTATCTGATGCTCCCGAGGGGGATAACATCTCATGAAAAGATCCATATAGTACCAATCCGTGATAACAATCGTGTCAGCATCAAGTAAAGTAATCTAGAGCAAGAATATAAATCCTGGCAAATATAAAACGGTCAGAGAATGTACTCGCCTGATAACTGAATGTCTGAAGAAGATATACTGTCTGAGAAGAGGTGTATGGCTCCTAATCAGAGCAATACAAGTCATAATGTATCCACAATAGTAAAAATAAAGTGTACAATGCATACTACATGATTCTAGGTTAATCTGGTCAAAAGTTAACTCCTGGTCAATATTCTATCAAACTAGTCAAATACTAGTCAACATGATCAATCTGGGTCAAGTCTAAGTCAAACTTAGACCAACTAAGGTATTGGTCAAACAAGGACTAGTCAATAAGGTAATTGGGTCAAACATGGTCAGACTAGTTAAACTAGTCATTTTTGGTTAGTCCTTGTCAAATCTAGGTCAATTAGGTCAAGGTTGGACCAATAATTGACTTGGTCAACATTGGTCAACAAGGTCAACTAGTTAGTGTTTTAGGCCATTAGGTCCAATAGGGTTAGCCCCAAAGCTATAGGCTAGCAACCTAGGCCATAGGCTAGATAACCTATAGGTTTCCATATAAACTATATTTATAAGTCATATATATATATATATATATATATATATATATATATATATATATCTATATATATAGATATACTAGTCTACCTACTACATATATATATCAATATATGCCTAACTATATACAATACCAATCACCCACATATATATATAAAATGACACTATATGTGATCTATACAAATATATATATATATATATATATATATATATATATATATATATATATATATATATATATATATATATATATATATATATATATATATATATATATATATATACGACAACCACATAGGCCTATAGCCTATGTAATTTCCATACACCCTAGTATCTATATAGACACACTATATATAATCCTAATACAAATATATATATATATATATATATATATATATATATATATATATATATATATATATATATATATATATATATAGACTAAACCTATATATATAAACATATATATAGAGAAAGGAAAGTGAGAGAGAGACATAGATTGAGTGAAAGAGAGAAGAGGACAGTAAGAGAGAGGGCTGGACAGAACACACAGGAAGGGAAATGGGTTTCAGAATTCCTGGAACCAAAATCCAGTCCCAAACACACACACACACAGTTATGTATATACATGTATATGTATATACACCACAACTACACATACACACAACCAAATAACCTCAAAACTCACCCACACTCACACATACATATATACTACATATATATATATACTAAAAATACACTAATACATGCATATAGCAAAATCAAAATAGATTTAAAACTCACTTTTAGAAAACTAGAAATACAAACAAATCAAGAAAATGGGGACTGTGTATAAGTAAATAGGTAAACTCGATTTCGTGTCCAAAACTCCACTAAGGTTCCAATCTAGTGGTTGGTAAGTGATGCCCCAAGGGTGTACGTGTTGTGTGTGTCAATGGGGGTTCACCACGACATGACACGGCGTGTCCAGAGGTCAACAAATGCAATCGGGTAAGCACAGACACTGTGCAGTGTCACAGCATCGTGCACGTGTTCACGTGTCTCGTGCTCACGACACATGACACGTGAAGTGTCGTGCTCGTGTCCTTTGGTTCGCCTAGGGTCAGGCTACACACCTAGGACCCTGACACGCACCCACGTGTCGCCGTGTCCAAATGGGAAGCCCGTATCAGTCACCAAAAATACGACTGATACGCGTGTTTGGCATCGCATCGTGCACGTGTTCACGCGCCTCGTGGACACGACACGAGCCACGTGGGGCCTCGTGGTCATGCCCACGTGTAGCCCACATGTAGGGCTACACACTCGTACAAACACGAGGTGTCCTCGACTCGTGTCCATGCGACACGAGTCGCGTGTCTAAGTCGAATTTTCGACTGAACTGTGCGCGTGCACTGCAGTGCGTGTCCAGTGCGAGTGAGATTTCTCACTCGACACGACACGAGAAGTTGTGAGATTTTGGGGGCATGTTCGCAGACATTGCCCCCTCGTGTCCACCAATTTTCACGTGTCCTAGGTGCCTGTGCAGTGAGCACGAAGGGTGGGGTAGCAGGGCATGCACGCGAGTCTCGTGCAGTGAGTTCGTGTCCATTTTGGACACGGACACGACTCAGAAATGTGTTCAGTAAGTTAGGGTTGTGACCTAGAAGTCTAGGGCTACCAGAAATGTAATTTGTTTTACATTTTAATAAAAACAAATCCTTTGTGGCATTTCATCAAACAAGGTTTCCTAGTCTAGGATATGTGTCCGATACGGACACCAAACCAATCCTATTTTTCACCAAACTTGACCCACAGTTCCCTAGTACCTAGATGCATGCAAATATGAAGAGAAAACACAATATTAACATGGTTTAAGGGTATTTACCTATTTGTGTGAAAACTCAAGAAAATACCAAGTAGGGGGGTGTCCTCTTCTGTTGGTGATGCCCAAAGCCCCTCAAATCCTCAATAGCAGGCCCTAAATAGTACCCTCTAGTATAGGGGAGTCCAATACAAGAAACTAGAGTGAATTTGGATCAAAATTGATCAAGTTATCAAGGTTTGAAGAAATGGGATTTTTCTATGTTTAAATTCATGTAAAATGGCCATGAATGAAAGCAATGGGGTTATATAGAATGTGTAGATGCTAGGGAGGTACCCCATGGCCGCCCATAGCAAGGGGGGGTGTCCTTGACCTTTTTTCTAGGTTAAGGCAAGGACTTTAGGTAAAGGGTTGAGATATTTTGAGTAATTCATGGAAAATATCATATGTATAATATCTAGATATTTATCCTACTTTAATCCATGACTAATATCTATCCCCTTATCATTCTAGGTTAGTAGCTAACCTCTAGAGTAGTGCTAAACTAGGTTAGGGACTAACATGACACTAATCAATAATTAATTAATAATAAAAACACATAATTGCAAATAATTCCAAATAATTTCTAGAAAATTACCAAAATACCCTTTTTTGGCCAAAATCACTAATTTGATGTTCTAAGCCTATGGCTAAGCTCACATGGTCATGGCAACTTCTAGGTTAAGGAAAACTAGGGTTTACACTAAGTTATACTAACAAAATCACAAAGTCATAAGTCATGACTTAGCATGACTTAGAAGATGGTTCTAATTACACTAGAAATCACCATAAATCATATCATGCCCTAAACACCATTAATAAATAATAAAAATAATAATTTTTTCAAAAATACCCCAATTTCAGAAAAGTGGGTGTTACAAGTCTACCCACCTTAAAATAATTTCATCCTCGAAATTTAGATGGTCGTACTCCTCCTAGGTCAAACCTCCAATAATCAGGGACGAAGCCACTACCTAGCAACATGCAAGGTCAACAAGCAAAATATGGATAGTAGACCTATACTGGGTCATGTCCAAAAATTGGCTGACAGTTTTAGGTCATAAGGTGTCCTTAATCCAAATCGAAATCAAAAGTAACTCCATGGGGTAAATCAGGATGGAGTCTCGGGTCAGGAAAATCGTACTAAGTAAATGAAGCACACAATGGTATGCCTGAGTGGGACACTAAGGTCATGGGTGTAGTATGTCATGTCTAGGTCATGTATGTGAAGTCAGTTTTGAGAAAACAACTAGTCTTGTGCTCCAAATTTAAAAGTCACGGTAACGTGTCTACGATGATCATAATTTAGAGTGGGAAAGGTCTATGGCCTAAATAGAACCAAAAATCGTGATGAAATGGCAGTGTAAAGGACAGGTTAGGTGGGACAATCCTGGTCATAGGTATAGACTAGGAAGATAAGGAAATAATAAATCACAAGGCTAAAAGGATTACCATTCTATGGTCAAAGCTACTCTATCAAAAGGCATAGCATATATACATTAATCTATTTAAGAGGAAAATTCTTGACAAAAGAGTTTAGTCAAGAATTATATTAATAGCTAAAGCTACTCCTACTCCTACTCCTAAGTAAGAGATGAAGAAACAAACAACAATCGACAAAATCAAAAGGAACTACCAGGTCAAAACTGATCACTAATAAAGAACAGGTAGGAGCAGATGGAATTAGATTTTAAGATAGATATAATGAAGCAAGGTGGGAATGGAATTTAAAAGAACAAAACCTGCAAGCACATCGCCAACTGCCTGAGCATCCTCAACTGTCATGGCGTTAGCTCGCCCCTGCTGACCTCTTCCAGCCTGCTGCTGAAATTGCAAAAATCTCTGCTACTGTGGCTGTAACGGTACTCTATGCTGCTGTCCTACCGGAGCCTTGGCTCCTGCTCCTGGTGCTGCTCCCTGTGCTACTCTGCCTGTGAACTGGGAACACTCCCTGAGCTGGTGGTCCGCTGCCCCACATAGTAGGCACCAGCCCAACCTCTTCCTGCACTCTCCCCATCCATGTCCCGATTTCTTACAGTAGGGACAACTGGTAGTCTGCTGTCTCGGGGCCTGCTGCTGCTGCCTCGGCTGCTGATACTGCTGTGGCTGTCTCTGCTGATGCTGATAGTGAGGCCTCTTGGCCTGACCTCCACTGCTGCCTGCTCCCTGTATATCACGGCCCCTCTTGAGCTTCAGCTTAAGATCATCCTCAGCTGTCACCGCTCCTGCCAGAATCTCCTCAAAGGTGGCATTCCTGTCACTCTTGGTCAAGGACTTGACTTCCTTGACCAAGCCCTTCCTGAACCTCCTCGTCTTTGCTATCTCGCTAAGGCCCTCTACGAATCTGCTCAACCAGCAAAACTCACCAGAATACTCCTCTACAGTCTGGTTCCCCTGAACCAGGTTCTCGAACTGGGTCTCCAAAGCACCAACTGCCTGATCCGGGAAAAATTTCCCCTTGAAGAGCTCCTTGAAAGCTCCCCATGTCTGCCCTGGAGTGCCTACTCTCGGGTCCGTCTGATACCAGGTACGGGCAAGATCCCGCATCTGGCTGGCTGCTGCCTCTATCTGTAGTCCGGCTGGTATCTCCGCCGGTCGGAAAATCTCCTTAATGTGCTCAATCCAGTCATCAGCATAAAGAATCCCCTCTGTCCCTAAGAAGTCCCTGGGGTTCATCTTCTTGAAGTCCTGAATGCCCGGAATCCTCTGCTGTCGCGACTGTCCCAATCCTCCCTGTGGCTGGACAGCCAACCTCTCCACCGTCGCTCTAGCCAGCTGATGGACCTCATCTATGCCCCTGGTAAACTCCGTCGTATGACGCTGCTGCTGGGCCTGCTGTGTCTCTAGGAAATGCTGGAAGTATGAAAATATCTGTGCAGCATCCACTAATCCAGATGGCATCGGCGGCTGGAACTGCTGCTGGTGCTGCTGAAACTGCGGCTGATAAAACTGCAGGAGAGGCATGTCTGGGGTAGCTGGGATGGTCCCCCGAATAAGTAGAGGTGCACCCCCAAATGTGGCAGAAGCTCCCACATGAGCTGGAGTAAGGGGAGCTATGGTCCCCGGGTCCTGGTGAGCTGGACGAGAGGTGGCAGACCTCTCAGTGGTGTCACCTGGACAGAGACGCTGCGATCGTGTCTCCACCATCCTGAAGACAGATCAAATAAGGAAGTCAATAATGGTACAAGGATGATAGTATCAAAGGACAATATAAAATAGATTATACAGATTTGAACAAAAGTCAGTAGATTCAAATCCATAGAAATTTCCTAATTGTGATTGAGTATCCACTCTCTCTAAGCCTATTCCTTAAATCCTATCACAGGCTGTAGTGATACTCTAGTTCGAATACCACTACATAAACTCGACCTGCATGGGCCACCACTAAAAATGTGTCACGACCCGCACCCTAGAGTAAGGGCACGAGAAGTGGGTACGTCCAGCCTACGTCGCAGTGTCGGCGGTAGAACGCTGTCCTAGGTCAATCATCTAACAATATAAAGTACCTGTACAGTTTATACTCTCCGAATGGAGGTGACAAACAGAAAACAATCTCAATCACATCTAGGTAGAAGAATAAAAGATAGATAGATAGACAGTAACTCAAAGAAAACAGAACTATAGATGAAATAAGTCCAAGTGTCTAGGATAACATAACATCAGAATGTCAACTCATAATACAATAAGTCTAAGAGTCTATACATCTACACATCTCAAAATACAACTCAGATGTGAGACAAAATGATAATACAGAAAAGACTGTCTAGCTAAACTAGCCTAGACTACTGGGGCAACATCCTCAGCTGCAGGTGGATCCTGCTGAGGGTCAACAACATAAGTATCATCTAGTCCTGCTCCATAATAGGTAGACACCAGGGCCTCATCCTCATCCTCTGTAATATTTTCAATAGGTCCGATCAGGACAGGAACGAGCACAATACATCTCACGCAGTGCATAATATGATAGGAAATATAAAGCATACAATAGAGTAAAATATAGAAAACGCTGAAAGAAGATACATGTAGCAAAAGAGATAACTGTAATGAAATATCTACTATAATAGAGAACTAGCAGTGTCTAGTGAGTCAGAGTAAAATATAGACATGTGAAATGGCATAGGAGATTCATGGCTACAGCTAAGAGTGATTCATGACTATAGCTACTGGGGTAATATCCACATGACTATTTCCACTCCCCTATCCCCAATCAATACACAAGGATCCATTCAAGTTATGTTAAGATTCGTGATAAGCCCATAAATGAGAGATTCATGAGAGGCTCTGTGAGCATGAGAGTACATGAGTCACAAGCGATTCGGGAATCTATGAAAGCATAGAGATACATGATGATTCATGAAAAGTACAAACATGCTGTATCTGATGCTCCCGAGGGGGATAACATCTCATGAAAAGATCCATATAGTACTAATCCGTGATAACAATCGTGTCAGCATCAAGTAAAGTAATCTAGAGCAAGAATATAAATCCTGGCAAATATGAAACGGTCAGAGAATGTACTCGCCTGATAACTGAATGTCTGATGAAGATATACTGTCTGAAGAGAGGTGTATGGCTCCTAATCAGAGCAATACAAGTCACAATGTATCCACAATGGTAAAAATAAAGTGTACAATGCATACTACATGATTCTAGGTCAATCTGGTCAAAAGTCAACTCCTGGTCAACATTCTAATCAAACTAGTCAAATACTAGTCAACATGATCAATCTGGGTCAAGTCTAAGTCAAACTTAGACCAACTAAGGTATTGGTCAAACAAGGACTAGTCAATAAGGTAATTGGGTCAAACATGGTCAGACTAGTTAAACTAGTCATTTTTGGTTAGTCCTTGTCAAATCTAGGTCAATTAGGTCAAGGTTTGACCAATAATTGACTTGGTCAACAATGGTCAACAAGGTCAACTAGTTAGTGTTTTAGGCCATTAGGTCCAATAGGGTTAGCCCCAAAGCCATAGGCTAGCAACCTAGGCCATAGGCTAGATAACCTATAGGTTTCCATATAAACTATATTTATAAGTCATATATATATATATATATATATATATATATATATATATATATATATATATATATATATATATATATATATATATATATATATATCTATATAGATATACTAGTCTACCTACTACATATATATATATATATATATATATATATATATATATATATATATATATATATATATATATATATATCAATATATGCCTAACTATATACAATACCAATCACCCACATATATATATAAAATGATACTATATGTGATCTATACAAATATATATATATATATATATCATATATATATATGATATATATATATATATATATTTAAAAAAAATATATATATATCATATATATATATATATATATATATATATATATATATATATATATATATATATATATATATATATATATATATATATATATATATATATATATATATATATATATATATATACAACAACCACATAGGCCTATAGCCTATGTAATTTCCATACACCCTAGTATCTATATATAGACACACTATATATAATCCTAATACAAATATATATATATATATATATATATATATATATATATATATATATATATATATATATATATATATATATATATATAGACTAAACCTATATATATATATATATATATATATAGACTAAACCTATATATATAAACATATATATAGAGAGAGGAAAGTGAGAGAGAGACATAGAGTGAGTGAAAGAGAGAAGAGGACAGTGAGAGAGAGGGCTGGACAGAACACACAGGAAGGGAAATGGGTTTCAGAATTCCTGGAACCAAAATCCAGTCCCAAACACACACACACAGTTATGTATATACATGTATATGTATATACACCACAACTACACATACACACAACCAAATAACCTCAAAACTCACCCACACTCACACATACATATATACTACATATATATATACTAAAAATACACTAATACATGCATATATCATAATCAAAATAGATTTAAAACTCACTTTTAGAAAACTGGAAATACAAACAAAATCAGGAAAATGGGGACTGTGTATAAGTAAATAGGTAAACTCGATTTCGTGTCCAAAACCCCCCTAAGGTTCCAATCTAGTGGTTGGTAAGTGATGCCCCAAGGGGGTACGTGTCGTGTGTGTCAATGGGGGTTCACCACGATACGACACGGCGTGTCCAGAGGTCAACAAACGCAATCGGGTAAGCACAGACACTGTGCAGTGTCACAGCATCGTGCACGTGTTCACGTGTCTCGTGCTCACGACACAGGACACGTGAAGTATCGTGCTCGTGTCCCTTGGTTCGCCTAGGGTCAGGCTACACACCTAGGACCCTGACACGCACCCACGTGTCGCCGTGTCCAAATGGGAAGCCCGTATCAGTCACCAAAAACACGACTGATACGCGTGTTTGGCACCGCGTCGTGCACGTGTTCACGCGCCTCGTGGACACGACACGAGCCACGTGGGGCCTCGTGGTCATGCCCACGTATATCCTATGTGTAGGGCTACACACTCGTGCAAACACGAGGTGTCCTCGACTTGTGCCCATGCGACACGAGTCGCGTGTCTAAGTCGAATTTTCGACTGAACTGTGCGCGTGCACTGCAGTGCGTGTCCAGTGCGAGTGAGATTTCTCACTCGATACGACACGAGAAGTTGTGAGATTTTGGGGGCATGTTTGCAGACATTTCTCCCTCGTATCCACCAATTTTCACGTGTCCTAGGTGCCTGTGCAGTGAGCACGAAGGGTGGGGTAGCAGGGCATGCATGCGAGTCTCGTGCAGTGAGTTCGTGTCCATTTTGGACACAGATACGACTCGAAAATGTGTTCAGTAAGTTAGGGTTGTGACCTAGAAGTCTAGAGCTACCAGAAAATATAATTTGTTTTACATTTTAATAAAAACAAATCCTTTGTGGCATTTCATCAAACAAGGTTTCCTAGTCTAGGATACGTGTCCGATACGGACACCAAACCAATCCTATTTTTCACCAAACTTGACCCACAGTTCTCTAGTACCTAGATGCATGCAAATATGAAGAGAAAACACAATATTAACATGGTTTGAGGGTATTTACCTATTTGTGTGAAAACTCAAGAAAATACCAAGTAGGGGGGGTGTCCTCTTCTCTTGGTGATGCCCAAAGCCCCTCAAATCCTCAATAGCAGGCCCTAACTAGTACCCTCTAGTATAGAGGAGTCCAATGCAAGAAACTAGAGTGAATTTGGATCAAAATTGATCAAGTTATCAAGGTTTGAAGAAATGGGATTTTTCTAGGTTTAAATTCATGTAAAATGGCCATGAATGAAAGCAATGGGGTTATATAGAATGTGTAGATGCTAGGGGGGTACCCCATGGCCGGCCATAGCAAGGGGGGTGTCCTTGACCTTTCTTCTAGGTTAAGGCAGGGACTTTAGGTAAAGGGTTGAGATATTTTGAGTAATTCATGGAAAATATCATATGTATAATATCTAGATATTTATCCTACTTTAACCCATGACTAATATCTATCCCCTTATCATTCTAGGTTAGTAGCTAACCTCTAGATTAGTGCTAAACTAGGTTAGGGACTAACATGACACTAATCAATAATTAATTAATAATAAAAACACATAATTGCAAATAATTCCAAATAATTTCTAGAAAATTACCAAAATACCTTTTTTGGCCAAAATCACTAATTTGATGTTCTAAGCCTATGGCTAAGCTCACATGGTCATGGCAACTTCTAGGTTAAGGAAAACTAGGGTTTACACTAAGTTATACTAACAAAATCACAAAGTCATAAGTCATGACTTAGCATGACTTAGAAGATGGTTCTAATTACACTAGAAATCACCATAAATCATATCATGCCCTAAACACCATTAACAAATAATAAAAATAATAAATTTTTCAAAAATACCCCAATTTTAGAAAACTGGGTGTTACACCCCCTAAATTTTTGGACTTTATTTTTGAATTTTCTAAATGAATTATTATCGATAATTCATTTTTATTTGATTAATTTTTTATCATTAAATGCTCTTTACCATGATTTTGATTTCTAGAGCATCAGGGATGCCAATCTGTGGAAACTTTCTTCTTGAAGTTTGTAGTAGACGAGATTATCTCCAATTTGATATATCATGTCCCACTTAAACTCATTCCCTTGTGCTCTTTTTGCATCGTACAACTTTGGATCAATTTAGACCATTTGATCGATTAAAGAATTATTAATGGATTTTCCACTTTTATCTTTGATCATCGTTTGCACGTTACCGTGACTTTTAATTTAGGAGTACAAGACTAGTCGTTTTCTCCAAATCAACTTCTCATACATGATCTACTCGAGACACCCTACACCCATGACCTTCGTGTCCCACTCCGACACCCCATTTTGTGCTTTATTTGCTTCACACAACTTTCAGGTCAATTTAGGCTAATTAATTATCCACCGTAAAACATGATTTAGTTTCCAATTAAATTTCGGGACCCGACATCGATCCAACCAGTCAAGCCAAAGTATGGACCTGGCCCACATGAAGCCTCCTACCCACATGACGCTTGTGTCCCATTTATCTGAGTCCCCACATGTTACTTACTTACCCATGATCATAAATACCTATTTAAATTCAATTATTGCACCATGTCCGATTTTGACCCGACCCGGCTCAACCGAACCCAAACCCAAGCTCCATGTTGTCCTCTCATGACTACCCAAATACCCCACACAATTTCTCACTTTTTCTCTATTTAAAATATTTCTTTCTTTTTCTATAAATATCTTTCTCTCTTTCTAATATATATATATATATATATATATATATATATATATATATATATACACATATATACAAATATCTAACTCTCTCCCTCCTTACACAAACACCTCACCCCCTCTCTCTACCAGCACATACCCCCTCTCAACCAACCTCTCTCTCTCTCTCTTAACTTTTTTTCTCTCCTTTTCTATAATATATCTCTTTCTCTCTTTAAAATGTAACTCTCTCTCTCTCCCTTACCACCCTCACCATCATCCCCTTCTTCTTCACAGCCACTGCTTCCCTTCACCACCACTATCACCATCATTCACCACCATCACCATTATTCACCACCACCATCACCATTATTCACCACCATCACCATTATTCACCACCACCACACCATCCCCTCCGCCGTCACGGCCACCACCGCCAGACAGTCGAGCGCCGCACCGCTTATCGTGTCCCTATGTGCAGCAAGCAGCAGTAGCAGCATACAGCAGCCGCAGCCGACGGTCGCGCACCGCCGCGTGGCCGGCCACTCCTCGGTCGATGAAGCTCCGGTGAACTCCCCCATAGCCAGCGCCTCCTTCCCCGACGTGCCACATACCCGATTCGTGCGTTTGGCACGAGATCCCGTCGTGACGCGCGAGTTTTGAACTCAGAAAGTGCGCTTCGTCGCAGCAACTTCATGCACATTTTTTGAGAAATCCGACCGTTGGATCGGCGAACTCTTTGCTCCTTCACAATCTCGATATATACCCCTTCATCCCTCTCAAATTTCATCCGTTAATATCGTCATTTGATAGATAAAAATCGGCCACAAAGTTGACGCTTTAAATTGTGTTATTTTTGGACATTTTTGTGGAGCCAACTCCGTGGTTCGTATCTCCTCTATCGCAGCTCCGTCTGGCGTTCCACTAGTTCCTGTGCGTAGCTGGTATAACCCTCTTCCTGTCCCATAAGTTTTGTTTCTTTGTGAGCACGTTTGATTGGTTGAATTCGACGCCAAAGTTGGTCGTCCGAATTCTTAATTTCCAAGTTGTAAAATTTCATTTTTGAAACCGGGACTCCAAATTCAATTTCTGACACCACCAGTAGACTCGTGGAGTCATTCTGGCACGTTTTTATATAAAGTTTACTTAGTTTGGAGGACGTGGGCCCTGACACGCATTTCGGTGCAACATGGGCCCCACGGTACTGGCCAACGTAACTTTTTGAGATTGGCTCATCAGAATCCAATTCTGGATATACCGTTGAGGTCGTATCGTCATTCTGGACTCGTTGACATATAATTTGCTGAGTTTTATGGATATTGGCTCCGACACGTATTTTTGTGCAAATCGGATTCCAATATCTGAGTCAACGGGCCATCTTGAGATCGGCTCATCGGAATCCAATTTCGGATATACCGTTGAATTCGTATCGTCGTTCTGGATTCGTGGACATATATTTTGCTAGATTTTGAAAAAAAAAATTTGGCACATTTTTTGGTACAAAGTGGGTCCGATACGGACACCATTTTGACCCGAAATTACATTTTTGCTCCTGTGTCCAAATTGGACTTATGGATAGGCTATCCTAGCTAATTTGACCATTCTGGACACGTTGGTGATAGTTGTTTCACCATCCGACAACATCTGTAGGTTTTCACCCTATTATTATATTTTATTTTGAGATATATCAATTCTAGTGATTTCACAATCACTGAAATTTGAATGTGTTGACCCTGTAGATGTTTATAGAGACTAGCCTTGACCCTGTTTGATCATGGTTGACTGCTTTGACTGAACGTCGAAGTAGAGTCAACATTTGACCTAGTTTAACCTAGAGTTGACCATAGTTGACTAGAGTTGACCAGTTGACTAAAAGTCAACTGCAAGTCAACCATTGACCCAGTTTGACCTAGTTTGACTTGGTTTAACTTTCTGTGACCTAGTTTGACCTAGTGTGACCTAGTTTGACTTAGTGGACTGAGATTGATCTAGATTACATAGCTTATACTATATAATCATGTCTAACACTGTTGAACCCTGATTAGCTTATATATATCTCATCTTTAGGTCTGAGATTTCACTTTGAGCCAGATTACACAGTTGACATATTTCAACCAGATCTCAGGCGAGTACATTCTCTGATAATATTTTTGTTTTATGATATCGTCTATGTTTCTTGTATTTAATGTAGATATCTTTGTTCACTTGACACATTGTTCACACGGATTGGTATTTCTCTGGATCCCGTCATGAGATGTTATTCCTTGTATTCTTTGGTATATCTTGTGCAAGTCTTTCTTGTTCCTTGTGCATTGTATAGACATGATTCCTGTGAAGGCTAGCTACCCTCTCAGAGAATCGCGTGTCATGATGTGTCATGGTTGGATCCACTGTACTAGTCGAGGACGGGGAGTATTAGTGTAGATGTGTGGTCATTATCCACCTTGTTTATTCTTGTAGACCTTGTTTAATAGCCAATCCTACACTCTACGTATGATTGGCCGGATCATTAGACCTTGTGCAGACCCAAGCCGGCCACATGTTGAAACTAATACTCACACACTTAGATAGATGATTCTTGATTCTTGTACATGCCACGATCAGTTTTACTTGCCTTGTTCTAGCTCTAGATTTACAGCTTACCTTGCCATGATACTCACATGTACATTTCATGATTCCTTGTATATTTTCTCTATTTACTGCTATATTTTCAATATCGTCTAACTAGAACTGTTATTTGAGTTTTGTGCTCGTTCTATCCTGACTGGATATGTTGACAATATTTTAGGAGTAGTTGTGCCCTCAGTATTAGACTACAGGATGTTGCTAGCTGGGGTGGTTCTCGGTATTCTTTACCGTGAGTTGTCTCTCAGGAGTTCTAGGTTTGGTAGTTATTTAGTTTTGTTATTGTTTCCCTTTGTTTCATTCTTGTCTTATATGATCCTTGTAGATTCTAGTTATTCTAGTGATATTGTTATTATTCTTGTCTTATCTTTCTTAGTTTTTGTGATGTGATACGAGTATCTTTATAGTTATGGATCTTTAGATGTTGTAGTTAGTATCAGGTACTTGATAGCGCTCTACCGCCGATACTGCAGCGTGGGCTGGGCGTGGCCCACGTATTCGTACCGTATATTCGGGTGCGGGTCGTGACAAAAATCAACTGAAATAAATAGAAGAAAGAGTAGCAACTACATAGTCCATCAACTAGAAAGAAAATCAAAAAAGCTCCGTGGGTGAGCCCTTCTCGGCTGTGAAGGAAGTGTCAAATTCGGAACCGTACTCCTCAGGACACTGCTCGTCGTCCATACCTGGAGAGATCACCAGGTCCTCAGAGGGACGTAACAAGATACAGAAAAACATGTTACAATAACTGAAATATAAACAACAACTGGGCTTCCTAAGCATCTATGTGAAAATGCACTTTGAAGACAACGTTCCACATAGGGGCCTTCCGAAGATAGAGGCATGGCGCGTTAGCATTTCAATTGAGGCACTAGTGGCATCTAGAAGTAAATAAGTGTACGACACACTAGCTCTCGGTTGAGTCACTAACGGCAGCTAGAGGAAAGTAAATGCACGACCCATTAGTACTCGACTGAGACACTAAGGGCATCTAGAGGAAAGTAAACGAGTGAAAGACCCTACGCCTAATAGCTGTCTCTTCC
The DNA here is from genome assembly GCA_029216955.1 of Iris pallida. NCBI lineage: Eukaryota > Viridiplantae > Streptophyta > Magnoliopsida > Asparagales > Iridaceae > Iris > Iris pallida. The sequence continues at coordinate 2,901,112 of JANAVB010000397.1, forward strand.
CATCCTATGCACTACACGTGCTGTATCCACATCACGATATTCCTAATAACGACTAAGTCTTCTAGACATCCATAACTGTTAGCAGTTATTGCCTATCGCACGGCATGTGCGCACCGATGGCCAGTCGATACATACGTCCGAGATCTATATGAGACTCGTGATTCGTGATACACAAGTGTCAGGGCTAATGAAGCATAGAAATGCTTCATACACATGGGGTCGTCTCTTAACTCTAAGTCGATATGCATGAAATAAAGAAAAGAAACAAAAAGAACGACTAATATAGTCGCTTGCACCCAAGTGTGACTTAGACGCACAGTTTAAACAAATGAATAGAAAATAAATAAGTAAACATACCGAAATAAATATGCATAATCAAAAATTATAGCAAGGTATACTTGCCTGTGGTACGAAGAGGGCAATCCAACAGTCGCAAGCGGCAGCACAAAAATACACAAATCACGGATGACTCCGAATGCTTAAACAAACATCAAAAATATTTTCGGTGTAAAAGGTATCTCTAGGAAATGCCAGTCCGAAAGTCAAATTTCGAAACAGGGGTAAAATCGTAATTTTGGGTCAAAACGATGTCCGTCGTTGGACCCGCTTTGCACCAAAATGTGTGCCAGTATCTAAGGTCTCTAATGTCGTCAAACTATATGTATACGGATTCGGTTTGGTTAGACGAACCCAACCGTATGTACAAAGTTGGATTTCGGTGGGCCGTGTACAATATCGCCCGTTGGATCGGATCGCGGGCCTGTCAAAATAGGCATTCCGATCGACCTTCTCAGATTCGGACCAAACTTGGCACACAGGACCAAAATTTCGATACGATCCCACTGGCACAAGTTTCACCTCGATTCGGCGAATGTACTAAAAGTTATGGTCAAGTTTGTAAAACATCGATACGGGGGTATCTTGACGGATACACAACGAAATCGAGTTCCGTCAGTTCCCACACATCAGCAACATCCATACGCGCCTTTTGGTGCATATAGTGCATGACCACGTCGCCCGGTTTGTCGAGGCGCACGTCGTATCGGGATGTTTTTTTTAAAGTTTTTAGTTATTTAAAACCAATTTTTCTACGATTTTTAGAATTAAATTAATTACTGCATACTATATAAAAACTAATTCTACCAGGTGGGTTTTCTCTCAGTTATGTTGGCTTTAATTGTTATAAACTAGATTAACAAAAACCTTAATGTACAGATCGAAAATGGGCTTCCAAGTTAAGGGTTTGGAGCAGTTTTTTGTTCTGTTTTTCGAGCAGCGAACGCCTTACTTTGCGTCGTTTTCTACGACGATGCCATGCGTAACTTTTAAACCCCCTTAGAAGGGAGTCGAGGAGGGTCATATGGCCTGTCCCTAGGAAGCGATGGATCGAAAAACTATTAAGAAAAGAAGGAGAAATTTATCTCGAAAATTGGGTACCTGGCTTGATTTCGAAATAGGGTGGGCTCTGCTTGCTGTCGGATTTGGGCGGCACGGCGGTGTTTCAGCGGTCATCTGTGGCGTGCAGGCGGCTGGGGGGTCGCCTGTGCATGGGTGACGCTCTGGAGTCAAAGTTTGGGGTTGGGGCGCGAGCAGATGGAAGAATTTTGAGAGGGATCTAGGGTTCGGTTTAGTTTCGGTTTTTATACAGGGAATTTAAATTCTAATTAAATTCGGATTTCTTTTACGTTTTTAGTTTGGATGATAGGTCTAATCTGTAGAGAATCCTAGGTAGATCATACTAAATTTTTTTTGAAGAGTTTTGATGCATATTTGACTAAATTTTGGTTTTAGATTTCGTTGTTTTCACTTAGAAGCTCTATTCGCGAGTTCGGGGGGACTCAGGCTGCGCTGGCTACTGTAGCAATGCTACTACATTTCAAAATTCAAAAAAAATATAAAAAAATATTTAAAATTTCTAAGTTCTATAAAATATTGTACCTTGATAATGTGCATAAAAATATATCTAAAATCCTTTCTTAAGGAATAATATTAATAATAATGATATTGATAGCTACAATCGTAATAATAAATAAATAAAAATAATAACTATATTTATAATAGCAATCAACAAAATAAATGGGGTCATTTCAGGGGTGCATATCACTACTATTATTATTGTCTACCAGCAATATTAAATTTCCCAAACCTTTCCAAAATTAACTAAATAATAAATAATTAAATAAATAATAAAACATGGATTATTAATCGTAATATGATTTAATAAAATATAAGCAACTAAATGTTAAACATGGAGTTGCCTGGCGCTAATACACTAGCAATGTCGCATAACTGCGCTAGCCGTGCCATGCTTTCAAGTCAACCTACACAACAAGACTTAACAATGACTAAGGCTGCTTTTATTTAAAAATATTATTTTAAAATATTAAAAATCCAAGGTTATTCACTTAAGCAAAAATCTACGAAAACTTGGGGGTTTACATCCTACCCAACTTATAAGAATTTCGTCCTCGAAATTAGAAATAGCGCACGATCTATGGAAACGAAGTGCAGTACGATGGATGGTTGCAGTGCACATCTGCTATACCAGGTAATACAGGTTCTTGAGCTTATCTTGGCCAAATCCATAAAAGATTTTTGAATTGACTTTTTACGAAAATATATGGTAAGAGATCAACATGCATAGGTTATCAGTCAAGTAGAATTCGAGAAACATATGTAGCCATGATACCGTTATCTGAAGTCCTGCCTCGCCAGTATTTCTCTGGCTGCAAAATCTTTGATTCCATAATACAAGGTTAAACATAATTTCTCAAACTTTTCCTTGGACCAATCCATAAGACACTTTCCAACAACTTAGAACAAAAAGAACAGGAAGAATTACTCAAGAAGTCAACATGGAAGGGTTTAGTCAAATCTCGAGTAGGGAAGAACACAAAAGCAATTATATTGAAAAAGAAGATAGCATAAAAACATTCATGCTGAAGAGTCTGAAAGAAGTCTATAATCTTGCTTGTGGATGTATCCTTAAGTCCTATTCCTCAATTGGTTGCAGGCTCGTAGCAGTACAGCTATCCTAGGTATCACTACGACTTCGCAAAATTTATGAAGACTCCAACTGCACTTATGACTTCGAATGTCTGTGCCCTTCTTGATGTGATAGTAAGGGGAAGATACGTCCATTAAGAAGATTTATAATGTTAGCATGAATAAATAAGGATTACGGTAGAACATAATCAAACTGGATGTAAATCGAAAAGTCAAGTGAGAGATCAAAACGAAGTCAAGGAAGGTATCAAGCATGTGGATGTGATCCTATGAGTCTTTTCTACTCTAATTGCAGGCTCATATCGATATAATAAAGTAACCGAAGTAATTTAAGTGGCCTGCATGGGCCACCACAAAAATATGTAACGCCCCAGTCCCAAAATACGTAGGACCAGGTATACGAATACATGTCAGCATCACTTCACCAATGGGCCAAGCTACACAACAAGCCCATTACCGAAATACTTAAGCTGTAAATCATGATAACACGCAGAAATACAACACAGTCCACAGGTATATACATATAATCACATCCACAGAGTCCACAAAAAGATCAAGAATAAATAAGGAAATGTCTCAAATATCCAGCAATAAAGTAATAAAGTTTGTACGGGTAAAACATTCTGAAACCACAGTGATAGAAACAAAGTACAAATCAACTACAAGTCTGATGAAAAGAAAATGGAATAATGTAGCAAAACCAGATATGAAGGTAACATGATCACGAGAAATCCTCTGGCACTATCTCGTCCTCCTGTGCCGGTACGCCTCAGGTCACAGCTCCCGAACCGTAAACCTCCGGGTAGTCTTCAGCTTCGTCTAAGCCTTGGAAATAGCCAGGTCCTCAAGGGACAAGCAAGGTGCATAATATACATGCCAAGGTACAGAAATAAAAATATGAACTAAGGTAATCTACTGTATCCGTCTATGTGCTAGACAAGTGGGATACTTTTCTAGAATACCAGACCCCTTCTACTAAGGCTCACTAGCACCTCAGCAGGGTTTGTCCCGAGTACCTGTGTCGTGGCACCAAGGACAATTAATTCTCGACAGTAATAATCCCTTACTCTGCTGCAAAGGTAAAGGTCACTAAACAACGGGCCACGCGACAATAGGTCTGATATTGTAGTCAAGTTCTTTCCAATCCCCATGTCTAAAATCTAGCATTGTCAAGTCTGTACAGTCATCTCGAAAGTAAAAGCATTACTAATAAAGAAATCTAGAATGCTAACACGAGGTCAATGCCATGAATAGTCATGTAAACCTTGCATCATGAATGTGTTGGTGTCATGTGGTTAATTGTGTCATCAGTATGTACGTAATACCTAATGTCAATACTCGATGTCACTATCATGACATCGACACCCGTCTATAAATGGACAATAAGTATCAACGTCCTATGTCATGCAATGTTAATAAAAAAACAACAAAACAGAAAAAAAAAAATCTGTAACGAAGGCAAGGCAAGCTTGCCTGTAACTGCTGTCTGCGGGTAAGCATGTCCAACTCCGGTGTCCTTGTCGATCCTCCCACGCTCACCTATAATAATATACTATATTTAATATTCTCTTTCAATATATCATATATAAATTATATGAGTATCTATGTCTCCTATTTGCCATAACGTTGTTACGACACTGCATCTATTATATAAGTACATATAGGTACCAAAGTCTCTCGCAAACATTTTACAATTATAACAAAATAATACATTTAAATTTTGGAATTTATCTATAAATATTTATATATTGCTATAGGGATATTTTCAATAGGGAAACCCATTCACAAGAGGTCTTATATCAATGCCACATATGACTTCCTCAATTTGACCAATTAATTTAGTTCTGAAAACGATAAAATTAAATTAATAAATTCTGTAAAAATTTCAAAAATTAGTTAAAATAGTACTTATAATGTTAAACCTTGCATAACATAAAGTTTAATATGAATTCATAGAGTTTTGACACTTTTGGACACAAGGAAAGCAAAAATTTTCGGAGTTTGGTGACACGGCAAATGTCATGAATTTTTAAAAATAGTAAACGGATGCAAAACCTAACTTTTAGATATGTGTCGGAAAGGTACCGATGTCTATATTATGAATAAATATATAAAAAGGTTAGAAACTGAACACAGATAGGCAAAAAGTGGCCCGCAATAGAATTTATCGGTTCTGGACATCCTGTCGTAGAATCGACGCCACGGATAAACTGCTTGGAACAAGGGGATCCGGCGACCAGAGGTTGGAGTAGACACAAAAAGGTAACTCTCATATTTGGTTTAAGGGGAAACGGATGAGAAAAAGTGGGTGAAATATCATCTACAAGTCGACTAACCTGCTGTGATGTTTCAGACTTCGATTCGACGGAGTTTTGGCCCAAGTAGCGCATCGTGTGTCATGCCCCAAATCTAGAATAGTGGAGAGCGGGGGCAGACACAGCCAGCTACGTATATAGAAGTGTAATCTACCTCGATATACGGTTACGACTGTCTAGATGCATGAGGGATTATCTACAAGCCATCAGTCTCTTATGGTCAAGAACAAGCCTAGTGTCTCAATCTCAAGCAAGTAATAATAGTCACAGGATGTTAGACCATCAGATATTCAATAGTAAGGTGTCCTATACATTTCATATATAGATGATCATGAAGCTAACCATACAAAATGCGAGGACTAGCAAGAGTTTTAGTCATACATGATCAATCCTAGGATTTGCTAATCATGTTACAGCCCGTAGGCAGACAAGAAATATAAGTATTCAACACGAGCTAACACTTGCTCGGCGGCTAAATGCCTCAAAAGAATAATTTTAAAATAGAGCGGGAGAGCAAAATTAAACCCACTCGATGCCAGGGTTTCTTCTAGTGTTCACCATCTGGCTGGAAGGCAGGGAGATCCTCGGGAGCTACTTCAAAATATGGCCATACAAAACCAGCTGGGTCAGACCCCAGCAAGAGCAAGTGCCACAAGAAAGGCTTCACTTAGGAACTAAAACCAGCAAGTTAGAACACAAAGCATAATAATAACAAGAAAACCGGAGATATGGAAGTAGGGTGATAAACGATAAGATAACTAAGAAACTATTCTGGTAACCAAGTTACAACCCGTAAAACAAACAAGGACCGGGGTTGTAATCCTTCGCCTGAACAGAACTTAGTCTCTAACCAATTATCGACTAGTAAGCATAAACTGTAAAATGTTCCGAAGTAACCATGTACTGGCATGGTCTAGACATGACTAGACTCCATCCATCAATCACGGCCAAGCAATGAGTACGGCTTGATACTTTAACTAACTAGGATTATCACAAGCCTAGTTACTAACAAGATGCAATGAGATGTTCCGACAGTCCCAAGCCCTACAGTTATCCAGTTATCCTTTTGCAGGTTGAGAGTTGTATTAGGTGGATACATCGCCCAGGAGACTAATGTATCCCATGGTGACTTGGGGGTGCAACACATGACAGTGTGCTGGAAATGCACCCTACTCGACGACAGGCTATAAGTCTAATTAAAGTGCCCAGATAACGGGATTGCCTGTGACTGGAAAATCTTTTTATGAACTACTTGATCAATCTAGTCATTAACCTAGTCAGATTCAGTATGAATTCCTGACCGTGGTAAACAGGGATGCAAGTCATAGACATTATGCAAGACAAGACTGGTAGCTTACACAAGCACATTCAAGAACAATCACCCACGGTGTCAAGACGAGTTATTAATCAGCATATCAAGATAGCCGTCGCAACAACATTCAAGATTACATGTTAGGTTACTTATCAAGATTACTTATCATGTCAAGAGTGCGTCACGATGGACCACCATCAGGAATTATCATGTCAAGTTACTTGTCAAGAGTGCACCACGACGGGTCACTATCAAGAGTTATCATGTAAAGGTTACTTGTTAAGAGTACGCCACAATGGGCCACTATCATGTCATATTACTTGTTACTTGTTAAGAGTGCGCCTTAACAGGCCACTATCGTGTTATATTCTTATATTATCATGAATGAGAGAAACCTGCATAAAAATAGCTAGTAACATATTCTTGAAGCCAAGAAAAAGATCTACAACTTTCATGTTGGGAGTTGGAAGAAATTCTGGCCACAATTCAGTCAAATAGGACATAAAACAGCCAAAAACAGCCAAAATAGGCACTATGCAAGCCATGCAGCACTATTCATTCATGCGGTACTATGTAAACCTACGGCACTATTCATTCCTTCGGCACTATGCATCCATGCGGCACTATGCAAGCCATGCGATGTTATTCATTCCTGCGGCACTATGTATCCATGCGGTACTATACAAGCCATGCGGTACTATGCAAGCCACGCATCACTATTCATTCCTGCGGCACTATACATCCATGCGGCACTATGCAAGCTATGCAAGCTATGCGACACTATGCAAGCCATACGGCACTATTTATTCATGCGTCACTATGCATCCATGCGTCACTATGCAAGGCATGCGGCACTTTTTATTCTTGTGGCACTATTCATCGTCCCTGCCAGATTCAGGACAAATGAACTAGAAAATGTCCAAATATTATTTTGGCCATAACTTCCTCAAAACAAGTCGAAATCTAACTTTTCAAAGGTCTATTTTGCGTAAAATCGAATTTTCTAAAACATAAAACAATCAAAAATTAAAAATAATAGAGTTTGGTAGATCAAAACCCAAGAAAACCAAAATACTACAAACTTAGATCTATAAAAATTCATCCATCAAACCCAAAAATGTCAAGTTCTAAAGAGGCTTAAAAACAAGTAAGGAAGAGAATGGAACAATAAAACTTAAGATCCATCATGAAGCAAGTTGCACTTGCCTAGGACTTGGTAGGTGGGAGGAGTAAATGAAGAAGATGAAGAAGTGAATGAGGAGAGAGAGAAGGAGTTGGGTTATATATCAACCCTCTCCATCTCAAGCCAAGCCAAACCAAGTCAAATTGAACCAAACCAATCAAATAAACCAAGTCAAGATTAAACCAAGACTAGGCTAAGCAAAACAAGTCTAACTACGGTCCACCTAATAAATGCCAGAAATCTCGTATATGCAGACGAAAATACGTATAACAAAAAATGGGAGTGACATCGTGCACCTCTCTAACGGCCGCAAGGTTGCTCCTACAGTTGCTAGGGTAGAAGATAATGTCGAAAGGGTTGCAAGAGTGGTGGCGGTTGGCACAGCAATCGAAAAGAAATCATATTTTATAAAAAAAAGGGTTCGGCTAGGATTTCAGGTTGAGAGGTTGTGGCCGCATGCAAGTAGGGGCTACATGGGGTGTTGATCGTTATGAAGAGAGAGGAAAAGGTTAGGGTTGGGTTTGTATTTATATTATTAGGGCATGGACTTTGGTTTGATCTAATTTGGATATGATTTGGTTCTCCAAATTATATTATTAATAATAAGTTACCTAATTTGGATAGTAGTTTGACCAAGTCAAAGATATAAGAGAATATTGCATATGGCTACAATTTAATCCTTAAAATTCCCATAAATATATGTATATTGGTCTTGGTACTCCTAGTTGAAATAACGTGTAGGCAACTCTAGAGGGGGGTGAATAGAGTTTGTGTCAATAATCACCAAATAAAAATTTAATTCTATATCACCTCCACAAAAACAATTATCAAGATAGTAAATAAATCAGAGAGAAATGCAGAAGTAAATAAAGATCAGAAGAGCATACGCAAATACAGCATTTTTAACCTGGTTTCCCTCGTGAAGGACTAGTCCAGGCCTGAGAACTCTAGCTCAGGATTGAAATCCACTATTTGTGAAATAGTGTACAATCACGTGCCTTTACTCAGAAGAGCACGCCAACTTCTTATAGATTCGCAGGTGGCAAAACTTGGAATTTTCCAAGTGACTTTTCTTTTCAACTCTTGCACAAAAACTTCTAGCTGAATCGCACTTGAGCACCTTGGGGCTTAGGAAGTTTTGTGGCTAGTAGATTGGAAGAGTAAGGCTTAGGTAGTATAAGGCTTAGATGATTGAGAGTGAGAGATAGAAAGATGATGAAGAGATGAATGAAAATGGTTGAAATCATGCCCTATATATACTAGTGTGGAAGTGTAACACCTAGTTTTTCAGATGAGGGTAATTTTGAAATTTTGTAATTATAATTATTATTTATTGATTATTATTTCATATTATGATTTTTGGTGATTTTTAATCATTTTTAAACTATTTAAAATTATGACTTATGATTTTGACATTTTACTATTGTTTGGTTTTAATTTCGAGGAATTGGTCACCCCCAGTTTTCAGGAACATGGGTATTTTGTTATTTTGTATTTTTGAAATATTTTTGAAAATTATTTTATTATTTATGATATTGTTTTGGGATTATTTGAGTCGGGTTCGAATTTCAACTCAATCCGACTTGAAACGGGGACCCGGGGGTAGTTTGACTCTAGTGGGACCCACACACTAGTTAGGCATGGCCCACATGATATTAATTTTAGTTTACATGATAGAAATATTTTAGTTAGAGGTTAGACTAATTATTATGGATAAGATTAGTGTGATTAGAGACTTTAGAATGACTAATTTAGCCCCAACCAATTAGCCATTTCCTAATACTAATAGAATAGGTTAGTGGGAGCATTTTGGACCTTATCGTAATAGGACAAATAGCCCCATATGGCCAGCCACTTTGGGAGAGGATAGGCTCAAGTTTATTTCATTATTCTCATCCACACTCTCTCTCTCTTGTTCTTTCCAAAATTCCTAGAGAGCAATCCCTAGCAATTTCTCCACCAAATCCTTCCATTTCACCACCAAATCTTCTTCTTTCCTTCTCCATTCTAGCCAAGGAGGAAGCTACCCAAGTTTGGGAGGATTCGGAGCTCGTTCGTGTCCTTTTAGAATCTCTACGTGTCGGTGTCGCTCCGGGAAGGCTTTTCTTCGATTCGATCTACCGGGAGGTATAAATCTCTTCTCCTTTTCATTTCCTCATGCATATAGGTCTATTTTGAACCCATAGGAATGACCCCCATAGTTGTATCTCCATTTGTGTCCATTTCGTGTCCATTTGGAGGTCATAGGAGTGTCCTTTGTGTTGTGGTTGTGTCCATGTGAGAAAATCCCAAATTTGGACACACTATGTGTTGTTGTTATGTATGAATAAATTATTACATGTTTAATCTCATATTTTTGTATTGAAGATGTGTTCTATAGTGTCTCATATATATATATTAGTGTAGAGAGTGAGTTCTTGATATATTATGTTATATACTTGTGTTCTTTTGTCTCAAACTACCTAAATTCGTCATGATTTTTATCCACGTTTTTAATTTCAGCCCTAACTTAGAAATGTCATAACTTCTAGCTCAAAGCTCGATTTAATCTCCCGTTTTTTTAAAAGAAGCGTATTGAAGTTAGCTTTCAAAAAATATGTATTAATAGGCCTAATTCTTTCTGTAACTTTCTGGAGAATTATTTTAGTGTCAGCTGTACGAAAGACAAACGCGTTCTCGGTGTTTTCGCGATTTCGGGAGTTTCCAGAAACGAAAATGCGATCCGTTTGAAGTTTCGGAAAGCTAACACATAGATCTATAACATACTTTAATCCTAAATTTTAATTCATGCTGAGATGGTACAGTATTGATTATTAGTAGGAGTTACTATTCGGCATATGCATTTTGTGCACCCTTGTATGTAATATAATGTTCTATTTGATTTTAACCCATGTTAATGTATATACATTATGTAATTAAATAGAGAATACAAGCATGAGTAAATGTTTGAATAAATAATGTTTGAGGTGTAAGTATCCTATCTAATGTAAGCATGTATATGTTGGCTTGTAATAAATATGTAGGTTCCATAGTATGTAATGTATGGTGCATATAGTGGTACAAGAGAATAAATGAATGATGAATGAATGCAACCATGAATGTAATGTAATAATAGATGTAATGTATACAATATAAAAGTTAATGAGATGTAATGTTCTATGTTAACACAAATTCTATATTATCTCATGTACCCCCTTACACTATGTTGACACTATCACACTTGACACATTGTTCACTTACACTTTGACACTCTTTGATATGTATACACTATGTATGCCCATTTAACCCTCACTTACCCCTTTGCCATGTTCACATACACACACATAGCCTCTTAAATAAGTAATTATGAATATAGTTAACTTAGCTATGTATGTATATTATATATATGTTAGCATATTGTGTTGTAATATATAAGTTTATATAACCATTTGAAATGCCATGATTATAGACCTAATATTGAATACCAATATATGCATGTGTATATATATGTAGACATATATAGCTTAAAGTAATAGATTACCTAGTGTATATCCAATGTGAATTCTTGCCTATTTGAGTATTGAATAATTGCATGCTATATAGAGTTGGATGTATGTTGGCTTGTATAGCCTTGAATTGATGTGTGCTTGCTAGGATAGTCTTGGTTAGGCCTAGTAAGACTTGTTGGGTTAGGACATGACCTAGTTTGACCTAGTTTGACTAGTACAGTTGACCAAAGTTGACCAAGGGTTGACTTTGGCCTAGTTTGACCTAGATTCATGTAGAATGCATTATAGTGCTTTATATTACCCTTCTGGACATATTGTGACTTGTGTTGTTCTAATTAGGAGCCAGACACCTCTCCTCAGACAGTATCTTTACCTTGGACATTCAGACATCAGGCGAGTACATTCTCTGATAGTTCTCTCATTTACTTGTCAATTACTGTACTTCAGTTCTAGTTAGTTGTATGCGATTCTCTGTTACAACACGTGTGGATATTTCTGGATTCATGTATACGACACACTTTTATTTTCTGGCCTCTATTACTGGTATCATCTCTATTACTGGAATCACCTACTGGAATCATTTAACTGGAATCATTTTACTGGAATCATTTACTGGTATCATTATATTTTGGCTGGACTCATCTTGAATCATTGTGTCAAAATTCTGGATTCACTTGCTGGGAGGGGAAATACTAGAGTAAGACATGTAGATATATCCTAATCTGGAATCTCCCTACTGGAATCTACTGGAAGCATAGCCATCTCTCGCCTGATCAGTGAGGGATGTGCCTGATTACCCACAGCCGTTTACATGTCGAACTCGATATTTTAAAACACACTGCTAGAGTATAGGCTGGACTCACCCTGGAATCGTTGATCACTATAACTGGAATCGTTCCTTACTGGATTCATCTTGTATTAGATTCATCCCGTACTGGATTTACATAGGTTTTACACTGGTTATATTTTCTGTCTGGACTTTATATCATATTACCCTGGTTCAGCTAGTTCTATTTTTACAGTCTTCATTGCTATGATTCTTCTCTTGTTTACTATTTACTTTCCTTACACTTTATCTCTCTTTCTTACCATCACCTGAATATAAACTGCCATTTTCATCAATATAATTGTCTATAACTGCTGTATAGTTCTCTGTCATTTACTTGGGTTTTCTAGATGAGATGTGCTCGTTCCTGTCCTGACTGGACCTGTTGATAAATTTTACAGATAGCCTGGAGGTTGCCTGCTAGCCTAGAGGAGACACAGTAGAGGTTGTATAGTTAGTTATTTCAGTTGTATTGAGTTCTATTTATTCTATGGATTACTGTATTGAGCTTTGAGATGTTTTCTGGGTTTGTGTATCTTAGACACATAGACTTCTATCTGCTGTATCTCTTTTGGATTTCATGTTTTACCTATCTTTTATCTCGCTCTACCTTAGTTGTGATTGAGACTGTATCTGCTATGTCACCTCCATTCGGAGAGTATATACTGTACAGGTACCTTTATATTGTTAGATGTTTGACCTAGGACAACGTTCTACTTGCCGACACTGCGGTGTAGGCTGGACGTACCCACGTCTCGTGCCCTTACTCTAGGGTGCGGGTCGTGACAGGAAGGCAGAATTCGGCCAGAATTCTGTCCTCAAAATTAAAAAATATGGCCGTTGTACCAGCTAGCAATTGCTGACCCTAAAAATTAGTTCCTGGAAATTAGGGGAAGAGTTCGCCCCGAACTCTGTGTGGGGGCAGAGTTCTGCCCGAACTCTGTCTCCTTGGTGGCAGAATGTTCAAATAGCCTTTGGGCTTTGGTGGAGCTTGGGCTTGGTTCAGGAATTGGTCTGTTTGTATGGTAGAGCTTGGAGAGATATGTCTAGGGGTTGAGATGACTCAGTGTGACTCAACATACACATTCTCCTAGACTCAATAAATTGAAGATTACAGACTTGGAACAAGTAAAAAAACCAAAAGCGCTTTGATGACGCCTTTCTTCTGATATTTGAGTAGATCTGAAGACGTCTTTTTTTCTTCTGATATTTGAGTACAGCGGAACCCCCGATACGAGGCCCCAGATAGGTCGCTAGGCGGTTCGGAGAAATATCTTTATATGATGCCGTCTTTGGTCCATCATTAATTCTTTATTACCAATGTCCTGGTTTGATCATGTTAGATCATACTTACTGCATGTCTACAAATATATGTTAGGCGAGCAAAATATGTTGCAGTACGATACAAGCATCGAAATATGATATAGGACAATTAGGACAATGCTAAGTTTAAGTAGCAACATGATAGTGAGTATATGAATATTAGTGACATCATTATGTTAAATTTAACTGATTAGCCATATTCAAAAACACGATGTAATCATTGGGCCAACACTAGTTAGTCTTTAACTAGTAGGGTTGACTAGGTTAGGGTACGAGTAGCATTACTTGTCAAATTGGACCCGAAAATTAATTTAATGAGTCTCATGTGCCATTTGCAAATAAGTAGCACATGTGAACTCCATTGGATGGTACACCCTAGGCATCTGCATTGTAGACTCAAAATGGATCAAAAATTTATTGGGTCATACGGTTTCGATCTATGTCAAGTCCCGAAATTAATTTAGAAGTTGGGCCTAGAATTATGATAAATGATCAAATAGTCTAAGTTGACTCAAAATTGTGCGAAACCAAAAGAATGTTGAAAAGTAAATTTGGATGGGACATGATATATCAAACTGAAGGTCGACGAATCTAGAATTCCAATATGGAATTGGATTTGAGAAAACAATATTTGTTGTGCTTCAAAAGTCAAACCTACGGTAAACTGCTATCATAGTCATTATTGACTTTAATATTTAAAATATCCGTATAAAATAATTAAAAATAAAATCCAAAAATCAGGGGGCTTGCAGGCAGCGTGAGAGTCTGTTACCAGAATCGAGCAATGGCACAGATAACGGATCGAACCAGCTCGATGCGCCCTCCAAAGGATAAGCTTTATATATATATATATATATATATATATATATATATATATATATATATATATATATATATATATATATATATTATTTTTTTAAACCAGCACGTGCGGGCTCAGTTAAATCGTGTCTTCCCGTACATGATTTTTAGCCGGTCGTCATGTCGCTTCGGACTCTTTGTGCGGATCTTATCCGTACTGACTTTTTCATCATCGTCCCACACGTATGCCTCGCACACTCCGCACACTCTAGAGCCTCACGGGACGGCCGACGTCGGCAACTCAACGCCTTGCTTCATCTACGACGTCGAAGATGCTTCTGACGTCTTCACGATGCCTATGACAGCCAATGCCGTCCAGCCACCCGTTCTATGTGCACGATGCCCTTATAACGTCTTTCCGAAGCCTACTAGGCGCCGCATGACGGGTCGCATGGTCGCCGTCATTTATACCCATAGTAGAATGGTGCCGGTCCTCGATCGCTCGCACAGCGCCCTAGCTGTTGAGTTTTCATGCACGGGATGCCCCATTCTGTCCCACGCCAGCTAACTTATATATATATATATATATAAAGAGAAAGGAGAGATCAACATCCCCTCACTTTTGTATCCCCCAAGTGTCCCCATGATAACAATCATTGGATCTTGTTTAAGTCGTCTAATCTTAACCATTGAAAAATCAACGGTTAAGATTAGATGACTGAAAAGAAGATCTAGTGGATGTGAAAGAGGGGATGCTTGGGGGATACAAAAGTGAGGGGATGTTGATCCCTCCTCGTATGTATATATATATATATATATATATATATATATATATATATATATACACACACCCATACGGCCATGCAAGACTTTAACAACTTCATTTTTAATGCCAACCTCTCTCCGCTCCAGTTCACCGGCAATGACTTTAGCTGGTACAACATGTAGGAAGGTGACCGCCGATAATACACCCGCCTTGATAGGGCCCTCACGAACACCCTTTGGCATGGTATGGGGAGCATCTCTAGACTATCTCATCTGAATGCCACCGAATCCGACCACGCGCCCCTGCTGGTTGAAATCAAAAGCACCTCCAATCAGATTAAAAAGAACTTTCGTTTTCTTGACTTCTGGAGCGAACATCCACAATTCAAGCACGCGATTGCGGAAGCTTGGAACCTCGCGGATTCCTCCGACCCGCTCATCAGGGTGGCCGACAAGATTAAGGCGACGAGGAAAGCCCTTGCGGCTTGGAGTAAACAGGCGTATGGGGATATTTTTTAGGTCGTCCTCATCGCTGAAGATGATGTCACTCGTGCCGAGGCCATATTCATGACAGACAGATCGCTAGCAGCCAGGACCGCCCTTAACCTCACCAAAGCTATTCTCAAATTTCGGCTGAAAGTCAAAATCGACTTCTGGAAACAGAAAGCGAGGCTTAAATAGGACAGCGAGGGGGACAAAAACTCGGCCTACTTTTATGCCTGCACCAACGGTCGCAAACAGAAACTCACCCTCCATCAGATCAAAGACGATTCTGGTAACATCATCAGTTACCAACGGGGTATCCAAGAGGCTGTCGCTAAGTTTTATTCTCAGCTGTTCACCAAAGAGAGGGTTCACATAGACAACAACTTTCTGGCTGAAATCCTCCACTTCATAAATGACACCGATAACATCCAGCTGGAACTACCTCCGTCCGAGCAGGAAGTGAAAGACACAGTTTGGGCCCTCAATGCCTATAGTGCGCCCGGTCCAGACGGATTCTCGGAGGTCTTTTTCAGAGAGTGCTGGGATATAATCAAGAAGGACATCCATGAAGCGGTAACAGCCTTCTTCCAGGGAGCTACTTACCCCAAAGCCATATCATCCGCCAACCTGATTCTCATCCCGAAAAAAGATAATCCAGAGACTTTTCGTGACTTCCGCCCCATTAGTCTGTGCACCTTCACCAACAAGACCATCTCCAAGATCATTGCCTCCCGTATGTCAGTCTTGCTTCCCAAGATCATCTCTGAGGAGAAAAGTGGCTTCGTCTGAGGCAGAAACATCCAGGATAACATCATGCTAGCTCAAGAGTTAATCACATGCATGAAACTTCTCGCTAGAGGTGGCAATATCGCGATCAAACTGGACATAGAGAAAGCTTATGAGAGGCTGGATTGGCAATTCATGATTTGGGTTTGCAGGGGCTTTAGTTTCTCGGAAACTAGGACCAATATCGTCTAGAGATCGATCAACAACTCGTAGTTTTCTACGGTTATCAACGGACAGGCTGACGGATTCTTTAAATCGAGTCACGGTGTTAGGCAAGGAGATCCCTTATCGTCTACCATATTCATCATTATGGCGGATGCCTGGAGCAAAAATCTGAACAAGATACCCAGCACTCCAAACTTCTAGTACTTTTACACTGCCAGCGGCTGCCCGATCATCACTCACCTGGCCTATGCTGATGATATCTTTATTTTCACATCCGAAGATGTCGGGTCAGTAGATGTGGTCCACAACACCCTGCAGAGATACTCCTTTTGCTCCGATCAGAAGGTCAATCCAGACAAGAGTGTCATCTATGTCCACCACAACATCAAGAGAGAGAATACGACACATCACCTCTTTCTCCATTAATCATCCCCCATTCTAATACCTTGGATGTCCCCTAGTGTACGGTAAATCAAACGCCGTCATTTTTGAAGACCTAATTAACAAAATCAGGAGGAAACTGGAGGGGTGGCACAATACTACATTATCACCAGGTGGCAAGATGATCCTCATCAAACACGTTCTCACATCTATACCCATATATACCCTAGCTGCATGCTCCCCACCCAAAAAGGTGCTCTCCTCGATTGAAAGTATTCTTAGCAACTTCTTTTAGGGGCATATTGGTGGCCACATCAAGCCTCATTGGGCGAGTTAGGACACCATGGCTAAACCCACCGAGGAAGAGGGCATGGGTTTCGCAAAACTCTCTCACATTGCTGATGCCTTCTCGATAAAGCTGTGGAGGAAGCCTCATATGAGTAAGAATTTGTGGACTAGATTTATAAAAGCCAGATACTTCAAGCACATACACCCGTCACTGGCCAACCCCAACAGCAGATCCTCAGCAGCGTGGCGGCGTATCATCATCGGACGTACTATTGTCGAACCAGTTATACGCCTTCATTTGGGCGACAAAGATTCCTCGTCCTTTCTAGAACGTTGGGCTGGAGAAACCTTGCTCCCCTGCCTTCCGGTGGCTCAAAGGAACAGCAGGATCAAGGACTTACGGGATGCCTCCGGTAATGACTGGGATTGGGGCAAGATCCGTGAATGGTCGGAGATGAGGCTGAAGAGCGCATCCGTTGACGAGGTCTGAATATCGATTTTGAAGCAGATGAGCTGCGGTGGTCGACTGATCCCTCGGGCAGCTTCTCAGTGAGCTCGACCAGACAAGTGGCCCGCGGTCGCGGGACGCCTTCCCCGATCATCGCCGCCTTCTGGCAGACTTGCATTCCCAAGAAGTGGTCCATCCTTATTTAGAGAGCCTTTAGAAAGAAGTTACCGACTGACGACATTATGTACTATATTGGATTCAACTTATCCTCTGCTTGTAATTGCTACTCAGAGCATCAGACGAAAACCGTTGACCACATCCTCTGCCAGGGGGAATTACCCATCAAGGTCTGGAGAGTGCTGTCCCAGCATTATAGACAGGCTCAGGGTGGCGGGTGCTTCTTCGATCTTTTAGCTGGTTGGGCCTCGGCTTCCGACGGACACCAGATCGTAGCGACCGATGCGACATGGGTCTTATGATAGAATCGTAATAAGGCAAGATATGAGAGCCACCAGTACAACGCTGACAAGCTCATATGAGAGTGTTTGCCATTAAAATCTTTTGATTGTAATTTCAATTACAAATAGAACAGTGTTACAATGTAGGACTTAGATGTAGTCCTAGGAGTACACTTTTGTTTATCTGGGTCCCTTGTGTCGATGGAGCGAGTGGTAATGCATTGACTCTGTTGACGATCTGACGACGGTTATCGGTTCTCTGAAGGTCTGAGTTGCTCTGGGTGCTGGAGCCTACGGAGATGAAGGAGACGTTGAGTGTTTGTATCTGTCTCTTTGTGTGTGTGTTCGTAGGTTCGTAGCTGTGTGTGGAAGAAGGAAATAATCCCTCTATTTATAGCTTGCAGGCTGGCTGCTCATGCGCGTATATGTAGGATGTACCGGTTTGTAGGGATGCCACGTGGTGATTGCTGATGGTGGCGCATGGACGATGCGCTCTGATTGAGGAGTTGAACCCTTTCTGTTGCCTTTGTAGGCTGCGGTCGAGCTGACACGTAGCAATGGAGAGGTTCTTTCAGTTGCTGAGATCTTGGGTGATTAGCACCCCTTCATAGGCTAAATCAAGTCAAAGGACACGTGTCATAGGTCCATAGCTCGAAGATCTCGAATTTGGTGGAGAGTGATCTGATATGATGCGCCTGGGATTGGGCGCATAAGGAGACTTTGGCTTGTAACCTTTAGGAGTCATGAACCAGTCTGAGCGTACGACTTTTGAGGCACATGCGACGCTTCAGTAGTGACTTTGACTTCTGTCTTTAGGGATCATAGAAAAGTCTGAGGCGCATGGCTTTTGAGGTGCATGCAGAGATTTGGGCGCATGGCTGCGGAGGCGCATGCAAAATGGTTGGGCGGCCACGTGGCTTGTAACTGTCGGAGGAAAATAATGATGATGCTGACATCGATGACGCTTCGTCTTCTAAAAAAGCTGTCAACTGTTCAGTCCTAGGGGACTGGCCGCTATCGTGTCAGACTTCA
This sequence comes from Iris pallida, assembly GCA_029216955.1. Classification (NCBI taxonomy): domain Eukaryota; kingdom Viridiplantae; phylum Streptophyta; class Magnoliopsida; order Asparagales; family Iridaceae; genus Iris; species Iris pallida. The sequence continues at coordinate 2,920,175 of JANAVB010000397.1, forward strand.
GCATTTGATGTTCTTTGACATGTGATGGACTGTTGAGTGGACGCGTCGATCTGCGTTCCACTAGGCACATGGGGACGTATGGGCGCATCCTTATAAGGTGCTTGGTGCTGATGGGCGCATCATTATGATGTGCTGTCTGACCGGTACATCTGTTTGCATAATACGTCTTTATTGTCCCGACTGTTACGTTCTTCGAGTGCTTTAAATAGCCGTTTTTGACTTGGCCGAATTCGAAGCGTCAGGTTCATCACCATTAATGCAAATTCATTGCACGGGATTCGGAGAGCCCGCCACTTGGCGCATGGGTTTGAGTTGCCCGGCCTATAAATATTGGCAAGGAGAGAGTTTGCTTCTCGTTCTCTCACGTCCTTCCGAAATGAACTTGTTTGCTCGAGCACATTCTGTTGACGAGATGCTCCCGAGGGTGAAGATGCGACGTATTGTCTTCATTGATGCACTTGAAGGTGACTGTTACATCCAAAAGTCAGAGTCGAGGGCTTCTGAGGCAGGCGGAAGGTGCCTGTTGCATCCAAAGATCGGGATTCTCGAGCCCCATCATCGTTATGTTGGAAGAGCCGCAGATCGGAATTGCGGTGCTCCGATCATCTTTCTTAGGCTTTGGGAGAGCTCCTCCTGCTAGAGTGGGTGTTGTCCATTCTGGTTGTGTTAAAAGCCTTCTTTTGCCGTAGGTCGATTGTGCTGCTCTCCTCTTTCTTTGGAGAGCTCTTCCTCCAGCTAGGGGGTTGATTGCCCACCCTCGTTCTGCTCAATAAATGCTTCATTAGTCGAAGCATTTGATCGGGTCGAAGTAGTGCATATGATGAGACTTCATGATGCACATAACTGAGACTTTTGAAGAGATGCGTCTGATTGAGACGCTGAAGAGATGTGCCTGACTGAGATGCTGAAGGGCGGCACATAACTGAGCTGTGAAGGGATGCACATAACTGAGGATGCACATGACTGAGCTGCTGAAGGGATGTGCCTGGCTGAGACGCTGAAGAGATGCGCCCGTCTAAGACGTCGAAGAGATGCGCCTGACTGAGAGAGTATGGCGAGATGCGTCTGTTTGAGAGCGCATGGTGGTTGCTGTGCCTGACTGTAGACTTAGGGTCTTTTCTTTTTGTAGAAGTACTCCTTTGTACAACCTTTTTTAGACATGTAATAGACTTTTATATAAAAAATAAAAATCTTTTTTTAATGTCTATGATTTTGCTGTTTACTGTGCCAAATACTACATCTGAGCTTCCTGGCGTATGTAATGTTTAGGCGCATAGGATTTCTGGTCCTGAAATTCCATGCTTCTACAGGGAGATGCTCCGGCAGTGCCGTAAGATCAGTGACATTTGTTTGCATGGACAAACAGACTTTTAGGTTTCTCTTCTCTCCTAACCTTCTGATTTTGGGTTTTGTTGGTATACTTGTATAGGCGTCGACATTTTGTGCCTAAGGGTATACTTGTGCAGGCTTCGGCATTTTGAGCCTTTTCGGAATAAAATGTGGGGGGGTTTTATTAATATATATATATATATATATATATATATATATATATATATATATAATCCGGATTAAAGTTCCGTCGCGGGATCCCCATATCCCCTACACCATCGGATCGGGGGGGCCGTGTGCATGCCCGCTCGATCAAACGTTCAAGGGCATGGCGGGGTTTCCACGAGGCTCCCCCGTAGGGCTCTCAATCTAAAGATCGATATATATATAGAGAGAGAGAGTTAATGAGCCTGTAGCCTAGTGATAGTGGTGGGACATGCGGCCCGAGTGGTCAGAAGATCGATTCCCCGTGGAAGTGTTCCGTAGAGTCCCAGCCCCCTACACCATCGGATCGCGGGAGGATGAGAGGAGGGGGGCACTCAATCCAACGAACCTACCAAAGTCTCGCCCCCCTAGGCCATCGGATCGGAGGGGAGGAGAAGGGGGCACTCGATCCAACAAACGAGACACGGACGAGACTTTCACGGGACTCCCTATCCGATCTCATATATATATATATATATATATATATATATATATATATATATATATATATATATATATATATATATATATATATTCTTGGCCCCCTCTCTTGCCGGCGCCTTCCCTTTCTTCCTCATGGTCGGCGTTTCCCTGTTCGGCCGACCTTCTCGGTCTGGCCGCGCCAAGCGGACACAACCCCTTCTTCGACGGCTCGATCCATCCCCGCCGGCACCGCACCACTGGATGGCCGTGCTCCGCCTGGCAGACCCTTCCCCTCGGCGCCGCCCCCCTCTACGACACCCGCGGCACTCCCAGCCTAGACGCCGACGGCCCAGCCCTCCTCCGCCGGCTGACCCCTCTGGTATCCTCGGTCCTCCGCCCGGATCGCTGCTCGTGCCACCAGTCTCCCCAGCTTTTGCCCCGACGCCCTCCTCTACAGTCGATGCCCCCCTCTCGTCGCGCCCCCACCACCTCCGCTGTGGCCGCACCCCCCAAGCGCTTCCTTCCGCTGTGACTCCCCCTGCCCCAGCGGCGGACTTCCTCCCGGCGCCCTCCTATCCAGTCGCCCTTCTCGCCGAGCCCCCCCCGCCTCTGCAGAAGATTTCCTTCCGGCGCCCTCCCTTCCAGTCGTCCACCAAGCTGCGCCCTCCCACCTCGTCGGCGGCTTTTTTTTCGACGAATCCTCCTTTGAGGTGGCTCTGATACCCCCCCAAGCCCCCTCGGCTGCGCCTTACTGCTTCTCTCCAGTCCCCGGCGCCCCCTTCGCTTCGCCGTGGCCGTCTTCTGCTCACCCCCCGGGATCATGCCCCTACTGCTAGCCCTCGGATCCCCCGCCGGGCATCCCTCCTCAGCCATCTCCGCCAGTTCTTGTACCTCCTGAGTCGACCCCTCTCCGCCCCGTGCCCTTCCCCTCGGCCGGGTCTAGGGCAGCCCCCTCCCCACCGCGGATCTTCCCCTCTCCTCCGTAGTCCCCTCCCTCTTCCGGCGGCTCCCTCCTGCCTCTCCTGGCGGGTCAGAGCCCCCATTTCCCTCGTCGGATCGTGCCGGCTTCTCCACCTTCGGGATGAGCCCCTTCCCCGGCTCCTCTCCTCCACCGTGGGCCTCCTCCTCCGGCTGCTTGGCCTCCTTCCCCTTCCGCCCCTGGCTCCTCCATCGGAGTCCCCGACCCTCTCCCGGCCTCCTCCGTCGGAGTGCCTCGACTCCATCCTCCTGCGCCGGCCCCCCCAATCCCCCCGGGTCGGCCTCCTGCGTCGGACCCCTTCTCTCCGGCTCCGGCCCCCCCATCTCCCCCCCATCCTCGCCCTTCCTCCGGATCCCCCTCCGCCGGAGCTCCCTCGTGGTCAGGCCCCCCTCCGTCGTCCCTCTGCCTTGGCCTCCCCTTCCCCTCCGCCGTAGCCATCCCGGCGGCTCCTCCTCGCCGAGCCGTACCGGGTTCTTGGTCCACGCACCCTCCCTAGGGCGTCGCGCCCTCCCTCGGCAGGCCACCCCCCATTTCGAGGTGCCTCGGGCTGCGCCCCCTGACCTCGGGCCACGCCCTCCATGGGTCGCGTGCGTTCTTTCCTTTTTTTTGGTTTTTCGTTTTTTTAGATATTTTTGAATTTTGTAATCGGGGTTGCCGTCTGTGGGCCCCGATCCTGTTTTTGGCTTCCTTCTAATATTTTTCTTGTTAAATATATATATATATATATATATATATATATATATATATATATATATATATATATTTAAAGAAATCCCCTTTTATTAAAAATTAAGGCTCAAAAAGCTGAAGCCTGACACGTATACAAGACAAAAGTATACCAAAAAGGAAAGACAGGAGGAGAAGGCTGGGCGCGACCGCCAAAACTAAGAGAAGAACGGTTGCCCGAAAGCCAGAGATCTATAGGAGCAATGGGAGCTCCGTTTGCGACATTGTCGATGAATTTCCCGGATCAGCTGATCGGCAGAGTATTGGTGTCCCTCGTATCTCGCTTTGTTGTGATTTTTCCAGATGGTCCAGGTGGCGGCCGCTGCAACGATCTGGTGGCCGTGGGAAGCGGCGCCCCAGTGAGCCAGAAGATCGATAAAGCGCCCGTCGTCTGGAGAGGTATTGTGGTTGTGATTGAGGGTGCTCCAGATTTTGTCAGGGAGGCTTCCCTCCCTGAAGATGTGATCGATAGTCTCCGTCTGACGCTCGATGCAACAGTTACAAGCAGACTCCAGGCTAAAACCGATGGAGTTAAGGGTGTCGTCAGTGGGAAGTTTCTTTCTCATGACTTTCCACAGGAGGAATGACCATTTCTTAGGGATGCAAGAGTGCCAATAACGCACAATGAAAAGGTCAGGACCGTTATCTTGGATCGAGAGTCTAGCTGATCGTACAGAGAAAGCTCCAGAAGCTGCTAGCGACCACCTCAGCAGGTCAGCGTCGGTTCCGATGGTAAGACCGTGTTGGCGAATGTTGTCCACAGTTTCTTGTTAAATATATATATATATATATATATATATATATATATATATATATATTTATATTTATATTTATATTTATATTTATATTTATATTTATATATATATTAGAAACCCTACCATTTATTAAACAAGACGCGAAATGCCAACGCCCGGCCACGTATACAAGGCACAAAAAAGGGAAAGCCTATACAAGTATACCACAAAAAGGATTTAATAGGGGGATAGGAAACTCGACCCCGCACAGCTAGGGGGGATCGAAGACCAGAAAGCTTTCGGGCTGTGGGAACACAGGTTGCTCCGTTTACGGCATTACCGGAAGACTTCCTTAATTAGTTGGTCGGCTGAGTATTGGTTGCCCTCGTATCTCGCTTTGTTGTGATTCTTCCAAATCGCCCAAGTTGCGGCCGCTGCAACGATCTGGTGACCGTGGGAAGCAGAACTCCAGTGGTCCGCCAGATCATAGAAGCGTCCCCCACGGGGCAATATTGTAGTGCTGGTTGAGGGTCCTCCAAATCTTGCCTGGGAGATTCCCCTCCCGGAATATGTAGTCAGCAGTCTCCGTCTGACGGTCGGGGCAGCAATTGCAAGCTGACGCTAAGCTAATCCTGATGGAGTTAAGGATGTCGTCAGTCGGCAGTTTCTTCCTAATGACTTTTCACATGAGGAAAGAGCACTTCTCAGGTATACAGGCCTGCCAGTATCGAGTAATCATTGGATGCGGCTGGCCGCCCCCTCGAATAGTGAATCTCGCCGACCTCACCAAAAATGCCTCGGAGGCCTCAAGCGACCACCGCAGCTCATCGTCATCGCGGCCGAGGCAAAGACCGAGCTGGCGGATGCTGTCGACCGTTTCGTTACCGGACCATTCCCGGATCCTGTCCCAGTTCCAGTCGTTATTAGTAGAGCTCCATAGGTCTTTGATCCTACTATTACTGGGGGGCTCCAAAATACTCGGGATCAAGCTGTCCCTAATCTATCTCTCAAGGAAGGGATCTGACTCGTCTCTACTCAGCCGAAGTCTAATCGCCGGTTCGGCGAAGTCACGACCGATAAGTATACGATGCCAAGCCGCTGAGGATCTGATGTTGGATATGGCCACTGAAGGGTGGATGTGTTTGAAGTACCTTGCTTTCATAAACCTGGTCCATAAATTCTTGATCGTACGGAGTTTCTACCATAATTTCATCGAGAAAGCTTTAACGGTGTGAGTGAGTTTGGTGAATCCCAGACTCCCTTCCTCTGTCGGGTGGGCCATAGCTTCCCAGCTAGTCCAGTGGTGTTTGTCTTGACCTTTGTTGTGTCCCCAAAAGAAATTACAAAAGATCTGCTCAATCAAGGAAAGAACCTTCAAAGGCGGGGAGCAGGCTGCCAGAGTATGGATGGGGATAGAAGTGAGCACATGTTTGATGAGGATCATCTTGCCACCTGAAGATAAGGTGGCATTATGCCAGCCCTCAAGTTTGTTCCTGATTCTTGTGATCAAGTTCTCAAAGATGCCGGCGTTGGATTTCCCGTACACAAGTGGACAACCGAGATAGTTGAACGGGGGGTGGGCAACAGAGAATGACGTTAGGTTAGAGAGACTGGTTGCGTGCTCTCTTTTGATGCTGTGGTGGGTATATATATATATATATATATTTTTTTGGGTATATATATATATATATATATTCTCTAGTGGTTAAGAAAGATGCATGCGCCCAAGTGGTCGGAGTTCGAGCCCCAGTGGAAGTAAATTTGCCACAATTACCCATTGCTTCAATATATATATATATATATATATATATATATATATATATATATATATATATATATATATATATATAAAGCATATGAAAAACTAATTTTAAAATTGCTTGTGTTGCTTTTCAAAAAGTGTTGATATTGAATCCAAATCATACATGTGTAATCCAAACTAGACTGTAACCAACCTTATCTTGGCCAGATTCAAATATGGATATTGTATTATTAATTTCATATAGGATTTCACACAGGGACTCCTAAATTAATGCCTAAATATATAAGGGACTAATATATACCTATATATAAGGAGTTATTCTCGTCTAGGGCATCTATGGCAAAAAATGGTAGTCTAAGGTCATCTCCAATTACAATAGGGGTCTGTCTCTTCTATTTCAATGATAGAAATTCAATTTGGAACTAACTTTTTTCAATCTGGTTTCTATCTCAATTGCTATTCTATGTGACGGTGATACGAGGAAGAGTTTCTGTTCTATCTCACTGTCATACGACAGAAATTGAAAAAAAAAAATTGTTGAGAGATATTTTTTTTCTAAAATGAGTTTATTACAATAGAAACAGAGGTGATTGATAAGTTTCTATTTAAATTTCTATTCTATGTGGCCTATGGTTGATAAGCTTGGAGGCAAAATCGAAATAGAGTGTTTTTTTCCTCCCTTGCTTAACACAAATATAGTATAGAAAATGTACGTTTAGTACGCAGAATAATATATAGTGGAATATTTTATATGTTCGGGAATCAAAATATCGGTAATATTATTTTTTAGAAAATTATATTTCCATGTCTGGTGATTATATAAATACTTCAGGGTTAAGGTTGGAGGCACAAATAATATAGCACAAAGTTGATATTCAAGGTGCTCGTCTACATGAAATCTAAGAGAAAGTCTGTACTTTGCTCTTAGGCCTTCGCCATACAAGACCAAGACCATACAAGATAGCATGAAGGAGAAGATCTGTTTGAGGTGTCTTCAACTTTGGGTAGGGAGAGATTGATACAGGTTGGTGAGTGATTTCATTGTAATATTTGTTGTTATTTTTTGAGTGAGTGTGGCGAGGGGGATGAACTTATTTTCATTTGAGTTATATAGATTGAGATTTGTTAAGGTGTAGTCACCACGTGTTTTTCGGTATTACTAATTTTTCGATTTCCAACAAATACCAGTAGTATCACTAATTTTTTGATATAACACATTCTTGCAATTATTTAATCACCCAAAAACTCAATCTTTCATACTACAAAAATTTTCATATAGGGTAAAGAAATTTGGGGTACTTGTAAAAATAAATAAATAAAGGTTTAGAGTAATTGTGGAAGGGGGAGGACACGCCAAGTGACTTAACATGTGGGGGAGTGGGCGCCAAGGGACATGGCGCATGGGGAGTAGGCACCAAGTCGCTTGGCGCGTAGAGAGTGGTGGAACGCGAGTAAATAATGGAATATGATTTTAAATTTTGAATGTAGTTTATAAATTTTGAATGTAGTTTATAATGGGGTAATTTATAATTTTGAAAGTAGTTTGTCCAAATTATCCATAACAAATTTCAAATATGTAAATATATTAGATAACAAATAATTATTTTCTTATCATCCAAGATTTATCAGATGATAGTTACTATCTATGTTAGATTACAAATAATAAAACTATCGATATGAATGGAATATTTTTAAACAAATTATTTTTTAGTTATATCATAAAAATCTATAAATTAATAGTTATTATCAATATTATACTTTTTATGATATAACTAAAAGCTAATTTGTTATGATAAATATCCCGTCCATATAGATAATTTTAATAGAACAAATAAATAATTTTAATAGAAATGCGTTGTTAATTTAAATTTGACAAATATAATTAAGCTATCAAATATATTTTTTTAAATTAACAAATAGATAATACCATAATATTATCATTCAAAATATAATTTTTTAAAAACATATTAAAAAATTATTATGGATAATTTGGACAAATTATATTCAAAATAAATTAGCTTTTAATAGCCTATTTAAATATAATTTATAATTTTGAATGTAATTTGTCCAAATTTAAAAACTACATTCAAATTAAAAAAATATATTCCATTATCTTCCCGCATCCCCCTACTCCCCACGCGCCAAGTCACTTGGCGCCCACTCCCTATGTGCCGTCCTCCCCTCTTCCGCAATTATCCTAAACTTTTCTCTTTTTTACAATTACCCCAAACTTCTTTACCCTATATGAAAATTTATGTATATACTAATCTAAAATCGTATGTCATGTTCTACCTTCACTAGAAATTTCTACCTACTTCATTACACACAACGCATCCCGACCACTAGTATTTCAATATTCAAATCCTACTGTGAAAATGAGAGAAAGAGAAAGAATTGGTAGCCAGAAAGAATGTATGTAGCTTTTTTCATTGGAAGAAAATAAGATAGAGGTTGTTGTGGGTACGATAAAGGGCATCCATATTTGGATTTATCCAAATCATAACACTCCCTCTTGGATGTCCGCTTTAATTATTTCCTCATTAAAAACTCTTCTAAGAAAAAATTATTTAGAAAAAATCCATAGAAAAGAAAATAATATAGTAATATTCTTCAGGAATATGATTCTTCAGGATTCCAATTGGGTGCGACTTACACTGTATCGTTAAAAACCTTTCAAAGGAAAAACCCAGTAAAAAAAAATCAACGAAAGAAAAGAGTACAATGCGCAAAGAAATTTTTTAAGATGTCTCCATTAGCACCCTCAGGATGCTTGCATCTACAGGATGTTTCCCTCAAAAATATTATATTTTTTCTTACATCAATTTAAAATAAAAAATTAACCCTTAATACAATATTATATCTCACCCCAACACTTTATTTGTCTATACATTTATACTCATATCCTTATGAAGAGGTTGCAGACTTTATTCCTGATTACTGAAAGCTCGCGACTCCCTCTGATATGTTGAACATTGAAAACATAGTCCTGAACATTATTTTGTTTGTTCCATTAATTGTAAGAGAGATTTGGAAAGATTGTCACAGTATTTGTTCTATTTATCACCAAAATACATGCAACATTGTTTAGTAAAACTATACCTTATTTGTGATATCCTGTTAAGGAGTATCAGATAAATATCATGTATTTTATATTTCAATATATCAAAACATTCATCAATAATAAGTAATGTGCATTATGTCAAGTATATATGTGTAGATGTGTATCAGCAAATTCATATAAGACACTTTGTTGAGTGAATGACAATAAAGAATTTGCATTTTAAATATGTGTTTCATGACCCAGAACATGTTCTTTTGGTCGTAACATGATCATTATAGATATATTATTCATATTAATTCTCTACAGAAGATTTATCTCTTCATAAGATCTACCTCTTCAGGAGACTATCTCTACATGAGATCAATATTATCTTATCTCTACAGGTGATTAATATTATCTTTTAAAGAGATTATAGTAGATCTCTTCTAGAGATTCATCTTTTCATAAAATTACATGAGATCTATTTTGAAGATTTTTCTCTTCTAGAGTTCATCTCTTATGAGATCTCTTCGGAAGATTCCGATCTCTTCGGGAGATTCTGATCTCTTTGGGAGATTTTCTCTCTCTTCAGGAGATATCTGATCTCTTCAGGAGATTTTCGATCTCTTCGGAAGATATTATCATATTTTTTATCTCTTCAGGGGGTACTTTAATCTCTTCAAGAGAATCTTCTCTTCTGGAGAAAGAGATCTTCTCTTTAGGAGGTATTCAATAGACGACCATTTTGATGAATACGTTTAGAGATTTTTTCATAAACTCAATGAGTCTATCACATTCTTCATGATGGTTTAATTCATATATGGCTCTTTTGTAGATCCTTCAAGGATATACCTAAAAATTTTAAATCCTTCGGGATTCCTTGAGCTGAAATTACTCAATACATTGGGATCTCTTATTGTTACATACACTTATTCAAAACCTACTGGTTTATTGCTTTTGGGTTTTTTACTATAGGACCGAACACTCCACTTCTTATGAGAGATATCGCATCTTTCCATTGGATTATTCGTCGTTTTAATGTTATCCTTTAATTTTATAACCCTTTTTATTCTTATTTGATAATGTCATTTATGTCGAACTTCTTGATTCAAATTTTTTCTTAACTATGTATAAAATACAGATTTCATGGATACCGGTATCTTTTTCTCAGGCTCTTCTGGATCTGAGGTATATCCTCTACCGGAGCGATATACTTTGAAAAATTTGATCTTTGGTTCACGACATCTTCTGGACCATCATTGTCACTAACACTTTTCAAGATTAGGGATATTTTGGTAATTGTGTGATTTTTGAATTTTTGTAAATATTTTAATTGGTGATTTTGTGTTATAGTTGGTTTAACCTTAGCTAACCATGATTAGAGACTAACCATGTGATTAGAGACTTATCTAGCATTTTAGAATTGAATTTAAGGTTTAGTCCTAATTAGGAAACTTTTTAATTCATTTTTAGCCTCTTTAATGTATAGCTTTTTGGGCTTTTGCTAAAAGGGCTTCCTAATGGACTTAAGATTAATTGTGGCCCATACCTAAACCCTAACCTAACCCTAAAAGCAGCTATGACTGGCCAAGCATCCTCCCTCTATATGTTCATCTCTTGTAGCCACCTATCTTTTTACAAACCCTAGAATTTGCCACCTTCTTCAAAGTAGCCTCCATTCTCAATTCTCATCCAAATCAGACCAAACGAATTACGTTACGATCCTTAGGAGGAGGAGAACTTGTTGGAGGATCGCTAGCAAGGAATTGGAGGCTTTGGACCGTAGAAAATCGACGTCGAGACGTTTGGAGGCTTTTTTGCATTGAGATTTCGACTCTCAATAGGTAAATGCTTTTAAACTCCTTTAAATCTTGTTTTTCCTTCATAGAATCATGCATCTAGGTACCCTAGGCTTGTAGATGTAGTTTGGTTAGATTTCGTGTCCGTTTGATATATGTATCGGATGCGTGTCGGTGTATGTTAACATGTGCTTGATGAAATGCCTCTTAGAAATAAAATTGTTATTTTTCAAAACTAATTTCATATAATTGTAGTCCTATACAGGAGGATTCCAAAACATATTTTTTTGTTATTTTTTGACACTGTTTTTGTGTCCAAACAGGACACGGGGACGTAGCACGAGGTCCCGTTCACAGCCCGTGCACTGTCCTGTATCCTGAGTGTCATAACTCGATGGATACGACACGGTTTGGCATGAAATTTTGTAGACACGTGGGGGCAACCTCTGTCCATGTTCTCGTGAAATTTTACATGGTTTTGTTGACTGTGCACGAAGTTATCGAGCCCGCATGGGTCTCGGCCTGTTGTTCATACGCGCAAATTTGAGCCCTGACATGCACTTATAACTCGAACACGAGGACACGGGGACTCAAGGTAGGGTGTCCAACACCTAGCCCTATATCCAGGCTACCTTTGGACACGAGCACTTGACATGTGGACGTGTGTAACGCCCAAGTCCCAAAATACGTAGGACTAGGAACGTAGACATGCCAGCAGTATAATAAATATACGTAAGCTGTAAATGCAGTAGAACCATAACTAATCTCATCTACACAACATAAAAGAGTAGAAGATATCATATAATCAACTATTAAATTGTCATTTGGTACATGTAGTTGGGCGGAGACAAATCTACTACCAACTATGAAAAGAAATACATAACAAAAGAAAGATTTTGGCGAGCGAAACGAAGACGATCCAAGTGCAATCATCCTCGAAGAAATAAAGAGGACCATGGCTAGAGCTAGAATACCTGTAAAACACAAGAGCACACACCTGGAGAGATAACCAGGTCCTCAGAAGGACGTAACAAGACACATAATATCAAGCCATATAAACTGAATAAATATTGCTCAAATAAATAAGTCAATTGAATTATAACATGGTCCAATACGCACCTATTGAACGAGCGTACCATCCCCCCAACCAAACAAGGACAGGAGATGGTAAACTAATTCACGGTGACGTATCTTTCCATGCTATGAATCCAATATGGTATCCGGACCCCAACAAGGTTTAATACCTTCTCATCAAAGTAGTAAGTCACACCTACAAGCAAACAAGGACAAGATGTGACGAACTAATTCGCGACAAGTTATTGTTCCAAGCTACGGTCAGATACAAGTACCCAAACCAAAAGTACTCGTACCTAACGGATAAGGGTGCCTAACCGTTATAAGTGAAATATAGTTAAGAACAATCCTTCCTACGCATGGGCCCTGGCTGAATAGGATCGGCATAGTCCTCCCTTGGGGCACTAGAGGTCCAATCAATAAGAGCATAACATTCCGCAGAACGTCAGTGGCCGTCAGTAATCTTGGGTCATCAGCCCCGTATCTCCAGCGGAGAATTCGGGTCACAAGGGAAAGTGCATCGAAGCCCATACGCTAAGGAATTGTCCTTCCCGCCCAATACCTACTGTGTTGTATCCACAAACACAAAACCACTATAACCGCTAAGTCAAACTAGTATGCAACCTCTATTAGCGGTTATTCCTATCGCACGACTTATACGTACCGGTGGCCAGCCAATCACGTATGTCCGTGTTCTACATGCGACACCCAACTTCGTGGTACAGCGTGTCAAGGCCAACGAATGCACCACACAAGGTGGTCCCTTAAATCTAGGTTTAATGTGTAAGAAAAATAATACATAGCAGGAAATATAAATGAACAATAAGTTCTAACAGGTTATGCCATGTATCACATTTTATTTTGCATAAAGAAAATAAATAATGCATAAAATATGAGCTAAAATAAATAAACAGCAAATGGCAAGGTTTCTTGCCTGGTAGAGCGCCTGGTGTACTGCAATGCTCAAGGTGGCACGAACTACGACTTTGGTGCAACAACTATATAAGATGATCTCGGGTTGTGGCACGGACAGTTCCATCGGGTCCAGGACGGTCAAGTTAGCTAGGGTCGATAAGGAAGAGTTATGGTATTGGCATGGAATAGGAATAATGGGCTAAATCACGAGATGGAGAAAATCGAAGGGAGTCAAATATTATATATAATTTTAGAAAATATTTGATAATATTTGAAATAAAAATTATTAGCCAAAATATGCTCTCAAACAAATACAAAAAAATCGAATGTCATTTTAGGACGAACTCTAAGTTTTGTCAAAGTAGTATTTTAGTTTGCAACCTATATCCCTACAAATCAAAAATATTATAAGGAAACAAAAAAAAATTGTTAAGGCTAAGACCCATATTTTGTAAAAATAAATCTATGCTTTTTATTGACTATCAAGAAATATTTAATAATATTTTAAAACTATATTATATTATATACATATGACTCTTCAAAAATAATAATAGTGTTAACAACCACACTAATAATATTAAGACCAAATTACTCATAATAATATCACAAAAATGATAATAATCATTATTATTATTATACACTATGTGAAATATATATATTTAACTAGTTTTCAAAAAAAAGTAATAAGAATCACATTATAAAATAACAATAATAATAATAATAATAATAATAATATTGATAATAATAATAATAATAATAACATTGATAATAATAAAAATAATAATTATAATGATAATACTAAAAATAATAATAATAAAACAAAATAATATTAAAAAACAATTGATTAAACAAAAATAATAAAACAAAGTACTAATCCTAAGGAGGAGAGAGACTGAGAAAAGAAAAATAATAAGGAAAGGGAATAGAGGGAGCGGCCGAGCGGGAGACTCAGGCGGGGCTTCTCGGCGGAGGTGAAGCGACCGAGCAGGGGCCTGTCGCGGAGAGGTGTGGGCGGCGGCCGGCTCGCGGAGAGGCGCAGCAAGGCTGGTGCAGGATGGCGGTTCCAGCGGAGGAGCTGGAAGAAGGGGGCTAGGGGTTCGGCCGGCAAGGGCACGTCGCGCGGAGGCGGAAGGCTTACGGGGAGGCGTGGGCGGCGCCGGAGAGGAGGAAAATGGGAGAAGTCTCCGTCGGCTGGTGGCGAGGCCGAGCGCGGCGCGGAGGAGGCTCAGGCGGCCGGGGGCGTGGCGGAAGGTGAGGTCTGGGTGGAGCACGGCGGGACGGGGGCGGCATTGGGTTGCGGGAGTTCGAGGGGACGGCTCGGGGTCAGCGGCGGATCACGGTGGGAGTAGGCGGAGGCGCGATGAGGTATTTGGTGGTGGGTTTGTGTTTTTAGGGATTTTGATTTCCACTGAGGGGGGTTGTCATGGTGGAGGATGTCGGTGGTTGTTGCTCGTCGGAAAGGCGATGGAGATCCAGTGGTGGTGGTAGGTGGCTGTGGTGGTGATGATTGACAGGGAGTGGGAGGTGGCCGAAGTAGTGTCAGGTCTGTCGCTGGTGGTGGTGGTGATAATAGTGGCGTTGGGAGGTCGGCCTTGGTGGCGAGGCTGGAGGCTGTTGGGTGGAGGAGGAGAAGGCAGGGAGATGGTGGTTGTGGCTGGGCCGGGTGGTGGTCGGGCGACGCCGTAAGAAGCTGCGGCTAGGATTAAGGTTAGGGTTAGGTTTAGGGTAGGGTTTACTATTACGTGTCGGGGTGTGTCCGACACGAAAATCTTGGGTGGCGGTGTAAATTGTGTCCTACGTGACACTTGGACGAGTCGGAGTCATGTCCGGTGTGTTGGACACGAGAAAAGAATAATGTATATGTAATAAATAAAATATAGTGGATGGAAAAAGGGGGGGACACGGATACGATGCACGGTACTTGGGTGGAGGAATTTGTGGATGTGAGGAATTTCTGGAGGAGTACCTGCCTAATTATAGGATGTGGGAATTCCCAGTTGGATAATGATTGGGAAAAGATTTAAAACCCAATTAGATAACTCACAACTTAATTTAAAATCAATCAAATCCAAATCCAATACAAATCTAATTTTTAATTAAATTCTATCTTTTATTTTAAAATCAATTAAGATAAATCAAATTCCAAATGTAGATATTAATTTACTATTTAAAACATATCCATAAATCAAATCAAGATTTAAATTGCTACAATAATTTCAAAATATGTTTTCTAAAAATACTATAATAATAATTTCGAAAATACATTATTATTTAGAAATAAACTTAATAAAATATTTATGAAATATATATGTAAGCACAAATAATGCATACATGATTATGCTTTTCCTAGTATACAATAAAATATTATTTATGATTAATAACTGCTAAAAACAAAAGGCTTTTTATAGCAAGAATAATAATTATATATAATATTTTGAAAGTGTATAATAAAATAGAAAAAATTATTTTTCTAAAATATGTATGCTCGCATATGTTCGCACTCGACGAGCAAGAAAAATAAAATTTCGTGCGCGACGTACAATACAACTACGCGACGTATAATACAAAATTTTAAATCAGTACCAAATTTAATTTTAAAAAAAATAGTAGAAATTTAGGGGTTTTACATCCTACCCAACTTAAAAGAATTTCGTCCTCGAAATTAAGAATTAGTAGGGGGTGAGAAGACACAAGGGGGTATCGATGGAAAACAATCGATAACAAAATCATGTCGTAAGAAATCGCGATCTAGATCATAAAAAATAATACAGTATGGTCACGGGTAATGAATGAGGGCCACGATTTAAGAGCACGAATAGATTCACTTAAATTAAGCGATTAGAGGGTCTTGATAGGGCCGAGAATGAGGACGAGGAGTTTAGGATAGCAACATCGAGTGATAATGGTCATAACCGATAGGAAGGCTAAAGAAGTTATTGGACAACGCCTTCGTCCTTCTAAAACAGGTAAAAGCGAAAGCAATAAGGAGTTCAAAGACGATGATATCGAATACAAATACGTGGTTCAAAGGCGACCGAATAATTTCAAAAAAATTGTCAAGGCAGTCGTGGATGGAATTCTAAGAAGAAAGTTCAACTATATGTTAGTGAGCGACCGCTCAATAGCATATGCCTTGATCAAGCTTGATAAAGAATTAGCTTGCAAATACTAGGCTATATTAGTATCATTAGTCTAGATAGTAAAATATAGACACGAGGGTAGATGAACTAAGAACCAATATGAATAGTCTAAGTGTCATGAGAATCTAAGTCTTGTTTATTCCTATACAATCATTCTACGGTTTTATTGACCAAGGCTTGGTTAACCAAATGGGTTAAATTTCTCTAGTCTCTATGGTCTAGATAATACTATTTATATTCTTCTTAATGGTCAAGAGTGTGTCGGGTCATGGGGTGTTCTACCCAACTTAAAAGAATTAAGCTAAGGGTGTTCTGGGACATCCAACTAGTAGGGTCACTATTTAATAAGCACGAAGGGAAGATAAAAATAATGATAGGAGGAATCAAGCAAGATGCAGTCGATGAGTCGGTCGAATATGGAATCGAGGAAAAAGGTCAAGTATGTGGATGAGATCCTAGACTTCTAATCCTATTCGCAGGCTTGCTTGGTACGATAAAGTAACCAAACAATTTATCTTGACCTGCATGGGCCACCACAAAAACATGTAACGCCCCAGTCCCAAAATACGTAGGACTAGGAACGTAGACATGCCAGCCGTATAATAAATATACATAAGCTGTAAATGCAGTAGAACCATAACTAATCTCATCCACACAACATAAAAGAATAGAAGATATCATATAATCAACTATGAAATTGTCATTTGGTACATGTAGTTGGGCGGAGACAAATCCACTACCAACTATGAAAAGAAATTATAACAAAAGAAAGATTTTGGCGAGCGAAGCGAAGACGATCCAAGTGCAATCATCCTCGAAGAAATAGAGAGGATCATGGCTAGAGCTAGAACACCTGCGAAAGACAAGAGCACACACCTAGAGAGATAACCAGGTCCTCAGAGGGACGTAACAAGACACATAATATCATGCCATATAAACTGAATAAATATTGCTCAAATAAATAAGTCAATTGAATTATAACATGGTCCAATACACACCTATTGAACGAGCGTACCATCCCCCCAACCAAACAAGGATATGAGATGATAAACTAATTCACAGTGACGTATCTTTCCATGCTATAAATCCAATATGGTATCCGAACCCCAACAAGGTTCAATACCTTCTCATCGAAGTAGTAAGTCACACCTACAAGCAAACAAGGATAAGATGTGACAAACTAATCTGCGACAAGTTACTGTTTCAAGCCACGGTCAGATACAAGTACCCAAACCAAAAGTACTCATACCTAACGGATAAGGGTGCCTAACTATTCTAAGTGAAATGTAGTTAAGAACAATCCTTCCTACGCGTGGGCCCTGGCTGAATAGGATCGGCATTGTCCCCGCTTGGGGCACTAGAGGCCCAATCAATAAGAGCATAACGTTCTGTAAAACGTCAGTGGCCGTCAGTAATCTTGGGTCATCAGCCCCGTATCTCCAGCGGAGAATCCGGGTCACAAGGGAAAGTGAATCGAAGTCCATACGCTAAAAAATTGTCCTCCCCGTCCAATGCCTACTGTGTTGTATCTACAAACACAAAACCACTATAACCGCTAAGTCAAACTAACATGCAACCTCTATTAGTGGTTATTTCTATCGCATGACTTATACGTACCAGTGGCCAGCTAGTCACGCATGTCCGTGTTCTACATGCGACACCCAACTTCGTGGTACAGCGTGTCAAGGCCAATGAATTCAACACACAAGGTGGTCCCTTAAATCTAGGTTTAATGTCTAGGAAAAATAATACATAGTAGAAAATATAAATGAACAGTAAGTTCTAACAGGTTATGCCATGTATTACAGTTTATTTTGCATAAGGAAAATAAATAATACATGAAATATGAGCTAAAATAAATAAACAGCAAATGGCAAGGTGTCTTGCCTGGTAGAGCGCTTGGTGTACTGCAATGCTCAAGGTGGCACGAACTGCGAGTTCGGTGCAACAACTATATAAGGTGATCTCGGGTGGTGGCACCACTACTAAAATCTGCTAGAATAGCGACGTATATTAGCGAAGACGAAAAAAGCAGTCGCTGATAATTGCCTATAGCGACTCCTAGTGTTACACGTCCCTGACCATCGCTGAGTAGCAACGTTCAGCGACATAGTATTTATTACGTCGCTGAATGGCGACGTTTTGCGACGGACATACTTTTTACGTCGCTGTATTACGACGTTTTACGACGTATATTTTATACGTCGCTGACTTATTTCATATAGGGTAATTGGCCCGATCGAAATCACAAATTTTTACCCAAATTTCTTTCTTTCCGCTCGATCCCCCTCTCTCCTCTCCCCCGGTGAACCCTCCCCTCCGGCGATCTCCTCCCCCCGACGACACCCTTCCCTTCTCCTTCTGGCGACCCCGTTCGCCCGCTGACCCCTCCCTCCGACGAACAGCCTCCCTCCTCCGACGAAGTCTCCTTCCTCGTCGCCTTCCTCCTCCGACGAAGCCACCCGCCTCGCCGCCTCCATCCTCCGACGAATCCACCCTCCTCAGGTAAACCCTAACCCTAGCCCTAGCTATCTAGACACATACACGGACACGAGAACCCTAACCCTAGCTGGGGTGGTCTTGCTATCGAGGGGGGAGGGAGGGGTAGGGGTGGGTGTAGGAGGGTGGGGGTCTTACTGTCGAGGGGTGGAGGGAGGGGTGGGGGTACCCGGGGGTGGGGGGGTCTTACTGTCGATGAGGGCAGGGTTGGGATGGGTGCAGGGGTAGGGGGAGGGGGGCAGGGGAGGGGTGTCTTGCTGTCTAGGGGGGCAGGGGAGGGGGGATCTTGCTATCGAAGGGGGTAGGAGGGAGGGGGACAGGGGTGGGTGGGTACAGGGGTAGGGGGAGGGGGGCAGGGGTAGGTGGGTGTAGGGGTAGGGGGAGGGGGGCAGGGGATAGGACCCTAACCCTATTTCGGATATGACTCTGTGACACAGGACAGACACACACACAATACATACATATATACCTATATATATAAATACACATATCTACATATATACATGTATATATATATACTCACACACTTACATACACACACAAATACGTATATAAATATATATGTATATAATGTATATACACACAAATACACATATATATACAATCAAAAATCCATTTGAAATTCATTTTAAGAATCTGAAATGTTGACGATATATACCGTCAACATTTGGTTTTGCCTTTTAGTTACAGGAATATAAGAGTTATTAGATGTTAAAGTAGGATATTAATTTATTAGTTAGGATAGAGAGTTTGAGATAGATAGTTCATGTGAATGTTAGGTAGTAGTGTACAGTTCATGATTAGCATTGTTTAGATATTAGTTTCAGTTAAAGGGTTAGTTTAGATTAGGATATTAGTTTATGTTAGAAGGAACTGCCTGCAACTGCATCGTAGCTGCAAGAATATGAGAGTTATTAGATGTTAAAGTAGGATATTAATTTATTAGTTAGGATAGAGATTTATTAGTTATTTTTATAAACCGTGATATGTTAAATGCCTGCAGCTGTATCGTATCTCAAGGATATGACTGAGAGGGTGACATGGTTGTCACATTAAGGGTCTTTGAGGAGGTGACATGTTGTGAACAGATATATCCTTATAGTTCTCCTACGTAATGTTAAAGAAAATCCGTAGGAGAACTATATATAAGGATATATCTTTTCGCAACATGTCACCATGTCAAAGACCCTTAATGTACCAACCATGTTACCGCGGTATTGGTATTGGGATACCAATAGCGATAAGGTAAAGGGTACCAATAGCGATAAGGTAAAGGGTACCAACTTAAGGTATTGGTATTGGGATACCAATAGCGATAAAGTAAAGGCTACCTTGGTAGGTAATGACTAGAAATAGGATATTTGACTTAGATTTGACCTTGTTTGACCAAGGTTGACTATTTTGACTGAAAGTCAAAGTAGAGTCAACATCTGACCTAGATTGGACTAAGAGTTGACAAAGTCAACTATAGGTCAACCCTTGACCTACTTTGACCTTGTTTGACTTTGTTTGACTTAGCTTGACCTTGTTTGACTTTGTTTGACTTAGTACAACCTAGTTTGACCTAGATTGCATATCATTGTTATTAGCAACTGTCCGCTACTAATGTGTGTCCCATAATAAGACATAATATACGAATTTGTGCCTATTGGATAATGTGTGTCCATCTTTGCAGAATTATTTTCAAATGGATATGAACTACTACTTGCGGAATCGTTCATGGATGTACAATCATCGTCCTGAAGATATGTGTGGTGTGCGGGATGAATACATAGCGGGAGTTGAGCAGTTCCTGCAGTTTGCTAAGGCGTTCCCTCCACTGGACCCCTCTTCCCTGGCTGGACCCGGGGGGAGATTTAGACGAAGCTATTTTATGGTGAATGGTTTCTCCCCCGGGACCCCCTCTTCCTCGCTACACTGGTTTAGCTGCATTTGTTTAGTAGCAGGTGCTTGCTCGCTCCGCTCGCCCGTCGCTCGACTCATGTTCGGTTAGGATAGTACATTCCTGCTAGTGGTAGGAATTAAGTGTCTATGTGTGAAATATTATAACGTGAAATATTATCCAGAAGTGGAAGTGACATATCATTTGTACTCGAGGGATTTCACGCCTAATTAATATCAGTGGACCGCACACGGAGAACTTGTGTCTTTAGCATCAGAGCCGGAGCCTTATGTTAAGCCGTATATGCATGCGGGACATAATTTTATTTCAGATAATCATACATACGACGACGGGTGCGTGAACATGGTTTTCGATGCTGCGGGGCCTAGTTTCGTTCATGATGCACCTGAGGAGGCACCGAACGCCGATATTGTACAGTTTATGGAGTTGCTAGAAAATACGAGGACTCCATTGTATTCTGGTTGTGAGGATCATTCACCGTTGGAGGTGGTTACAAGACTGTTGAGCATTAAGTCATATTTTAACATATCGCAAGAATGCTACAACCGAGTGTTGGAGTTGATTATAGAGATCTTGCCGGCAGGTGCTAAGTTGCCTAAAGACTTCTACCGGTCTAAGAGGATGGTGAGATCGCTCTGGATGGGATACGAGAAAATCGATTCTTGTCGCAATGGGTGCATGCTGTACTACAAAGACGACAAGGATGTAGATATGTACAGATTTTGTGGTACTGATCGCTATAAGACAACTAGTACAGGAAGGTCTACCGGTGCAAGAAGATCGACCGATTCAATGCACTACTTACCTTTAACGTCGCGGTTGCAAAGATTATTTATGGTGAAAGAGACGGCCGAAAATATGAGTTGGCACATGCGAGAACAGATTGAAGGAGTGTTGGATCACCCATCCAATGGAGAAGCGTGGAAGCACTTTGATCGAGTGTATCCTGGTTTTGCTTCAGATCCGCGTAATATCAGGTTGGGGCTATCTTCTGACGATTTTACTCCTTTTGGTCTTCCGGGATCCCAGTATTCGTGCTGGCCTGTGATTGTCACTCCGTATAACCTACCGCCTTGGATGTGCATGAAGACTCAGTACATGTTTCTAACCGTTATAATTCCTGGTCCGAACAATCCCAAGAGGAACATTGATGTGTACTTACAGCCTTTGATAGATGAGTTGAATCAGTTTTGGAAAGTAGGCGCTAACACGTACGATGTTTCCAGGAAGCAGAATTTTCAGATGAAGGCAACCCTTATGTGGACCATCAATGACTTTCCGGCCTATGAAATGTTATCTGGATGGAGCACTCATGGTCGTCTCTCATGTCCGTATTGCATGGACCGTAGTAAGTCTTTTCGCTTGAAACACGGAGGAAAACCGTGCTTCTTTGATTGTCATCGGCAATTTCTGCCAAAAGATCATCCGTTCAGAAGGAACAGAAATGCATTCCATGCCGGCGTTGTAGAGAAGGGTGATCCACCACCAAGGTGGTACGGAGCCACGATATGGAAGGAGGTTAGAGATTTTCCAAGTGCTATCGAAGATCCTACAACTGGGTAAAAGTGCGATAGATTTGGTAGAGATCATAACTGGACAAAGAGGAGCATATTCTGGGATCTGCCATACTGGAGTACAAATCTGATCAGACATAATCTTGATGTCATGTATATTGAGAAGAATGTGTTTGATAACATAATTAATACTGTGATAGACGTAAAGGGAAAAACGAAAGACAATCCCAAGGCCAGGTTGGACTTAGAAGAAATATACAAACGCCCTGCGTTGCATATGATAGAGAAGAATGGAAAACAGTTCCTGCCGAAGTCAATTTTCTCGCTGGACAAGGAGGATAAAGTGAGACTTCGTCGGTGGATCCCGGGCCTAAAATTTCCAGACGGATATGTGTCAAATCTGAGAAGATGTGTCGATCCGAAGGAAAATAAATTGACGGGTATGAAGAGCCACGACTGTCACGCATTCATGGAGAGGTTAATTTCGGACGACAGTTCCTTCCAGCCGCCTACAGCTCCATCGCCGGACGACCTCTGGATGACCGCCGTTGGCGGTCTTCAGAAGGGTACGTACTACGGTACGGGATCCTACGGTGCGTATTTGGCTTCGGAGTCATCCCGGGCTCCTTTGTCAGTGCGCAGTCTCCGGCTTCGCAGGCGTCGTCACGAGCTCAGGATATTCGTCGTCAGATCGAGGAGCTGCGTCACGAGTTACAGCAGCAGATTTTTTATGCGGTTGAGCGACGATCCGACCCTCCGATCGTTACCGAACGATTTGATGCGGTCGAGCGCAGTATACAGGAGCTGATGAGTCTACAGCAGGCTACAGCTGACAGCTTGCACACGCTCACCGAGTCTATGCAGCACACAGAGCGTAGACAGGTCGAGCTGGAGGGATCGCAGAGGAGCATGTCTGCCTCACTCACTCAGGTATCGGCTTCGCTTGAGGCAAGTACTGAGAGGGTGGTGAGTACCCTTGCTGTTTATGGTGAGCGACTGCGAGAGCTGGAGCAGATATGTCCTCCCGGTCCATCGACGGCGTCGACTCCATACATTGCACTGCCTCCTACTGCCCCTACGGTGCAGCTCACACAAGAGCAGTATGAGTACATGCTATCCCAGATGCACGGCAGGGGTCCTCAGTGATCCAGTAGATTTTTTATCATCTTTATATTTATTGGCCCTATGGGCCCATTCACCGTTCTTTACACTGATTTTGAATATTATTTGACTCTGTTGGACATGTATGTTTGTTGGACATGTATGTTGGTGATATTTAATTTGTTGGTATTTTCATTGAGTACATGTATGATATTTAGTTGTAGACTATTATGATGGGAGACTGTTATTCATTTATTAGTTATAGACTATTATGATGGGAGACTGTTAATTGTGATGATATCTGCGATGGGGATGACAAATATACCTACGCTGGGTTATAAGTGATGATCTGATATACAAAGGAGGTGCTGCCCAAATTTTAAAAAAATATAAAGTATATTTTTGTGATGATGTGTGTCTGTGTTTACAGTGAATTTGAAATGCAGTATTCGGAACCATCGACAGTTTCGATTACTGTTGCATGTTTTATCTTGGATAGAAAGAGCAACAGTTCAGGGTGTACTTATGAGAGCTTCATTTTCACGTCCTTCACTTTCTCGGGACGTCGTAAAGGATCCCGAGAAGGTGAAGGACATGAAGAGGAAGCTCTGAAAAGTGCACCCTGAACTGTTGCTCTTTCTATCCAAGATAAAACATAGAACAGTAAGCAAAACTGTCGATGGTTCGAATACTGCACTTCACACACACTGTAAACACAGACACACAGCATAAAAAAATACCAATTATTTTTTTAATTTTTTTTATAACATTTGCGACATATAGCGACATTTTGCGACGTTTTGCGACGTATAGTACACGTCGCTATACGTCGCCAAATAGTAATGTAACGTCGCTATCCGTCGCTATACTGCTGACGTTGCATATGACCACCTGAGAGATGACGTCACTAAAGTTGTCGCTAGGCGTCGCTGAAATGCAGACGTGGCTGCCATGCCATGTCATCATATATAAAGTTGACGGCGTCGCTAAGTGGTCACCCTACGTCGCTATAGTGGCGACGTATGATGACGTCGCTATCTGTCGCTAATGTTGCGACGTCTAGCGATACTAAACATGACGTCGCAACTAGCGACGAATTACGACGAAATTGTAATCTGCGACAAGCCTATACGCAACATCCAATTTTCGTTGCTAAATACGTCACTAATAGAAATTAGCGACGGATTTTCCTTTTTTAGCGACGTATTTTGACGTCGCTAAACGGGGTTATTTTAGTAGTGCACGGACAGTTCCATCGGGTCTAGGACGGTCAAGTTAGCTAGGGTCGATAAGGGAGAGGTATGGTATTGACATGGAATAGGAATAATGGGCTAAATCACGAGATGGAAGAAATCGAAGGGAGTCAAATATTATATATAATTTTAGAAAATATTTGATAATATTTGAAATAAAAATTATTAGCCAAAATATGCTCTCAAACAAATACAAAAAAATCGAAAGTCATTTTAGGACGAACTCTAAGTTTTGTCAAAGTAGTATTTTAGTTTGCAACCTATATCCCTACCAATCAAAAATATTATAAGGAAACAAAAAATAAATAAAAAATTTGTTAAGGCTAAGACCCATATTTTGTAAAAATAAAACTATGCTTTTATTGACTATTAAGAAATATTTAATAATATTTTAAAACTATATTATATTATATATATATATGACACTTCAAAAATAATAATAGTGTTAACAACCACACTAATAACATTAAGACCAAATTACTCATAATAATATCACAAAAATGATAATAATCATTATTATTATTACTATACACTATGTGAAATATATATATTTAACTAGTTTTCAAAAAAAATAATAAAGTAATAAGAATCATATTATAAAATAACAATAATAATAATAATAATAATAATGATAATGATGATAATAATAATAAAAATAATATTGATAATAATAAAAATAATAATTATAATGATAATGCTAAAAAATAATAATAATAAAACAAAATAATATTAAAAAACAATTGATTAAACAAAAACAATAAAACAAAGTACTAATCCTAAGGAGGAGAGAGACTGAGAAAAGAAAAATAATAAGGAAAGGGAATAGAGGGAGCAGTCGAGCGGGAGACTCATGCGGGGCTTCTCGGCGGAGGGGAAGCGGCCGAGCAGGGGGCTGTCGCGGAGAGGTGTGGGCGGCGGCCGGCTCGCGGAGAGGCACGGCGAGGCTGGCGCAGGACGACGGTTCCAGCGGAGGAGCGGGAAGAAGGGGGCTAGGGATTCGGCCGGTAAGGGCACGTCGTACGGAGGCGGAAGGCTTACAGGGAGGCGTGAGCGGCGCCGAAGAGGAGGAAAGGGGGAGAAGTCTCCGCCGGCTGGTGGCGAGGCCGAGCGCGGCGCAGATGAGGCTCAGGCGGCCAGGGGCACGGCGGAAGGTGCGGTCTGGGTGGAGCACGGCTGGATACGATGGAACGGGGGCGGCGTTGGGTTGCCAGAGTTCGAGGGGACGGCTCGGGGTCAGCGGCAGACACGGGCGGCGGCGGATCACGGTGGGAGTAGGCGGAGGCACGATGAGGTATTTGGTGGTGGGTTTGTGTTTATGGGGATTTTGATTTCCAGTGGAGGGGGTGTCGTGGTGGAGGATGTCGGTGGTTGTTGCTCGTCGTAAAGGCGATGGAGATCCGGTGGTGGTGGTAGGTGGCTGTGGTGGTGATGGTTGACAGGGAGTGGGAGGTGGCCGAAGCAGTGTCAGGTATATCACTGGTGGTGGTGGTGGTGATAATAGTGGCGTTAGGAGGTCGACCTTGGTGGCGAGGGTGGAGGCTGTTAGGTGGAGGAGGAGAAGGCAGGGAGATGGTGGTTGTGGTTGGGCCGGGTGGTGGTCGGGCGACGCCGTAAGAAGCTGCGGCTAGGATTAAGGTTAGGGTTAGGTTTAGGGCTAGGGTTTACTGTTACGTGTCGGGGTGTGTCCGACACAAAAATCTTGGGTGGCGGTGTAAATTGTGTCATGCGTGACACTGGGACGAGTCGGAGTCGTGTCCGGTGTGTTGGACCCGAGAAAAGAATAATATATATATAATGAATAAAATATAGTAGATAGAAAAAAGGGGGACACGGACACGATGCACGGTACTTGGGTGGAGGAATTTGTGGATGTGAGAAATTTTTGGAGGAGTACCTGCCTATTTATAGGATATGTGAATTCCCAGTTGGATAAGGATTGGGAAAAGATTTAAAACCCAATTAGATAACTCACAACTTAATTTAAAATTAATTAAATCCAAATCCAATACAAATCCAATTTTTAATTAAATTCTATCCTTTATTTTAAAATCAATTAAGATAAATCAAATTCCAAATGTAGATATTAATTTACTATTTAAAACATATCCATAAATCAAAACAAGATTTAAATTGCTACAATAATTTCAAAATATGTTTTCTAAAAATACTATAATAATAATTTTGAAAATACATTATTATTTAGAAATAAACTTAATAAAATATTTATGAAATATATATATATATATGTAAGCACAAATTATGCATACATGATTATGCTTTTCCTAGTATACAATAAAATATTATTTATGATTAATAACTGCTAAAAACAAAAGGCTTTTTATAGCAAGAATAATAATTATATATAATATTTTAAAAGTGTATAATAAAATAGAAAAAAATATTTTTCTAAAATATATACGCTCGCACATATTCGCACTCGACGAGCAAGAAAAATAAAATTTTGTGCGCGACGTACAATACGACTACGCGATATACAATACAAAATTTTAAATCAGTACCAAATTTAATTTTAAAAAAATAGTAGAAATTTAGGGGTCTTACAACGTATGTGTCGTTTCTTAGGTAGGCTGACACATTCCTACGAGGACACGCGCGCAAGCAGCCCGGTTCCGATACGCGTGTGGACACGCGACACGGTACGACTTGGACATGTTGTAGACACCTAAAAATGTACCCTGACACCCTAGCTACCCTCTGGCACGAGCACGAGGCTTCTCGTTGGATACACGAGTCTCTGGGTTGCTCGACACACCCCGCACACACGTACACTTTACTGTTTCTGACACGCACATTTTTGACACTGTTTGACATGAATTGGACATTATGTGGACAGGAGCATGACCCCCCTCCCCATATTGAAACCCTAGTGTGGACACTCACCCTTCCTATTTTCACAGTTTTGCATGGTTTAGATTTGTGTTGGGTTATGAGTTGTTGGATTGGGGTCTTGTGTATGGGATTTTCAGTTTTGAACTTTATACTTGATCTGATTTTTAAGTTTGGATTTGAATCTCATTAGTTAAGTTGAGTTTCTGTTTTAGAGTTAGAGCTGTTGGGTTTGATTTCAGTTTGAGATTCACATATTGTAGTTGGGTTGGGTTATGAGTTAAGTTGAGTTTTGAGTGTTGTTTATTTTGACACTTGGTTTTCTTTAAATCTATTAACATGAGTTTGAATCTGAGTTTCTGAGATACTGAATAGAGATAGGTTTATTCATGGTGAAGTTTGTTTTGAATTGGTGTTGGATTCCAGTTTTGAGATGTACATTGAGTTTGGGTATTGACATATAGGTTTTTAGGTTGATGTTTAGATTTCGATTTTGAATATTTGAATGTTAGTTAGGTTAGATACTTGGGTTTTAGTTTTGATACGTAGTTACCATTGAATTCATTCATTTGGCTTTGATTCTCATATTTCTGAGATGTTTGGTCTTTATATATCTATTAGATATAGTTGGTTTATATGTATATGAATTTGACAAATGGGTTTTTGAGTTGAGAGTTTAAAGTTATATATATGTGTATATTAGTATAGGTATACATAGATACCACTGCTTTCAAAATCCTGAGATTAGAGTTGAGTTTGGATTTTCCAACCCCTTCCACTTCACAACATACACATTTCACACACACCCACACATGCTACATATATTTTTCCCTCTTTTCTTATATGATTTTGAATTGAATGTATATATATATATATATATATATATATATATATATATATATATATATATATATATATATATATATATATATATATATATATATAAAATTGGTATAGGTTTAGATATCTAGGTTATTTAGCCTATGGTTCGTAAGTTTAGTTTAGAAATAATCTATAGGCCTAGATTAGGCATAGTTGACCAATTAGTTGACCAAGTTGACCAAAGTCAACTGTAGGTCAAACTTGACCTAGATTTGGCTCAAATAGGCTTAAATTGACATATTAACTTAAGTTTGACCAAACCCTAGATTAATTGACTAGTTGACTTTAGGTTGACCTAGTTTGACTAGAATGGTTGACCAGAGTTGACAAAGAGTTGACTTTGGCCTAGAATGACCTAGAATCATATAGATTGCATTGTAAACTTCGTCTATTATATATTAAACACATTTTAACTTATATTGCTCTAAATAGGACTCAGTTACTCTAGTTCAGACATCTGTATTCATCAGTCGCACAGGGTATCAGGCGAATACATTCTCTGATAGTTCTATCATTTATTTGATGATTATTGTATTTCAGTTCTAGTTAGTTCTATTGATTCTCTGTCAAGACAGAT
The DNA here is from genome assembly GCA_029216955.1 of Iris pallida. Lineage (NCBI taxonomy): Eukaryota > Viridiplantae > Streptophyta > Magnoliopsida > Asparagales > Iridaceae > Iris > Iris pallida. Next base: position 2,948,876 of record JANAVB010000397.1, read on the forward strand.
TAATATTTTTGTATCCACTACATGCGACACTCACCTTTTTATATGTCTAGCCTCTATTGCTTGAATCACCCTACTAGACTCACTATTGGCATCATTATGTTCTAGCTGGACTTGTACTCAATTTTTGTGTCATTTTCTGGATTCACTTGTACTTGTGGGGGGGAATATTCGAGTAGACATGTAAAAAGTCCCAAAAATGCTGGAATCATCCCATCAGGTCTAATCTGGAATGATAGCAGTCGTACACTTGCCAAGTGTACGATGAACTGTATTTACCCCCTATCGTTTATATGTCGATCTCAGTATTTCAAAACGCACTGGTCAGTATCATGTTTAGGACTCAAACTAGATCACACTTGTCTACGCTATATTATCTGGACTTATATTACCTCTATTCGAGTTCAGTTAGTTTTACTTTTACAGTCTCCATTTCCATGCTCTTCTGACTTGTTTAAATTGTTGTTCTACTTTACTACGTGTCTAAACTTACCATGTTCATCAATATAATTGTCTATAACTGCTTTATAGTCTTTGTCAGTTACTTAAAATTTCTAGATGAGATGTGTTCGTTCCTATCCTGACTGGATAGTTGACAAAATATTACAGATATTTACCCCCAGGACACTTGCCCTACTTACTATGGACCAGAGATGGCTTAGCTACTTTGGGCCCCGACTCTCAGGAGCAATCGGGAGACTAGCTAGTAGACCTGTTTAGATTTCATGTTTAGAACTTGAATTATAATAACTTGAGATATTAACTTGTTTGAGATTTGTTTGAGATATTATTATTTAGTAGTTATATTTTGTTGTTGTTTAGTCTTTTATTTATAGACTTCTGTGTTGTCTTATCGTGTTTAAACTGTGATTGAGTTATACTCTATCTTTACTTGTCCTCCATTCGGAGTTGAGACCCATGACAGGTGTATTATATATTTGTGTGAGTTGTTAGATAGTGACCTAGTACATCATTCTACCGCCGATTCTGCAATGTAGGCTGGACGTTGTTACGCACTTGTACCCTTACATCGGGTGCGGGTCATGACACGTTTTTAGTGGTGGCCCATGCAGGTCGAGAGTAGCATTAGTGCGATATCGTTGTAGTACAGCAACTTAGTTGTACTGCTACGAGCCTGCGAGAGGAATTAAGGAATAGGATTTAGATGAGAGGATACTCAATCACAACTAGGAAATTTTTATTGATTTGAATCTACTAACACTCGTTCAAATCTAATTAATCTATTTCATATCTTTCCTCTTTGATGATATCATTCTTGCTTCGTTATTGACCTGTTGTTTGTTCTATCTTTCTTATCCTTCTTTTCCATCTTGTTATGTGATTTTATTATAACCTGTCAGGATATTCTTGTGATGTACTAGATAGTGTAGTGACCCTGTTCGAGACTGTGAAATCCTGACCAGTAGGACCATGTTTTGGATGCTTTAGATATAATTTTCTTGACCTTGATTGTCGGGGGTTTGACCTAGAAGGAGTACAACCATCTTAAATTTCAAGGACGAAATTTTTCTAAGGGGGATAGGTTTGTCACTACCACTTTTCAAGATTAGGGGTATTTTGATAATTGTGTGATTTTTGAATTTTTGTTAATATTTTAATTGGTGCTTTTGTGTTAGTAGTTGGTTTAACCTTAACTAACCATGATTAGAGACTAACCATGTGATTAGAGACTTAACTAGCATTTTAGAATTGAATTTAAGGTTAGGAAACTTTTAAATTCATTTTTAGCCTCTTTAATATATAGTTTTTTTGGCTTTTGCTAAAAAGGCTTCCTAATGGACTTAAGATTAATTGTGGCCCATACCTAAACCCTAACCTAATCCTAACAGCAGCTATGGCCGGCCAAGCAGCCCCCCTATATGTTCATCTCTTGTAGCCACCAAGCTTTTTACAAACCCTAGAATTTGCCACCTTCCTCAAAGTAGCCTCCATTCTCCAATTCTTATCCAAATCAGACCAAACGGAGAGGAACTTGCTGGAGGATTGCTAGCAAGGAATTGGAGGCTTTGAACCGTAGGAAATCGACGTCGGGATGTTTGGAGGCTTTTTGCATTGAGATTTCGACTCTCAATAGGTAAATGCTTTTAAACTCATTTAAATACCAATTTTTCTTCATAGAAGCATGCATCTAGGTACCCTAGACCTGTAGATGTAGTTTGGTAAGATTTTGTGTGCGTTTGATATATGTATCGGATGCGTGTCGGTGTATGTTAACATGTGCTTGATGTAATGCCTCTTAGAAATAAAAGTTGTTATTTTTGATAAATAATTTCATATACTTGTAGCCCTATACGGGTGGATTCCAAAATATATATTTTTTTTTGACACCGTTTCGTGTCCAAACAGGATACGGGGACGTAGCATGAGGTCCCGTGCACAGCCCGTGCACTGTCCTGCATCCTGAGTGTCATAACTCGATGGATACGACACGGTTTGGCGTAAAATTTTGTGAAAACATGGGGGCAGTCTCTGCCCATGTGATCGTTAAATTTTACGAGGTTTTATTGAGTGTGCACGAAGTTATCGAGCCCGCATGGGTCTCGACATGCTATGCACACGAACGTATTTGAGCCCTGACACGCACTTATAACTTGGACACGAGGACTCAAGGCAGGGTGTCCAACACCTAGCCCTATACCTAGGCTACCCTTGGAAACAAGCACGTGACATGTGGACGAGTGTGTCGTGTCCTAGGTAGGCCGACACATTCCCACGAGGCCACATGGACGCTCATGAGCAACCCGATTTCGATAAGCATGTGGACACGCGACACGACACAACATGGACACATTGTAGACACCTGGACACATACCCTGACACCCTAGCTACCCCGTGGCATGAGCAAGAGGCTTCTCGTTGGACACACGAGTCTTTGGGTTGCTTGACACACCCCGCAAACACGCACACTTCACTGTTTCTGACACGCACAGTTTTGACACTATTTGACACGAATTGGACATTGTGTGGATACGAGCATGACCCCCCCATGTTGAAACCATAGTGTGGACACTCACCCTTCCTATTTTCACAGTTTTACATGATTTAGATTTGTGTTGGGTTATGAGTTGTTGAATTACGATCTTGTGTATGGGATTTTCGGTTTTGAAGTTGATACTTGATCTAATTTTTAAGTTTGGATTTGAATGTCATTAGTTAGGCTGATTTTCTATTTTAGAGTTAGATCTGGTGGGTTTGATTTCAGTTTGAGATTCACATATTGTAGTTGGGTTGGGTTATGAGTTAAGTTGAGTTTTGAGTGTAAGTTAATTTGACACTTGGTTTTCTTTAAATCTATTCACATGAGTTTGAATCTCAGTTTCTGAGATTCTGAATAGAGATAGGTTTATTCATGGTGAAGTTTGTTTTGAATTGGTGTTGGATTCCAGTTTTGAGATGTACATTGAGTTTGGGTATTGACATATATGTTTTTAGGTTGATGTTTAGATTTCGATTTTGAATTTTTGAATGTTAGTTAGGTTAGATACTTGGGTTTTAGTTTTGATACTTAATTATCATTGAATTCATTCATTGGCTTTGATTCACAGATTTCTGAGATGTTTGGTGTTTATATATCTATTAGATATTGTTGGTTTATATGTATATGAATTTGACATATGGGTTTTTGAGTTGTGAGTTTAAAGTTATATATATGTGCATATTAGTATAGGTATACATAGATACCACTGCTTTCAAAATCCTGAGATAAAAGTTGAGTTTGGGTTTTCCAACCCCTTCCACTTCACAACATACACATTTCACACACACCCACACATGCTACTTATATTTTTCCCTCTTTCCTTGTATATATGTATATTTTTTTAATATATATATATATATATATATATATATATATATATATATATATCCCCATTTTTTGTTGCTTAGCCCCCTCCCGTTTCCTGTGTTCCAGACCTCCGCTTCTCGGCCGACATAGGCCGGCCGCCCGCCTTCCCCCCTCCCCCGCTTTTTACCCTTCCAGTCCCTCTCCGTGTTCGTTGTCCGACCCGCGCCGGCCGTCCTCGGCTGGAGTTCGATATCGACCCCCTGGCCTGCCGACGCATTGGCTCTGCTCGGCCAGCTTGTAAAACCCCTAAATTTTCTACTATTTTTTATATTAAATTTGGTACTGATTTAAAATTTTGTATTGTACGTCACGTAGTCGTATTGTACGTCGTGTGCGAAGGTTCGTCTTTCGTAATTGCTCGACGAATGCGAATATGTGCGAGCGTACATATTTTTGAAAAATATTATTTTTATTATTTTATAGTTTCAAGGAAATATAGACAATAATTATTTCTAGCTATCATTTTCAAGTTTATGATTTTAAATATGGAAAGCCTTTCATTTATACAGCTATAATAATTAATTATTTTTCCTAAAAAAATGGTATATTAGAAAAGTATATTTATGTAAATATCATTTGGACCTACATACATATTTAATAATTATTTATTAGTTTATTTTAAATAATAATGTAATTTTCAAAATTAATATTATCAGTATTTTTGGAAAACATATTTTGAATTTATTATGGAGATTTAAACATTGATTTGAATTTATGTATTTATTTAAATAGTTAATATTGGAATTTGATTTATTGATTGGATTTTAAACTAAGAGAATTTAATTTAAATTGGATTTGTATTGGATTTGGATTTGATTGCTTTTAAATTAAAAAAAATACAAATTATCTATTTTGGGTTTAAACTATTCCTAGTTCTTATCTAATTGGGAATTTCCACATCCTATAAATAGGCAGGTACTCCTCCAAAATTCCTCACACCTACAAATTTCTCTCCACAAATATACGTGCATCGTGTCTGTGTCCATCCAAAATCTTATTCCATTATTTTACATATACATTTATTTTCTTCCCCGTGTCGGACACACCCCGACATCAATAAATTCCCAAACCCTAGTCCTAATCCTAAACCCTATCCCGTCTTGTTCACTGCCATCTCCTTCGCCGTACCCATCTCCTGCGACTATCCACACCAGCTCTCTTCGCCGCCACGGCCACGCCTAACCACAACCAAAAACCACCATCAACGGCGAGACTCCGACCAAACTCCTCCTTCTCGACCCCTCCTCCTCGACATCCCCGTCAACCACCACTGGCTCCTCCCTCTTGGCCAGAGCCGACCACTCGCCACCACCGGCCCCAACTCCTGTCGGCTCCAGCCCCGACCTTCCCAAACACCCGACCACCGCATCCACCGCCACCAGCCATCCATCACCGTCCTCCGACTTCACCCGTCACCGTAAGCCTCAAAACTATTGCCAACCCAGTCTTTCCGACCTCTACCCAGGTTCCTCCAGATCACCACCACGACCACAGTGCCTGACCAGTGGTCGATCACCCCTCCGAAAACCCAACCACCACCACCGTCAATGGCGCAAATCGCCGGCGACCAGGAAAACCCACAGCAAAATAATAAAAAATAAAAAGGGAAAAGAAAGTAGAAAACCAACGCCAACTCACCTCCGAGCTCCGCCCGACGATCCGCTCGCCCATCCCGGCCAGACCCGCCCGGCCATCAGTGCCACCGACGCCGTCCATCACCGGAACCCCTTCCCTTCCCCTTTTCACGCCGCGCGCGCCGCCGGGACCTTCCTCCCCGGCCGCGCCCTCCACGAACCCAGCGCCTCCAGCCGGCCGCGCGAAGGCCCCCAATCGCCGGATCTCCCGCTCCCATCCTCCACCAACCCTTGCCGCCGCCGCGCTTACCCCAAGCATGCGCAACCACCTCGCACCGCAACCCGATCCCGCTTCCTCCGCCGCCAGCGAACCACCCCGACTGAAACCCTCCTTCTTCCAGCCTCTCCGACTCTCCTTCCCTCTCCGCTCTTCCGCGAGTGGCGCGTCACCGACGTCGCCACCAGTCTTCCGTACCCCCTGATCTCTCCGACGCCTCACTCTCCTCACCTTCTCTCTACTGCTCTCTTCTCACCAGCTCACTTCGAACCCTCTCCCTCTCTCCTCAGTTTCTCTCTCCCTAAAAGTTTTTCCTGATTTTTTTTAAGCTCTGTGCTTTGCTTTTTTTCGTGCTGCTGAGAGCAGCTTTGAGAAGGCTTTTTGTTATGTTTTAATTTGTGTATTATTATTCTTATTAATATTATTATTATTCTTTTTACTGTTGCTATTATTATTATTATCATAATTTGTGCTGTTGTCATTAGTAGTATTTATTATATATTATTATTATTAGATAATAGTTCATATTATCAAGGTTATTATTGTTATTACTATTATTATTTTTATTATTATCATTAGTCTTATTATTACAATATTAAGTTTAGGATTTTGGTTATTATTATTGATGAGTGAGTTTTGATATTTTATTAAGGTTATCAAATGTTTTCGATTTTTATTTAATATTATACTTGACTTAGTCTACATTTCAAGATATCATTTTAAAAGAATAAACAAATTTCTAGATTATTTATATTTATCTAGAACTATTTTGACCCCTAAAAATATAGTTCCTGATAATAAAATGATTTCCTAAATACTTTCAAATAGTTATCTAGAATTATCTATACTAATAAAATATATTTTCTCTAGCTAAAGATTTTATTTTTGTAACCTTAGTTTCTAGCCTAAAATAATTTGTAAGATTTTAAGTACTTTTCTAAAAAAACTATATTTAAGCTACCAGAATATTTTCGATATTATAAATAACTTTCTAAATCATATATACGCTAATCATTTATTTTCCTTCGACCATCCTCTTGTCCGTGGCTAAGCCCATCTTTCCTATTCGAGACTACCTCATATCATTCCTAACCAAATTGACTATTCCGGACTCAATGACACGATCCGTGCCACCAGCAGAGGTCACCTTGTGTAGTTGTTACATCGAAGTCGCAGTTCGTGCCAACATTGATCATTGCAGTACACCGGGCGTCCTACCAGGCAAGACACCTTGCCATTTGCTGTTTAATTATTTTAGCTCATATTTCATGCATTATTATTATTTGTTTATGCAAAATAAACTGTGATACATAGCATAAGCTGTTAGAACTTATTGTTCATTTATTATTCCTGCTATGTATTATTTTTCTTACACATTAAACTTAGAGTTAAGGGACCACCCTTTGTGTGTTGCATTCATGGCCTTGACACATGGTATCACGAAGTTGTGTGTCGCATATAGAATACGGACATGCGTGACTGGCTGGCCACCGGTGCGTATAAGCCGTACGGTAGGAATAACCTCTAATAGAAGTTGCATGCTAGTTTGACTTAGCGGTTATAGAGGTTTACTGTTGTGGATACAACATGGTATGCATTGGGTGGGAAGAACAACTCTTTAATATATGGGTCTTATATGCACTGCCCTGATTGCCGGTTATCTCCAATGGGAGGTACGATCCTGATAGCCGGTTATCTCCAGTAGGAGGTACGGTCCTGATTGCCGGTTATCTCTAGTGGGAGGTACGGTCCTGATTCCTGATTCCTGACCCGGCCCATGCGTCAAAGGTTTGTTCTTTATTGCATTCACTATAGTACGGTTAGGTACCCTATTGTATGTGTCTCTTAATTATTTGAGCAATATTTATTCAGTCTATATGGCATGATATTATGTGTCTTGTTACGTCCCTCTGAGGACCTGGTTATCTCGCCAGGTGTGTGCTATTGTCTTTCGCAGGTGCTCTAGCTTTAGTCGTGACCATCTTCATCTCTTTGAGGATGATTGTATTTGGATCGTCTTCGCTTCGCTCGCCAAATTCATTTCTTTACTCATGTATTTTTCCTTTACTTGTTGGTCGTGGATTTGTCTCCGCCCAATAGATTGTATCAAGGCAAATTCATAGTTGATTATATGATATCTTTTATTTTTGTGGATGAGATCAGTTATGGTTCTACTGTATTTTACAGCTTATGTATTTATACGAGGCTTCCATATATTGGAGTATACTTCGTATGAATACAGCTGGCATGTCTACGTTCCTAGTCCTTCATATTTTAGGACTGGGGTGTTACATGTTTTTGTAGTGGCCCATGCAGGTCAGATAAATTGTTTGGTTACTTTACCGTACCAAGCAAGCCTGCGTATAGGATTAGAAGTTTAGGATCTCATCCACATACTTGACCTTTTTCTTAATTTTATCTACCGTTTGATTCATCAATTGCATCTTGCTTGCTTCCTTCCATCCCTATTCTTATCTTCCCTTCGTGCTTGCTAGAGATTGACCCTACTAGTTGGATGTCCCAAAACACCCTTAGCTTAAATTTTTTTTAAGTTGGGTAGAATACCCCACGACTTGACGCACCCTCGACCATTAAGGAAAAACCAATAGTACTACCTAGACCATAGAGACTAGAGAAATTTAACCATTTTGGTCAACCAAACCTTGGACAATAAAAACCGTAGAATGATGGTATAGAAATAAACAAAACTTAGATTCCTATGACTCTTAGACTATTCATATTTGTTTCATCTACCATCGTGCCTATATTTTTACTATCTAAACAAATGATGCTAATATAGCCTAGTATTTGCAAGCTAATTCTTATCGAGCTTGATCAAGACATATGCAATAGAGTGGCCAATCACTAGCCTATTGTCTAAATCAGAACCGGTGCATAATGGTCTGATCAACCAAGTGCACTTTGGTTCGCTTTTGCCTATTATTCTACGTGGATGGGGACATAGTTAAACTTGTCCCCTAGAGTCCCATCCACGACTGTCTTGACAATTCCTTTGAAATTATTCGATCGTCTTTGAATCACGTATTCGTACTCATCGCCTTTTGAACTCCTTATTGCTTTCGCCTTCACCTATTTTAGAGGGACGAAAGCGACATACTAGAACTTCCTCTAACCTTTCCATCGGCTATGACCATTCTCACTCAATGTTGCTATATCTTCACCCTAAACCACTCGTCCTTTTTGGCCCTATATTCGCTATCATGAACCTTCCAAGTCACTTGATTTAGGCTTGAACCTAATCAATCTCTTATTCGTGCCTTAACTCGCGACCCACGCGACCATACCGTATTATCTTTCAATGAACTAGATCGCGATTTCTTACGACGTGATTTTGTGAAAACATTGTCATCGTTGGATTCCCATTGATACCCCCTTGTGTCCTCTCACCCCCCCTACGAATTCTTAATTTCGAGGACGAAATTCTTTTAAGTTGGGTAGGATGTAAAACCCCTAAATTTTCTACTTTTTTTTATATTAAATTTGGTACTGATTTAAAATTTTGTATTGTACGTCACGTAGTCGTATTGTACGTCGTGAGCGAAGGTTCGACTTTCGTAATTGCTCGACGAATGCGAATATGTGCGAGCGTACATATTTTTGAAAAACATTATTTTTATTATTTTATAGTTTCAAGGAAATATAGACAATAATTATTTCTAGCTATCATTTTCAAGTTTATGATTTTAAATATGGAAAGCCTTTCATTTATACAGCTATAATAATAAATTATTTTTCCTAAAAAAATGGTATATTAGAAAAGTATATTTATGTAAATATCATTTGGATCTACATACATATTTAATAATTATTTATTAGTTTATTTTAAATAATAATGTAATTTTTGAAATTAATATTATTAGTATTTTTGGAAAACATATTTTGAATTTATTATGGAGATTTAAACATTGATTTAAATTTATGTATTTATTTAAATAGTGAATATTGGAATTTGATTTATTGATTGGATTTTAAACTAAGAGAATTTAATTTAAATTGGATTTGTATTGGATTTGGATTTGATTGCTTTTAAATTAAAAAAAAAATACAAATTATCTATTTTGGGTTTAAACTATTCCTAGTTCTTATCTAATTGGGAATTCCCACATCCTATAAATAGGCAGGTACTCCTCCATAATTCCTCACACCCACAAATTTCTCTCCACAAATATACGTGCATCGTGTCTGTGTCCATCCAAAATCTTATTCCATTATTTTACATGTACATTTATTTTCTTCCCCGTGTCGGACACACCCCGACATCAATAAATTCCCAAACCCTAGTCCTAATCCTAAACCCTATCCCGTCTTGTTCACTGCCATCTCCTTCGCCGTACCCATCTCCTGCGACTATCCACACCAGCTCTCTTCGCCGCCACGGCCACGCCTAACCACAACCAAAAACCACCATCAACGGCGAGACTCCGACCAAACTCCTCCTTCTCGACCCCTCCTCCTCGACATCCCCGTCAACCACCACTGGCTCCTCCCTCTTGGCCGGAGCCGACCACTCGCCACCACCGGCCCCAACTCCTGTCGGCTCCAGCCCCGACCTTCCCAAACACCCGACCACCGCATCCACCGCCACCAGCCATCCATCACCGTCCTCCGACTTCACCCGTCATCGTCAGCCTCAAAACCATTGCCAACCCAGTCTTCCCGACCTCTGCCCAGGTCCCTCCAGATCACCACCACGACCACAGTGCCTGACCAGTGGCCGATCACCCCTCCGAAAACCCAACCACCACCACCGTCAATGGCGCAAACCGCCGGCGACCAGGAAAACCCACAGCAAAATAAGAAAAAAATAAAAAGGGAAAAGAAAGTAGAAAACCAACGCCAACTCACCTCCGAGGTCCGCCCGGCGATTCGCTCGCCCATTCCGGCCAGACCCGCCCGGCCATCAGCGCCACCGACGCCGCCCATCACCGGAACCCCTTCCTTTCCCCTTTTCACGCCGCGCGCGCCGCCGGGACCTTCCTCCCCGGCCGCGCCCTCCACGAACCCAGCGTCTCCAGCCGGCCGCGCGAAGGCCCCCAATCGCCGGATCTCCCGCTCCCATCCGCCACCAACCCTTGCCGCCGCCGCGCATACCCCACGCGCGCGCAACCACCTCGTACCGCAGCCCGATCCCGCTTCCTCCGCCGCCAGCGAACCACCCCGACTGAAACCCTCCTTCTCCCAGCCTCTCCGACTCTCCTCCCCTCTCCGCTCTTCCGCGAGCGGCGCGTCGCCACCAGTCTCCCGCACCCCCTGATCTCTCCGATGCCTCACTCTCCTCACCTTCTCTCTACTGCTCTCTTCTCACCAGCTCACTTCGAACCCTCTCCCTCTCTCCTCAGTTTCACTCTCCCTAAAAGTTTTTCCTGATTTTTTTAAGCCCTGTGCTTTGCTTTTTTTCGTGCTGCTGAGAGCAGCTTTGAGAAGGCTTTTTGTTATGTTGTAATTTGTGTATTATTATTCTTATTAATATTATTATTATTCTTTTTACTGTTGCTATTATTATTATCATAATTTGTGCTGTTGTCATTAGTAGTATTTATCATATATTATTATTATTAGATAATAGTTCATATTATCAAGGTTATTATTGTTATTACTATTATTATTTTTATTATTATCATTAGTCTTATTATTACAATGTTAAGTTTAGGATTTTGGTTATTATTATTGATGAGTGAGTTTTGATATTTTATTAAGGTTATCAAATATTTTCAATTTTTATTTAATATTATACTTGACTTAGTCTATATTTCAAGATATCGTTTTAAAAGAATAAACAAATTTCTAGATTATTTATATTTATCTAGAACTAATTTGACCCCTAAAAATATAGTTCCTGATAATAAAATGATTTCCTAAATACTTTCAAATAGTTATCTAGAATTATCTATACTAATAAAATATAGTTTCTCTAGCTAAAGATTTTATTTTTGTAACCTTAGTTTCTAGCCTAAAATAATTTGTAAGATTTTAAGTACTTTTCTAAAAAAAACTATATTTAAGCTACCAGAATATTTTCGATATTATAAATAACTTTCTAAATCATATATACACTAATCATTTATTTTCCTTCGACCATCCTCTTGTCCGTGGATAAGCCCATCTTTCCTATTCGAGACTACCTCATATTATTCCTAACCAAATTGACTATTCCGGACTCAATGACACGATCCGTGCCACCATCAGAGGTCACCTTGTGTAGTTGTTACATCGAAGTCGCAGTTCGTGCCAACATTGATCATTGCAGTACACCGGGCGTCCTACCAGGCAAGACACATTGCCATTTACTGTTTAATTATTTTAGCTCATATTTCATGTATTATTATTATTTTTTTATGCAAAATAAACTGTGATACATAGCATAACCTGTTAGAACTTATTGTTCATTTATTGTTCCTGCTATGTATTATTTTTCTTACACATTAAACTTAGAGTTAAGGGACCACCCTTTGTGTGTTGCATTCATGGCCTTGACACGTGGTATCACGAAGTTGTGTGTCGCATATAGAACACGGACATACGTGACTGGCTGGCCACCGGTGCGTATAAGCCGTGCGGTAGGAATAACCGCTAATAGAGGTTGCATGCTAGTTTGACTTAGCGGTTATAGAGGTTTACTGTTGTAGATATAACATGGTAGGCATTGGGTGGAAAGAACAACTCTTTAATGTATGGGTCTTATATGCACTGCCCTGATTGCCGGTTATCTCCATTGGGAGGTACGGTCCTGATAGCCGGTTATCTCCAGTGGGAGGTACGGTCCTGATTGCCGGTTATCTCCAGTGGGAGGTACGGTGCTGATTCCTGATTCCTGACCCGGCCCATGCGTCAAAGGTTTGTTCTTTATTGCATTTACTATAGTACGGTTAGGTACCCTATTGTATGTGTCTCTTAATTATTTGAGCAATATTTATTCAGTCTATATGGCATGATATTATGTGTCTTGTTACGTCCCTTTGAGGACCTGGTTATCTCGCCAGGTGTGTGCTATTGTCTTTCGCAGGTGCTCTAGCTTTAGTCGTGACCATCTCCATCTCTTTGAGGATGATTGCATTTGGATCGTCTTCGCTTCGCTCGCCAAATTTATTTCTTTACTCATGTATTTTTCCTTTACTTGTTGGAAGTGGATTTGTCTCCGCCCAACAGATTATATCAAGACAAATTCATAGTTGATTATATGATATCTTTTATTTTTGTGGATGGGATTAGTTATGGTTCTACTGCATTTTACAGCTTATGTATTTATACGAGGCTTCCATATATTGGAGTATACTTCGTATGAATACAGCTGGCATGTCTACGTTCCTAGTCCTTCATATTTTGGGACTGGAGCGTTACACAGCTGCTCCCCGTCGTCCTCCAATCCCACTCCCATCCTAATCCACCTCTCCTCTCGCCCCCGAGTCTCCCCCGGCCTCCGTCCGGTTGGCCCGCCGTGCCGCCAGGCTGTCCAGAGCTCCCTCCACCCCCTCTACCGCCACTCTGGGGCAGCTCCTCTCTCCGCCCCATGCCTAGCGTGCCCGCCGGCTCTCAGGCCCCCCCTTTTCGGCCGGAGGCTCAGCCTCTCTCAGCCTCCAAGCGCCGCAGCACCCCGTTCCCGCCTACTTTCAATTTTCAAACGGTACCTTCTTCCCATCGGGTGGAGAGCCCCCCTGCGGTGCAGGTCTCGGGCCCCCTACTTCTTGGCCCCTCGGGAACACTGCTATCGGCGCCCATCTCGAGGAGGACCCTCCTTTTCACGCATTCGGCTCGTCGCGTACTCCCAATATTTCTCCAGCCCCTCCTGGTGGGACCTAGCTGGAGCGGGCCTCTTTACGCTCCTCCCAATTTACGCAGCTCCAGCCGTCCTCTTTACGCTCCTCCCTATTTACGCAGCGCCAGCAGCCCTCTAATCTCCTTGGAGGCCCACGCTCCCAGGCATACCCTCGCCCCGAGCTTCCTAGTGGGCCCCTACGGTCCCCAACCTTTATTCCTGCTCTTTACGCCGAGGCCTATCATGGCCTTTCCCTCTACGCTGATCCCTCACCCCCCCTTCTGTTCTATGCTCCCCGATTCCCCTTCTTTTTTCTTTACGCTCAACAACCCCCCTCTCCACTGCTCTCTCACCCTGCCCCCCCCTCAGCCCCCACCCCTATCCTCCCGTCTTTAACCCTTCCCCTTGTCCGCCCTGTGAGCCCCTGCTCGGCCCCAGTGAGCCCCTCGCCCTCAACTACTGTTCACATCTCCTCACCGCCTCCTGTGACGTTGCTCCCCGTCCCCGTGCCCTCGGCCTCCCTTCTCGCCTCCGTCTTTGCCGGCCCCGAGCCCCCCCGAGGTAGCCCAGGGTGCCCCCTCGATCCCCTTCTGGCGGCGGCTGTCTCGCCGTAGGACCACACCCATCCCCCTTGCGACGGAGCAGGTACCGTCGTTAAACCCCTCGCTGTCCCTCCTTCTCTTCCACCCCCCTCCAGCAGGCCATCCCCGGTCCTCTCTACTTCCCCACCCCCAGCATCAACCGCAACCAACCCCTGATTGTGTCTCCACAATCTCGTACTAATCCCCCGAGGCCCACCCCCCGGATCGGCCCAGCCTTCTTACGCGGCCAAGCTGAGCCCGGATCTTGACCCCTCGAATGGTATCCTTCTCCCCGACGTCCATCTCCCGGACATTGCATATTCTCAGGATACTACTGTTCCAGTGGGGTCCCCTTCACTGACATGGAATTGACTTCGTTGTCAGCGTCATTCTCCCATACATTCATTCTTAAATTTTCTACCGGATGCCCCAAACTCTCCAGGGTGCAGGAAGCGATAGCCGATTGGAATCTCTCGACCGACTATCGAGTGGCACCCCTCGATCCTAGACATATTCTCCTACACCTCTCATCCGAACGCGGTCACAGGTCAGTGTGGTCCAAGGGCACTTGTATGGTCGATACCCATTAGATGAAGATTATCAAGTGGTCCCCAGGATTCAACACCAAAGAAGACTCAGCTACGGTCGCAGCATGGGTAACCCTGCCTAACATTCCCCTCATTTGCTTTGTCCCAGCGGCACTAAGGCGTATCGCCAACTCCTTCGGAACGTATGTGGCAACGGCGCCTGAGACAAGTAACCTCACTAAGGCCCACTATGCCAAAATCTGTGTTGAACTGGATCTCACATCAGAACCACCCAACTTTATTACCATCGAGCTGGGCAACCAAACCCATATCTAACAAATCCTCTACAACAACCACATATTGTTCTACAACCACTGCCATTTAAGAGGCCACCTACCAAAGTATCGCCACCATCTTCACCCGAAACTCAAGAAGAAGTCAACCCGGAAAGCTAACGATCTAACAGAGGGGAGGTCTCCCAAGCCACCCTTTCTACCACTTTTGAACTCGCACAATCGATTCGGATCCAGTGACGGTAAATCAGACTCCAACGAGTCCCCTAGCAGAGCCCTGATCCCCTTCATTCCCCAACCCCTCGCTCTCTTCAACCAATTCGATATTCTAGACTCGAAGGGCTCGGAAGCACCACCGGAGACTGGTAGCCCTCCAGAAGGCTCTGGCCTCCCCGAATTACTGCTCAACACCCCCAAGACGTCGAGGGTGGAGGCGGCCATAGACTTAGGTAACGCAGAACAATAACACACCATCAATGACCATAGGGACGACACCCTGGCCAACCTCCCCAGCAATGTTATACAACAACCCACCAGCGTAGACCTAGTTGAAGACGCCCTAGCCATCCTTGGGCCTGACCAAGCGTTGAGGGGTCTTCAGGTCCAAGCCGTCGGATTCCCTCTCCAGCAAATGCTGATTGAGAGTGCGAGTGATTCTCTGGCCATCCCCATGGAGGATCTTACCGTTGACTCCACTGGAGATCTGATAGGCCCACCCTCGGGGCCGCTAGAGCAGCATAACTGCGACCCACCCACCTCAACGAAAGCGGAAGCGTCGAACTCCCACCGGAGTAATATCAAGTCAGGCATCGACGAAATCGTTACCATCCAAACAAGATCCGCTGTAAGACGGAACAAAAAACCCACCCACAAACTCATTAATGCTTAACATCCTATCTTGGAACGTCCGAGGCCTGGCAAACAAACCTACATTATGAAGAATTTCCAGCCTTTGAAAAATTCACAAGATTGATATCCTCATCATTATTGAACCCAAAATTCTCCCCAAAAGACTAAAATCTATCCAGATGGCTCTGGGCCTCCCCTCGGCCATTGCTGGCAGGCATGATATTTGGATCCTCGACACGAAGGATGTCAAGTTCGGATTCATTCAGGACTTCCGGCAAGCCCTCTCATGCTGGGTCACTCACCCCATTCTACCAGAGTGAGCCATCCAATCAGCGGTCCACGGCAGCTGTGTCATCGATGAACGAAAACACCTCTGGAACGACCTTCTTGACACCTACCTCCACAACTCCAACTCCCCTTGGCTTTGCATTGGGGACTTCAATGCAATCACCCGCAAAGAAGAGAAGATCGGAGGCCGGACCCCGCCCTTATCAGCCATGCAAGACTTTAACAACTTTATTTTCAACGCTCATCTCTTTCCTCTCCAGTTCACTGGCCGTGAATTCACCTGTGTAACATGCAGGAAGGCGACCGTCGTCAATATTCCCGTCTAGACAGAGCCCTCACGAACGCGCGCTGGCACAGAATGGGGATCAGCTCCATCATGTCCCACCTCAACTCCACAGAATCCGACCACGCCCCAATTCTAGTTGAAATAAAAAACAATACCAACACATCCAAAAAGAACTTCCAATTCCTCGACTTCTGGACAGATCACCAACAATTTTTGGGTATAATGGCAGAAGCTTGGAATGGTCAAACCTCCCCCAATCCCCTCACTCGGGTCAGCAACAAGCTCAAAGCCACTAGGAACGCTCTTTCCAATTGAAGCAAACAAGCATTCGGGGACATTTTTCAAGCGATTTGGGTAGCAGAGGATGATGTCACCCTCACAGAAGCCATATTCTTATCCGACCGATCCCCAGCGGCCAGGAGAGCCCTGAACCTAACCAAGGCTGTGCTCAAATTCAGGCTCAAAGTTGAGACTGCCTTCTGGAAGCAGAAAATGAGACTGAAATAGGGCAACAGGGGGACAAAAACTCTAAATATTTCCATGCCTGCGTCAATGGCAGAAGACACAAACTATCGAATCACCATACCGCAGACGAGAATGGGAACATCATAACAGACTACAAGAGAATCCAAGCGGCAGCTGCTGAATACTACTCCAAAGAGACGGTCCACAAAGACAGATCCTTCCTAGACCAAATTCCCACTCTCATTAACGACATCAAAAATGCCCGGTTGGAGCGCCCCCTGACCGAACAGAAAGTGAAAGAAGCGGTGTGGGCTCTGAAAGAGCACAGTGCCCCAGGCCCAGACGGCATTTCAGGCGTCTTCTTTCGAACCTGCTGGGATATTATCAAGCAGGACATCACCGAAGCGGCTATCGCTTTCATCGAAGGATCTACTTATCCCAAAGCCATCTCCAGCCCCAAGCTCATCCTTATCCCGAAAAAAGTGTCACGACCCGTTACCCAAATTGTTGGGCCGGGCCGAGCCATGTCCAGCCTACGCTTGTTAAAGCGTAGTAAGCAGTTCTAAGAATAGACAATAAAGGATCTAAGCTGCTAACAGTTCTAAAATCACATTTAAAAGGTTCATCACAACACAGCATCTATAAGCGAAAGTAAACAAGCACAGACTTAAAAATACACTTCCAAAATATCTAACTGGAGACAAAGTCCAGTATCCAAATATAAGTTCAAAACAAAGTCTAAGTCTCAAAACACATGAAAAATATCTATGCAAATTTCCCCGCTGGGGCCTCTTCTGGAGCTAAGTCCAGGTCCTCAAATGCAGTACCATAATATGTATCATATAGCATTTTCTCCTCGAAAAGTGAACCTACAATGTTATCCTGTCAGGACGGGAGCAAGTACTGATTCTACAAACTAAACATACTGAGCATGGAATGAAAAGAGATGTAGTAAATAAGAATCATGGCATCTATCTCATGTCGTATCATAATCATGTCATATCACAAATCTATCATGTTATATCATAATCTATCATATCAGGAATACATTTGTCATGACGACATATGTATATCTTGAGTTTAAAACTAGAGCAGGTACGTGATCGATCAATAGATATATAATGTACTGTGGCACATATAAATAATATGTACATACGTACAAGTGTACAAGCATAGGTGTACATCCGTACAGAAATGTGGGGTAATGGCCTACGGCAAGGTCTACATGCATAATGTCGTCCTTACACGGCTCAAGGTTGCAGCGTGGGGGCATGATCACGTACTCAACTATCAGTTTTTCCATAACCCAGGTTCTAACATGTAAGAGCTACTGAGATCGGTATAAAGCACGGTAGGTACTGATAGCAGTAAAACAGGTGAAGATATAACTTGCTACCTCAAGGATCAGTATTTTAACAGGGTTAATACATGTTCTAGCATTAAAAGACAGTAAATAAGTTTGTAGATATACTTGCCTGGGATCCTACTATCCATATGAATCAAGACTAGAGTGAAGCCACAGTCCTAAAGATGAGATAATACAATAGCTAATCAGGGTGAAAAGACATACTATAATGTCAAGGTCAACTAGGGCAAACTAAGACAAACTGGGTCAGAGGTTGACTTATAGTTGACTTTGGTCAACTGGTCAACCCAGGTCAATTCCAAGTCCAATCTAGGTCCAACTAGGTTAATGGTTGACCTATAGTTGACTTTGGTCAACTGGTCAACCCTGGTCAAAATTAGACAAACATAGGTCAAATATTGACCCTGCTTCGACATTCAGTCAAAGTAGTCAACTATGGTCAAATGAGGTCAAAGCTAATCTATAAACATCTATAAGGTTAGCATATTAATTTCAGTGATTAAGAAATCATCGAAATCGACGGGTCTCAAAATACAAACAAAGGAGAAAATAATTATAATAATATGGTGATAGATAGGAAGAAACCTGTAGATATTGTCGGATGATAAAACAAACATCACCAACGTGTCTAGAATGGTCAAAATAGCTAGAATAGCCTATCCATAAGTCCAGTTTGGACATAAGGGCAAAAAAGTAATTTTTGGGTCAAAATGATGTCCGCCGTTGGACACACTTAGCACCAAAAAACGTGTCGGGATAGAAGTCTACAAAACCTAGCAAATTATATGTCCACGAATCCAGAATGATGATACGAACCCATCGGTATATCTGGAACTGGATTCCGATGAGCCGATCTCAAAATGACACGTTGAAGCGGACATTTGGAATCCGGTTTGCACCGAAATACGTGCCGGAGCAAATGTCTTCAAAACTCAGCAAATTATATGTCAACGAGTCCAGAATGACGATACGAACTCAATGGTATATCCGAAACTGGATTCCGATGAGCCGATCTCAAAGTGACCCATTGACTCAAAAAGTGGGACCCGTTTTGTACCGAAATGTGTGCCAGGACTCACGTTCTCCAAATCAAGCAAACTTTATATGAAAATATGCCAGAATGATGCCACGAGTCTACTAGTGATGTCAAAAATTGAATACGAAGTCTCGGGTTCAAAAATAGAATTTAACAAGTACAAATTAAAGAATTCGGACGGCCAACTTTGGCGTCGAATTCGACCAACCAAACGTGTTCACAATGAAACGAAACTTAAGGGGCTGGAAGAAGGTTATACCAGCTGCGCACAGGAACTGATAGCGCACCAATAAGAGCTGCGACAGCGGAGTTACGAGTCAACGAAGTCGGCTCCATAAAACTGTCCAAAAATTATACAATTTAAAGTGTCAACTTGGTGGCCAGTTTTGAGGTATCAAACGACAAAATTAGCGGACGAAACTTAAGGGGAGCGAAGTGCTATATACCGAGATTGAGACGGTGCAAGGAGTTCGCCGATCCAACAGTCGGATCTCCCTGAAAATGTGCGTGAAGTTGCTGCGACAGGACGCCATTTCCGAGTTCAAAACTCACGCGTCACGACGGAATTTTGACGTAAATGAACGAATCGTGTGTTTCAGACGTCGGGGAGGCCGGAGACTCTCCCAGGGTGGTCGTCCAGGTTCGTCGGAGGTGTGGGGAGCTCGTGGGGGCGGGCCGGCCATGTGGTGGCGCACGGCCACCGCGGCAGAGCGCGCGTGCGTGCATGTCTGCGGCTGCTGCCGCTGGTGTAGCTGCTGCTGCAGTCGGCCGACCAGGGCGGCGATGGAGCAGAGCCGGACACAGCGGGGGTGGCTGTGCGGTGGTGGTGGCGGTTCGGGTGATGGTCATGGTGACAGTGTAGTTGATGGTGGTGGTGATGATGGTGAGATGGTGATGGTGGTGATGATATTAATGGTTATGGTGGTGTAGCTATGAAGAAGAAGTAGAGGAGGAAGGAGGGAGGTTATGGTGGTGTTGATGTTGTTCACGGTGGTGGTGGTGGTGGTCGGCAGTGAGGGGGTGGGTTCGGCTGAGGAGAAAATGAGAGAGGGTAAGAGAGAGATGTATGTATATATATATATATATATATAATATATATAGAAAGAGTGAAAGAGAGTGTTTAGAATAGAGAGAGAGAGATATTTGATATGAGAGAGAGGGAGGTCGGCTAGAGAATAGGGGGTGTTTGCTATAAAGGAAAAGGTGAGGTGGTGTGTGAGTAATAGGAGAGAGAGTGTTATATATATATATATATATATATATATATATATATATATATATATATATATATATATAGGATATTTGTAAAGTAGAGAGAGAAAGAGGTATTTTCAAAATAGGAAAAAAGAAAAATATTGTGTGGGGGTATTTGGGTAGTCATGGGAGGACAACATGGAGCTTGCGTTCGGGTTTGGTCGAGCCGGGTCGGGTCAAAATCGGACAGGGGGCAATAATTGAATTTAAATATGTATTTATGATCACGGGTAAATAAGTAACATGCGGGGACTCAAATAAATGGGACACGAGTTTCATGTGGGTAGTAGACTTTATGTGGGCCATGTCCATACTTTGGGTCGACTAGGTTGGATCGATGTCGGGTCCCGAAATTAAATTGGAAATTAAATAAGGTTTTACGGTAGATAATTAATTGGCCTAAATTGACCCAAAAATTGTGCGAAGAAAATGAAGCACAAAATGGAGTGTCTGAGTGGGACACGAAGGTTATGGGTGAAGAGCGTCTCGAGTAGATCATTTATGAGAAGTTGGTTCTGAGAAAACGACTGGTCTTGTGCTCCTAAATTAAAAGTCATGGTAACGTGCAAACGATGATCAAAGATAAAAGTGTGAATAATTATTCAACGATTAATTGGTCCAAGTTGACCCGAAATTGCGCGATACAAAAATAGCACAAGGGAATGAGTTCAAGTGGGACATGAAATATGAAAACGAAGATAATCTTACCTACTTCAAAACCCATGAAGAGAGTTTACAGAGATTGACATCCCTGACACTTCAGAAGTCAAAGTCACGGAAAGGAACATTAATGATCAAAATAATTAAATAATAAATTATTTATCGAAAATAATTCATTCAAAAAATTTAAAATAAACCCTCAAATTCAGGGGGCTTACATCCTACCCACCTTACAAGAATTTCGTCCTCGAAATTAAAAATTACCCAATAGGTCAAACTATAACATGTAGCTGCTCTGGCTACGATACTCAAACTGCTACCCTTGAAATCATCTCTTCTGTTTCTCTTTACAATCTTTTTGGTTCAGGTTCGACAATGGTCCTTCTTATCATAACTAAGTCATATATCCTTTAGAATCTTCCATACTAACATGGAACTTTTATGTATACCCTAAACTATAGGTCATTCTCTGGGTATGTTTATAAGCCAACAATGCTTAATTATCAATCATATTTCCAACCTCAATTGTAAATACTTGATTTCCTTCTCATATCCTAAGTATCCTTATTCTATCAATCCACAGGCCCTTTACATTATTTGTCATCAATCCTTTCCCACAGCTTCTCCTTGAAATTATACGTTCAATACTTATCCTTAGCGTAGAGCCTTCTTTTTTTTACTTAATAACTCCTCCGAATATAAATCCTTGATTTCAAACTCCCGATTTATTAATTACCAATGTACATATGTCTTTGCCTTGTTCCATGTCTTTTTAATCGATATCTTTCCGATCTCGTACGCAATATTATATATCTCATTCTAACTTATTCTATATCATTCCACACATCGATATACCCTCTAATCACATGTAATTAGCTATAGATAACCAATAATCCCTTGGTCATCAAAGTCCTATGAATGCTCAATCCTCAAACTCTATGCACAATATTCTAATCCTCAATCCATAGTCACAACGATATACTATCTCATTTCTCTATCTTAGATACCCTGTCATCAAGTTATACTATCAGTACAATCGTTCTTAATGGTTTCCAAGTCTACTACAGTCAGTCACCCATACTTGTCCTATAAGCTTAATCTAACCAATCTCTAGGAAAAGTACTTATCACAAATACACAATACATTTATAGTTATACTACAGAATCAGTTAACAAGGTTTGGATATTTCGGTCGTCTATCAAGTAGAAGGTAACAAGGCCTAAGACTGGGTCAAGCAATCCATAACAGTGTCCAAACAAGTTAAAGGGTCAAGCAAGACAGAAAAGTTTGTCGAAAAATCTCCAAGAATGGTATAAAGACAACGAGATGCATAACGAGATGAATTATACAAGAGGTTTAACAAAGAAGAGTTTAGTCAAGTTATAGGAAAGATGGAACACAAAAATAATTATGTCCAAAAGATAACATGAAAGCAATCATATTGGAGAGTCCTAGAGAACCTGTAATCCTGGTTGTAGATGTAGATAGGACCGAGTTAATCAAGATGGAGAAGAATGATGATAAAAATTTGTTCTTGCTCATTCGATCATAACGAAGTGAACCAAGTTGAGATATGATCTGATAACCATACACGCCTTCCTGAAATTATGTTGCCAGAATTTTTGCCACACCAGTAAGCTTAGATGCAATAAACGATAGAGTCATAACTAAGGTATATACCCTATGACCATGTCATCTAGAATTCTCGCCACGCCAACCGGTATGGCTGCGAGAAAATCTAAATTCTATAACTAAGATAAGTATACCCAAAATCAGGCCCTATATTTTTTGTCATACCAGCTAATATGGCTGCGATAAATTCTAAACTCTATAACTAAAGCAGACATTTACCTTATCAGGATATATCATAATTCAATCCACAAAATTTATCACGATGCAAGATCAAAGTCAACAACGAAAATCAGAAATTAAATTCAACAACGAATTTAAAGAAGAGTAAATGGAAATAAGTGGAAACAGATTTTTAGGTAAGATTTAGAGCGAAATCCTCAGGAGGCATCCCATGGGTACTATCCTGGTCAAAATTGTAACTCACTGAATTTCAAGCAAGATACTAAATATAGTTAACGGTCCTATGCTGTGATGAGTTTTTCTATGTTGCAATCCTAGATATCCTCTAGGTGTTCTAAATGTTGTTCCTAGTGTTATCTAGTTGTCCTAAGGTCCTAATTGCAGGCATGCTTGGTACAATAACGTAACCAAACAACTTAAGTCTGGACCTGCATGGGCCGCCACTAAAAACATGTCATGACCCGTTACCCAAATTGTTGGGCCGGGCCGAGCCATGTCCAGCCTACGCTTGTTAAAGCGTAGTAAGCTGTTCTAAGAATAGACAATAGAGGATCTAAGCTGCTAACAGTTCTAAAATTACATTTAAAAGGTTCATCACAACACAACATCTATAAGCGAAAGTAAACAAGCATAGACTTAAAAATACACTTCCAAAGTATCTAACTAGAAACAAAGTCCAGTATCCAAATATAAGTTCAAAACAAAGTCTAAGTCTCAAAACACATGAAAAATATCTAAGCAAGGTTTCCCGGCCAGGGAGGAGGCGGCGCAGAGTTGGGCATGGCGGGGGTGGTTGTGCGGTGGTGGTGGCAGTTCTGGTGATGGTCATGGTGATGGTGTAGTTGATGGTGGTGGTGTTGATGGTGAGATGGTGATGGTGGTGATGATATTAATGGTGATGGTGGTGTAGCTATGAAGAAGAAGTGGAGGAGGAAGGAGGGAGGCTGTGGTGGTGTTGATGTTGTTCACGATGGTGGTGGTGGTCGGCAGTGAGGGGGTAGGTTCGGTTGAGGAGAAAATGAGAGAGGGTGAGAGAGAGATGTATGTATATATATATATATATATATAATATATAAAAAAAAGTGAGAGAGAGTGTGTTTATAATAGAGAGAGAGAGATATTTGATATGAGAGAGAAGGAGGTCGGCTAGAGAATAGGGTGTGTGTGTGCTGTAAAGGAAAGGGTGAGGGGGTGAGGTGGCGTGTGAGTAATAGGAGAGAGAGAGAGAGTGTTATATATATATATATATATATATATATATATATATATATATATATATATATGATATTTGTAAAGTAGAGAGAGAAAGAGGTATTTTCAAAATAGAAAAAAGAGAAATATTGTATGGGGTATTTGGGTAGTCATGGGAGGACAACATGGAGCTTGGGTTCGGGTTTGGTCGAGCCGGGTCGGGTCAAAATCAGACATGGGGCAATAATTGAATTTAAATATGTATTTATGATCACGGGTAAACAAGTAACATGCGGGGGCTCAAATAAATGGGACACGAGTTTCATGTGGGTAGTAGGCTTCATGTGGGCCATGTCCATACTTTGGGTATTCTAGGTTAGATCGATATCGGATTCCGAAATTAAATTGGAAATTAAATCAGGTTTTACGGTAGATAATTAATTGGCCTAAATTGACCCAAAAATTGTGCGAAGAAAATGAAGCACAAATTGGAGTGTCTGAGTGGGACACGAAGGTCATAGGTGAAGAGCATCTCGAGTAGATCATTTATGAGAAGTTGGTTCTGAGAAAACGACTGGTCTTGTGCTCCTAAATTAAAAGTCACGGTAACGTGCAAACGATGATCAAAGATAAAAGTGGGAATAATTATTCAACGATTAATTGGTCTAAGTTGACCCGAAGTTGCGCGATACAAAAAGAGCACAAGAGAACGAGTTCAAGTGGGACATGATATATCAAAACGAAGATAATCTTGTCTACTTCAAAACCCATGAAGAGAGTTTACAGAGATTGACATCCCTGATGGTTCAGAAGTCAAAGTCACGGGAAAGAACATTAATGATCGAAACAATTAAATAATAAAATATTTATCAAAAATAATTTATTCAAAAAATTTAAAATAAACCCTGAAATTCAAGGGGCTTACAAAAAGCCAACCCAGAATTCTTCCGCGACTTCCGACCCCTCAGTCTTTGCACTTTCACCAACAAAATTATATCCAAGATCATCGCCACCGGGATGGCTGATACTCTCCCCAAAATCATCTCAGAGGAGCAAAACGGGTTCGTTCGAGGAAGGAACATCTAGGACAATATTATGCTGGCCCAAGAGCTTATCACCTATATAAAATTCCCTGCTAGAGGGGACAACATTGCCATCAAAATTGACATAGAAAAAGCTTATAACAGACTCGATTGGCAATTCATGATCTGGGTCTTCAGGGCATTCGAATTTTCGAAAAATTGGACCAACATCGTGTGGAGATCCGTCAGCAACTCATGGTTCTCCATAATTATCAATGGTCAATCTGAGGGTTTCTTCAAATCTAGCCGCGGTGTTAGACAGGGCGACCCTCTATCGTCAACTGTCTTCATTATCGCAGCTGATGCCTTGAGCAGAAACCTTAACAACATGGTCAGTACCCCTAACTTCCAGCACTATCACACATCCAATGGATGTCCTACCATCACCCACCTAGCCTTTGCCGTCGATTTACTCATCTTCTCATCCGGGGATGTTGGATCGATGGAGGTCGTCCATAACACCCTGCAGAGGTACTCTAGATGCTCAGGCCAGAAGATCAATCATTCCAAGAGCGTCATCTACGCTCATCATAGCATAAAAATAGAGAACGCTGCCAGACTATCCAACCTAACATCCTTCACGGTGGTGCACCCTCCTTTCAACTATCTCGGTTGCCCCCTTGTGTATGAGAAATCCAATGTCGGCATCTTTGAGAACTTGATCACCCGAATCTGGAACAAAATCGAGGGATGGCATATTGCCACCTTGTCCCCAGGCGGAAAGATGATTCTCATCAAACATATGCTCAATTTCGTCCCCATCCACACCCTGGCGGCGTGTTCTCCGAATATGAAGGTCCTCACGTCGATTGAGCAGATCTCTTATAATTTTTTCTGGGGGCACAACAAAGGGCTAGACAAATACCACTGGGCCAACTGGGATGTAATGGCTAAACCTACTAAGAACGGGGGGCTAGGATTCACCAAACTTAATCACATCGTCAAAGCTTTCTCGATAAAATTGTGGTAGAAACTACGCACGAGTAAAAACCTATGGACCAAGTTCATAAAGGCCATGTACTTTAAACACATCCACCCAGCGATGGACAGAGGCAACAGCAGATCCTCTGCGACCTGGCGTCATATTCTAAGTGGCTGCGAATTGGCTGAGCCAGCGATAAGACTCCATCTGGGTGATGGCGAGGCGAATCCCTTCTTGGAGAGATGGATCAGGGACAGCCTGATCCCAAACATTACGGTGTCCTCCAGTAACAGTAGGATCAGAGACCTGTGGAACTCCACTAACAACGACTGGAACTGGGATCAGATTCGCATATGGTCCGATAATGAAACGGTTGACAGCATCCGTCTGCACGAACTTAACCTTGGGACCGACGCCGACGAGCTGAGGTGGTCACTGGAGGCTTCCGGGGCATTCACAGTGAGGTCGGCGAGACTCGCTATCCAAGATCCTGGACAGTCGTAGATTTCATTTGCACGCTATTGGCATTCTTGCATCCCCAAGAAGTGGTCTTTCCTCATGTGGAGAGTCATTAGAAAGAAACTGCCGACGATGAGATCCTTAACTCCATCGGTATTAGCTTAGCGTCAGCTTGTAATTGCTGCACTGACCGTCAGATGGAGACAATAGACCACATCTTCTAGGAGGGGAGTCTTCCAGGCAGGATCTGGAGAATCCTCGACCAGTACTACAATATTATTCTAGGAGGCGGTCGCTTTCACGATCTGCTGGCCAACTGGGGTACCGCTTTCCACGGCCACCAGATCGTAGCAGCGACCGCTACATGGGTGATTTGGAAGAATCGTAACAAGGCGAGATATGAGGGTCACCAATACTCAGCCGATCAGCTCATCCTGGAAGATCTTCGGCAATGTCGCAAAAGGAGCACACTGTGCTCCCACAGTCCTCGAGCATTCTGGTACCCGAGCCCTGCATAGTCTCGACGGGCCCGGTCGCCTCTCTCCCTCTCATTTCCTTTTTGGTGGTATACTTGTATAGGCTTCTTTTGCCTTGTCAGGCTTCGGCATTTTGAGCCTTGATTAATAAAAAGAAGGGATTTAAAATATATATATATATATATATATATATATATATATATATATATATATATGTGTGTGTGTGAGAAAATTTATGAAATGCCCAAAAAATGAAAAAGTTTTATAAAAAATCCACCGCACAATAACATTTCATCGCGTGCCCAAAATTAGCAAAAAATATATAAAGAAGATTCCGAATGACCTTTTTGCCATTCCTTCTAATTTATTGAAAACACCCACGAAACTACTCTTAAAAAAATGTTTCGATAC
Source organism: Iris pallida (assembly GCA_029216955.1). Lineage (NCBI taxonomy): Eukaryota > Viridiplantae > Streptophyta > Magnoliopsida > Asparagales > Iridaceae > Iris > Iris pallida. Next base: position 2,976,321 of record JANAVB010000397.1, read on the forward strand.
TCCATCTTCTTCCATATGCTGCTCACTTTCGAATCTAGGTTTCCTCCTCAAAAATCTTCAAAAATTCGTCAAAAAATTTCAGAAAGACTGAGACAAATGGCAAAAGTGCTAAAACGGAGATCCAAACATCATTTTTTTGCGATTCTAAAATTTTAGAAGGTCGATAAATAATAAAACTATTTATCTCAGACTCCTCGAAGATACGCTCATTTTGCGACAAACCAGGCCTCGTTTCGACCTTCCAGTCAAAAGTTATGGCCCTCCAAAGTTTTAAATGACCATAAAATGCAGGAGAATGACCATTCTCCATATTAGAGCATGAAGAATGTCAATTTCGCATGAGGGTGGCCATTCTTCGTATTAGTAACATGGAGAATGGCATTCTTCTTCTTAATTTACACGGAGATGGCCATTCTCTGTGTTAGTAACATGGAGAATGTCATTCTCCATCTTAATTTACACGAAGAGTGGCCATTCTCCGTGCTAAAATACACGGAAATGGCATTCTCCATCTTAATTTACACGAAGAATGGCTATTCTCCGTGCTTAATTACACGGAGAATGGCCATTCTTCGTCTTAATTTACACGGAGAATGGCCATTCTTCGTCTTAATTTACACGAAGAATGGCCATTCTCCATGTAATTTAGCACGAAGAATGGTCATTCCAGTGTTAAAATGCAGGAGAATGGCCATTCTCTGTATTAATTTACACGAAGAATGGCCATTCCCAGTGTTAAAGCGTAGGAGAATGACCATTCTCCGTGTAATTTAGTACGAAGAATGGCATTCTTCGTGATAAATTACACGAAGAATGGTCATTCTTCGTGCTAAATGATACGGAGAATGGTCACTCAAATGTTAAAACACAGGAGAATGGCCATTATTCATGTTAGAAACACGGAGAATGCCATTCTTCGTTTTAGTAACACGGAGAATGCCTAATTTACACGAAGAATGGCATTCTCCTTACTAAAACGCAGGAGAATGACTATTCTTCGTGTTATATTGACGGAGAACAGTTGACAGAAAAAGAGAAGAAGAAGAAGAACATCTTCTCTCCATAATTGACCTAATTGTCGAAAAACGATGCTAACTCTTATGGAAAAGAAGAAGAAGATCTTCTCTCCATAATTGACCTAATTGTCGAAAAGAAGAAGAAGAAGAAGAAGAAGAAGAAGAAGAAGATGATGAGCGATGATCGGAGTTCGACTGGAAAAAAAGTACGGTGAACTACAAACGATCTTTGCGATTTCTGCTGAAGATGAGAGCAATGGAATTCAGATCTCTCGTGAAGAAGAAAAAGAAGAAGACGACGAGAATCGCAATCCAAATCTGAGTTTGTGCGGAGGGGTAGTTATGGTATTAATTTTGTAAATACAGAGCATCTAAAGAAAATATTGGAATACTTAACGTGAAAATATATAATTCTGGACATTTCATAAAACCCATCCTGCGGGTGGGTTTTTTATAAAAACCAACCCCGAAATTGGGTTTCTCAGCAATTTCCAGTATATATATATATATATATATATATATATATATATATATATATATATATATATATTGATATAAATAATATTTTTTTGATATCTAGGGTATTGACCAAAGTCAAGTGTAGGTCAAACTTGACCTAGAATTGACTCAAATAGGCTTAAATTGACATATTAACTTATGTTTGACCAAACCCTAGATTAATTGACTAGTTGACTTTAGGTTGACCTAGTTTGACTAGAAAGGTTGACCAGAGTTGACCAAGAGTTGACTTTGGCCTAGAATAACCTAGAATCATATAGATTGCATGGTAAACTTTATTTATTATATATTAAACATATTCTAACCTATATCTCAATTACTCCAGTTCAGACATCTGTATTCATCAGTCGCATAGGGTATCAGGCGAGTACATTCTCTGATAGTTCTTTCATTTATTTGATGATTATTCTATTTCAGTTCTAGTTAGTTCTATTGATTCTCTGTCAACACGGATTGATATTTCTGGATCCACTACATGCGACACTCACCTTTTTACATGTCTGGCCTTTATTTCTGGAATCACCCCACTGGAGTCACTACTGGCATCACCATGTTCTGGCTGGACTTATACTTTATTTTTGTGTCATTTTCTGGATTCACTTATACTTGTTGGACGGAGAAATATTTGAGTAGACATGTAAACAGTCCCAAAAATGCTGTAATCACCCCATCTGGTCTAATATGGAATGATAGCAGTCGTATACTTGCCAAATGTACGATGAGCTGTATTTACCCCTATCGTTTACATGTCGATCTCGGTATTTCAAAATACACTGGTCAGTATGGGCTCACACTAGATCACACTTGTCTATGTTATATTATCTGGACTTATATCACCTCTATTCGTGTTCAGTTAGTTTTACTTTTACAGTCTCTATTGCCATGCTCTCCTGACTTGTTTAAACTGTTGTTCTACTTTACTACGTGTCTAAACTTACCATGTTCATCAATATAATTGTCTATAACTGCTTTATAGTCTTTGTCCCTTACTTGAGATTTCTAGATGAGATGTGCTCGTTCCTTTCCTGACTGGATCGTTGACAAAATATTACATATGTTTGTCCCGAGGACACTTGCCCTACTTACTATGGACCAGGAGATAGCTTAACTACTTTGGGCCCCAACTCTCAGGAGTGATCGGGAGACTTGCTTGTAGACCTGTTTAGATTTCATGTTTAGAACTTGAATTGTAATAACTTGAGATATTGACTTGTTTGAGATTTGTTTGAGATATTATTATTTAGTAGTTATATTTTGTTGTTGTTTAGTCTTTTAGTTATAGACTTCTGTGTTGTCTTATCGTGCTTAGACTGTGATTAAGTTATACTATATCTTTACTTGTCCTCCATTCGAAGTTGAGACCCATGACAGGTATATTATATATTTGTGTGACTTGTTAGATAGTGACCCAGTATAGCGTTCTACCACCGATTCTGCGGCATAGGCTGGACGCTGTTACGCACTTGTACCGTTACATCGGGTGCGGGTCATGACAATCATGAACTTTTTCTCTACATGAGATGCTTCTTCGGGAGCTGCTTCTTTAAGAGCTTTAGGGTGTGTTATATTATTCGGTCTCTTCTTCTGGAGAGTTGAATCTTTAAAATATTTAGTATTATTCGGCATCTTCTTCTGGAGAGCTGAATATTTATAACATTCAGGTCTTACACGTTCATACTATAGAACTTACTCATTTGCTGCCTTTATTTGCTTCTTTTTGTGCTTATGTAGATTCATAGTTGGTATAACTATTTATACAACATAATCGAGTAAGCATCTAATTTATTTGTATGAAGTACAAGGAATAATTTCTTGTTGTAATGAAGTACAAGAAATAATTTCTTCTAACTTATTCAAGATTAGACAAAGTGGAAGTATGTCATTATACGTTCTTCTTGAACGATATTTTACGACGTTCTTATAGAACAACGATTCAAGAAGTTCTTCTATAACGATAATTCACGAAGTTCTTCTGAAAATGCATTTACCTTCTTTCTATCTCCCCCTAACGGCAAAAAATCGGTCTTATTAACGTGACAGATAAAAAAAAATCTTATGTCAAGAAGATTTAATAATCTGAGAAGATAAACATTTCTATATTTCACAAAACAAAGATGCCAACATTACAATTTCAAATAATACCAACATAAGCTAAAAAATATGTAATTCAAAATTATGCTACTAGTCGCAATTTAAAAGTCATTGTTTTGGAGTATCTTGTCGATCATGTCACAGTTTAAAAGTTATAGGATCGTCCGGCTTCTAGCTCATAATGGATATGATTGAGCTTCTAGCTCATGATATAGGATTGAGCTTCTGGCTCATGATAGTATGTGACTTGACATCCAAAGTATGAGTGATGTATATCTCTACTGAATAGCTGGAGAATCTATCTAGAAGAACTTTTGGTTCTCTTAGACGAATGGTTACACAAAATTATTCTTTATTTTACTTGCTCAAAGTTTACCCATTTTTTTATATTCTTAAATCTCAGTAAAATTCTTTTGGAATTATGAGAGTATGTGTCACTCCCGTTTTCCGTTATACGTATTTTCATTATACGTGTACGAATTTCTGACATTTGTTCAAGTGGATCGTAGTTAGACTTTTTTTTCTTAGCCTAGCCTTAGTTTAATCTTGACTTGGTTTATTTTGATTTAGTTTGTTTCAATTTGACTTGGCTTGGTTTGGTTTGAGATGGAGAGGTTTTTTATAAAAACCAACTCCTTCTCTCTCCTTCATAACTTTCATTTATTTCTTCTCATCTTCTTCATTTACTCCTCTCCACCTACACCCAAGCCCTAGGCAAGTGCAACTTGCTTCATGATGAACCTCAAATTTTATTGTTCCATTGTCTTCTTTTCTTGATTCTAAGCCTCTTTAGAACTTAGAGATTTTGGTTTTGATGGTTACATTTTTATATATCTAAGTTTATAGTTTTTTTTTTCTTATGGTTTTGATCTCTTAAACTTTGTTATTTTCGAAAACTACTTGTTCCATGTTGTAGAGAATTCAATTTTATTTAGTTTAGGCCTTTAGTTTGCCCAACTTCGAGTCTTTTAGCCCAAGTTATGGACATTGAAAGTTTCTAAAACTCTATGGCCAAAACCTTGCTGGTAGGGACGACACCTTGCACCTCGCGCACCTCGTGCGCACTTCGCGCACCTTTTGGTCCGTACACCTTGTGTCACGTCCCGATACATAGAGTCTTTTATTCACATATTTATCTCTTAGAATCGATCGTCCTCGCTTGGGCGTGATGCCGTACAAGTCTGGTATTGCACTTATACAAGGCAAAGGTGGCACATATTTGATTATCTTCAAATAGGAACACATCATAGCGGTAGAAGCAGACAAATTGAATTTAACGAGGATATTATTTCTTATCGAATGGGAATACATCATTTTATTTGTAACAGCAAAAATAAGAAGATAACTTACAGTCACAGAGAGGTAGATAAAAGTATTCTCTTTATCGATAATTGCAGAAGAGTACAAGACTCGTATTGAAATACAATGCATACAACACATCTCACTTTACTTTGATAGCCAACTGGACAATTGCTAAAAAGCTTACAACTTACACTTCGAAACATTGGATTACAACTCGATACCGACTTGGCTCACAACTCACTAGTACAACTGATTATAATGTTCTATACATTATGCCCTACATAGATAGAAGACATCATTTATTGCAAGGAGAGCTTTTGTATGCCCAACAACTCTTCGATGTCGCGGGACCGGTCAAGCCAATCTTCGTGTCAAAATATTCCAAGCACGAGCACCTGCCCACAAAATGTGGGTCAGTACATCATCTATGTACTGGCGAGAAAAATCCAACCCACTCGCCTAAACCAACATATAGTAATCGATTTTAGCAAACGTTTAATAGAATGATCTTTCTACTTGGGCCTAGCATCAGTTTATAGTTCTTGAGCAGAATTCATTGAAGTAAGTAAACATGTCATAGCTTGGTATAGCATTTCTTTGTGTAAGGCAACATCTAAGCAACATTGAGTTAACATGTTGAGCATATTATGGAAATACTTCCTGGAAGGCATCGTTTAGCATACTTAGTGCTATCGTTCAACAGGTTATGACAATGTTCTAAAAGGCAATATCGTATCATCGTTGGTATTAACATGTTAAGCAATCAAGTTGAAGTTAAAAAGTAAATAACTATATCACATTTAAGTGATTTCTTACCGATAGCCGGTTCCCTGGCACCTGTATAATAATACAGATAATATAATATACTTACTCTGTCTGCATGAAATATTCGTTAGCATGCATCCTGACTACATGGTCGTTGGTGAAACTGTACCATAAAGGACTTTCCAACGGGTATTACGATGCACCATTCTAGGGTAGGTTGCAAGCCTAGCCGAATGTCCCATAATACCTCGTGCCACCATAGCACGACTAATGTTTCCTCTCGGGTCTAATCGGTCCCAGCGCCCCATGTACCGTTCGAGGAAACTTACTCAGACTTGTACAAGTACGTCCATGACCATGCGAATGCGTATCGACTCGATAAACACAAGCGCATGGTAAAACAACTGAAAGTAAGCAAAGCCAATAGTTCCACATCTCATCTCAATTCTGAGCCGTGTTCATCGACTAATCATTCCATCATTACCATCATTTCACTTGGTGATCTCCATAATCCCAAGCCTCATCATTCCTCATTCTTTGCAACATCTCTCATAGCATTCCTCTCAACGAGGAACCAACAACATTTCATTCATTTCAAAGGGACAAGTAGCTTTTCATTCGTTTCGTTGGGACAATTATTATTCAGTTCATTTCTTACACAAAAACAGGTAGCATCTCATTTCTTACAACAGTTATACAGAGAGTACATGATTCAAGAGTTTTATTCAGTTCATTGAGTTAATAGCATAGCTAGTTATTTCCCATGTATCAATCACACTGCATCTCATTATTCAAGTATTTTATTTGTTTCAGCAGCATTAAACATAAGGGACAATATGATCAATTCATTCTCAGGCATCAAGTCACATTAGCAGTTCAATATTCATGTGTTGTTTATTTCAATAATTCTCAGCATAAGCATCTCTATTATTCAGCAACTAAAATATGGAACATTTAGGGACATTTCATAGCATTTTAATACTCCATTTTATTAAGCATGAAGGAGTAAGGAAGAGGAAGGACAGTTCCACTCACTTGCATAAAAGGGTCTTTCTGTTCCGGTTGTACATATTCCCCCTAAGCGTAGCTCCACCAGCGAGCCACGTTCCAATACTCATACTGTTCAGCTAGCTAAGAGACTGCCTCAGTCTCAATTCTCTGGATCACCAACATAAGTCTTGGTTCAATATTCTGATAGCATCCAACAAGCCAACCAAATGCCTCGTACGGAGCGGGACATTACATAATATACCACTGAGAAAAAGTTTTGTCCTCGAAACTTAAAAGAACAACTCTACTACTTTACTTAGTCACAACGAGTTAATCATTCAGCTTCAATTTAATATTCATTTCATCATACTCGGCCATTTCGAAATAGCTATCCAACTATACCACTTAATCCATCAACGATTCAATCCATCTTTCTCTTTTCCAAATACTTGCAACTTCTTATTGATTCACCAACACTTTTCTTGTATTTCTATCTTGGTAGCAACATATCACTTCGTTTGGATCCCTACACATATTTTAGGCGTCCCCAAAACATATGCATTTTAGCCAAAGTTCGTGCTAGTACGATTCAATAAGCTCCCTCTATAGTGTTATCTCTGTCGCAGCTATCACTTCGGCTGGATCCATACACTTATTTAGGCATCCCCAAAATATATGTACTTCAGCCAACTTTCGTGTTAGAGAAATTCGATATGCCACAGGCGTATCTCTCTTCCCCAAATTCGACTTAGCATCCTTTCAATTGACTTATTGCTTTATTCACTTGCCACAATCACTATCTTCCAGGCCACAACACTTAACATCAGAGACAACTCGGGTAAGCTCTCTATCCAAGCATAATATTTCTAATATTCAGTCAAGGGTCTAACTTAGAGTCAATCATATCAAGCGTTCACAATATGTAATTATATTTCTTCCCAAATCCAACAATATTTCTCCCCGAGGCAATTCATCTTTTCTAAAATATACAATCCGACGTCACCCACTATCGATTACCGGAGTCAAGGGTACAATTCTATGCAACAGTCAAGGTTAACTCAGCTATCCGACTATAGATACCGATCAAACATTCTCATTATGAGCAGTCAATTCCATCTCATGGAACAATTCACTGCTCGGCACGTACTACTCAAGTATTACCCTATGATTGCAATTCCCACTTAAAGTCGACATATAACTTAAAATGGGTCAAACATATCCAAGGCACAAGTTGAAGCATACATTTTCTTAGGTCAATACTCATCACCATCTCTCGTTCAATGCCACAAGGTCATCCTATGGGTCTCCAATGGCCATCTATTATTCAGCCAATCTCTAAGGTTAGCTACACGGACAGATAAACTTAATCATTCAGGTGACTTCCCTAGAGTGGACGGCTACTAAGGTTATTCTTATTTCTTATTCTTAGGGCCAACAAGCAACCGACAGTTCTAAGGAACTCTACCCGAACCTATGGGTATCAACTCAGTCTGAACAACTAATCGCCATTGTCGGCTATGCCAACAATTGGTAAGTCATCAACTGGTCGCTAGGGTCAAGTCTATCTATCAAGGGTCTTTCTCAAGGAAATAATTCCCACATAGGCTCATTCTTAGACTTACCCAACGATCGAGTAAGATCGATCTAGCAACATTACGGTCAAATCCCGACCCGACATACAATTCTTATCATTCTAATAATTCATCAAGTAAAATATCCAATGATCTAATCTCTATTCCAATTCCTTTGAACCCACACGAACCCATAAGCCAAGGCTAACTATTCAAGGGTCATCGATTCCGTTAGTCTCAACAGGACTATGGATCCATACTATTTGGTCTGTATGACAAAGTCATACCACTAAGTCATAAGCCAATAATCTATATCCCAACCGACAGCCATCTATACATCACACCATCTACCGATACTATCCAACATATTTTGTGATTCTAAATATCATTCATTTCCCAGCCATCAAAATCTCATACGGACATTCTTAAAATCTCATACCGCATGGGTTGAGTAGTTCATTCCATTTAATCCGACGATTCATGTATTAATTAACCATCCTCTAAGTAACACAAGTATTCAGAGTCACTATTTGTTATTATGTGATACACTTCAATTCCTCAGCATACATACACTTATGCAACGATTATCTATTTTGCCAAGCTCAAGCTCAAACTTTACTTGATTCTATCATTCGACGATCCAGATGGGTTAACATCTATCGCACCTTAGGATCAAGGCACCGCTTTCTAATATTCTTTTGGGCCATCGACAACATTTCCAAAACTTTCAGCTTAGCAACCAACTTTGTATTAGCCACATATGATTTGCATCTAACCAATCGAAGTCAACATTCAGATGTTTTAAGCCACAACATTTTCTAGCCAAATCTACTTACCCATAGCATAATAACTATCTTACTTATCTGAGTCATCACTCGACTAAACAATTTCTAACCAAGCCACCAGTTACAATTTTTAGAAATCTTGCTACCCAGCATGACATCTCCATCAAGGGACACTCGAATCATCTAGCAACAATACATGACTCCCAGCTAAGTCTCGGCACTATCCAGTACCCACAGATAGTCTCATTGCTATCCTATGAAAAGGGTCAACATACATCTCGTTCTGAGGTGGTAGAGTCAATATACCACTCAGAAACGAAGACATCCTTAAACAATACCAACTCAAATCTATTCCAGACATTCGTGATCTATAATAATCACAACACTTAGCCAACATTCTTAGGGTCTTAAAATCACTAGCCAACACATACGAGTCAACTCACGAGTTATGTCGAACTCATCCATCAATTATTTTATTTCTAATTCTTTTCCAACATCACATGCAATTATCAACTTGTTACAGCATACATAGCCACTTTTCTTTATTCCACATTTCAAACAGCATTCACAATATAGCATACTATGGCATCGAGTCATTGTTGGGTTATTTGTGTCCAAACCAACAATAATCATTCATTCAGGGACATCACAATATATATAGACTTATTGTATAGAACATCCAGTGAGCAGCCAAGAGGGTCAACGAACTTTCAGACACAAACAACATAGGATGATTACAGAACAACAACAGCATAATCGCAGAAGCAATCTTTGATTTAATCAAGGAAGCAACGTTGAGTGATCGTGGAAGCAACTTTGGTTAATCGTCGATGCAACTTTGATTTGAAACGAATCAAAGAAGAGACCAAGGACGTAAAGCCATACTCTGATACCAATTTATCATGCCCCGATTTGTAGAGTCTTTTATTCACATATTTATCTCTTAGAATCGATCATCCTCGCTTGGACGTGATGCCGTACAAGTCTGGTATTGCACTTGTACAAGAAAAAGATGGCACATATTTGATTATCTTCAAACAAGAACACATTGCAGCGGTAGAAGCAGACAAATTGAAGTTAATGAGGACATTCTTTCTTTTCGAATGGGAACATATTATTTTATTTGTAACAGCAAAAATGAGAAGATAACTTGCAGTCACAGAGGGGTACATAAAAGTATTCTCTTTATCGATAATTGCATAAGAGTACAAGACTCGTATTGAAATACAATACATACAACACATCTCACTTTACATTGATAGCCAACTGGACAATTGCTAAAAAGCTTACAACTGACACTTCGATACATTGGATTACAACTCGATACCGACTTGGCTCACAACTCACTGGTACAACTGATTACAATGTTCCATACATTATGCCCTGTATAGACAGAAGACATCATTTATTGCAAGGAGAGCTTTTGTATGCCTAACAATTCTTCGATATCGCGGGACCGATCAAACCAATCTTCGTGTCAAAATATTCCAAGCACGAGCACCTGCCCACAAAACGTGGGTCAGTACATCATCTATGTAATGGCGAGCAAAATCCAACCCACTCGCCTAAACCAACATATAGTAATCGATTTTAGCAAACGTTTAATAGAATGATCTTTCTACTTGGGCCTAGCATCAGTTTACAGTTTTTGAGTAGAATTCATTGAAGTAAGTAAACATGTCATAGCATGGTATAGCATTTCTTTGTGTAAGGCAACATCTAAGCAACATTGAGTTAACACGTTGAGCATATTATGGAAATACTTCCTGGAAGGCATCGTTTAACATACTTGGTGCTATCGTTCAACAGGTTATGACAATGTTCTAAAATGCAACATCTTATCATCGTTGGTATTAATATGTTAAGCAATCAAGTTGAAGTTAACAAGTAAATAACTGTATCACATTTAAGTAATTTCTTACTGATAGTCGATTCCCTGGCACCTGCATAACAATACAGGATAATATGATATACTTACTCTGTCTGCACAAAACATTCATTAGCATGCATCCTGACTACATAGTCGTTGGTGAAACTGCACCATAAAGGACTTTCCAATGGGTATTACGACGCACCATTTCAGGGAAGGTTGCAAGGCTAGCCGAATGTCCCGTAATACCTTGTGCCACCATAGCACGACCAATGTTTCCTTCCGGGTCGAATCGGTCCCAACGCCCCAGGTACCGTTCGAGAAAACTTACTCAGACTTTTACAAGTACGTCCATGACCATGCGAATGCGTGTCGACTCGATAAACACAAACACATGGTAAAACAACTGAAAGTAAGCAAAGACAATAGTTCCATATCTCATCTCAATTTCGAGCCGTGTTCAACGACTAATCATTCCATCATTACCATAATTCCTCTTGGTGATCTCCATGATCCTGTAACCCCTCTTCCCGGAATTTTGATAATATTTTATTAATTTATTTGTATTAAATGGTGATTTTTAGAATTTTTATAAATAATTACTTAGTTAATAATTATGGTAGATGACTTTAGCCATGGTAGAGTTTTGGAGTACAAGATGACTAGAAATTATGGCACGGATAGTGCAACGGCGTACTTTGACTAGCGTATTAGCCCTGGTAGGGAAGGCCGAGCCATAGTGATGTCCTAACTAGGAAAACCAGACCAAGTTGCGACTTGACTCCTATAAATAATTCAATTATTTATTAATAAGGTTTATTGACTTATAGAAGACAGGTTGTACAAAACCAGTCTGGACTTGACCAGGACCCAACCCAAGCCCATGTAGTCATGCGATACGTCCAATGACATACGTGTTGATGTAATTTGGTATGAGTGTGTTGTATTGAATATTTTCTAAATATACTTTAATTAAATATTATAAATATCATTATTTGTATAGAACGGGTCCTTGTACAATTTTGGGATTATTAGATTGTGCATAATGGTGTATACATCATTGTTGGGTTATGGGATTCCGTTATTATTATTATTATTATTTTTATTATCAATATTATTGAGATTATTATTATATGATATTATTTTACTATTATTAGTTATATTATTTCTTGTCAAATAAATATTGTTATATATGGTCATATTTATATAAATAGACTCTACCCTAGGAATAGATGCTAACGGGATTTATTTGAGTTTTATGGAGGTATATATAAATATATATATATATATATATATATATATATATATATATATATATATATATATATATATATATATATATATATATATATATATATATATATATATATATATATATATATATATATATATATATATTTATTTATTTATTTATTTATTTATTTTTATTTATATATATATATATATATATATATATATATATATATATATATTTATTTATTTATTTTTATTTATATATATATATATATATATATATATATATATATATATATATATATATATATATATATATATATATATATATATATATAAGCATATATATATTTTTTCATAATTTGCTAATGTATATATATAGATATACATATAATATATATATATATATATATATATATATATATATATATAATAGAGTAAATAAAAAAATAAAGGAACTCAGTCCCAGCCCAGGGCCAAGCCGAGCCCAGCTCCCCACAAACGAGAGCACCCGCTCGGTTTACCAAGAGTATATATATATATATATATATATATATATATATATATATATATATATATATATATATATATATATATATATATACCACGCAAGAAGCAGAGAGCAAGAAATGAAGCAATCGACAAAACCTAACCCTAATCCCTCACCTGCGTGCACCCCCAGCCACCCTGGACGGCCACCCTAGATGTGCCCCGTCGTCAAGATCGTCGGCACGGCGAGGCCGACGATCACTGCGTGTCAAACAGAACAACCCCAGCAGCAGTGAAGTCGGCAAGGGTGACTTCGCTAAGAGTTTTCTCCGCACACGGTCGTCGAATCTTTGAGCCGTTTGTTCTGGTATGGACCCAACATATAACTCTTGATTCTCCTTCAAATAGATTGAATTATCAAGCGCTAGATTTTCCAAAAAATTGATTAGAAGTTCGATAAAATTCTATTCAAAAACAGAACATAGAGATAGCCGATACCCCTATTTTGGAAAGAAAATCCCGAGCCAAAACTGTCGAATCCTTGAAAACTAATTTGTAACTGTCGTAGCCAACATATAGGGGATCGAAACCCTTCTGATAGATTGATTTTTCATTTAGTTTACAGAAAGTTATTCAACATCGAAAACTAAGAAAAATATGTTTTAAAAACTGTAGAATTTATGAAAAACTCTTCGATACGACATGCGTCCCGCCAATCTGGGCGACGTAGTCACGAACCAAAAGCATCAAAAGGTGCGTAATGGCTTCGTGGATGTATGGGCTTTGATGGAATTCAAATTGGTTGCGTGTGCGCGACGAATTTAATACGTATACGTCGAAATTTACCGTATCGGCCTCTGTGCAAATTTTCTAATTACTTTATGCACGCTTGTCAGATCGAGATAAAACTTATGCCAACAGGACCGTATCGTTTTTCTGGTCTTGTATACCAAGTTTTGTCCGATTATGAAACAGTTGATCGGATTACCGTTTTGCGGGCCCCACGATCCGACTCAACAGGCGATTTCGTGCACGGCCCACCGAAATCCAACTTTGGACATACGGTTGGGTTCGTATCATCAAAATGAATCTGTAGACATATAGTTTGATGACTTTAGAGACCATTGACTCTGACACACTTTTCGGTGCAAAGCGGATCCAACGACGGACACCGTTTGACCCGAAATTACCGTTTTGTCCCTTTGTCCAGAATTGGACTTAAGAATAGACAATTCTAGCTATTTTGACTATTCTAAGAACTTTGATAATATTTATTTCAGCATCCGAAGACTGTTGTACGAGTTTTTACTATTGTGGCACACTGAATGGTTTGGATTATCAGTTTCACCAGTAAAGGACCTCAAGCGAGTACAGTTTATTATTTGTTTTTGATATTGAGCTTTAATATACCTCATTGTTTGTCAATAGATATATGATTTCTGTCTTTTATGTTTGTTATATTTTTTCGTGTCGGGGAGATGAAGTACCAACGATGTGTGATCTGACCTTATACAGTGTAGACCGTAATTATACCGTGTAGACAGTATTTTATTATTACTTTATACAGTGTAGACAGTATTTCATTATTGCTTTATACTGTGTTTCATTATTGCTTTATACAGTGTAGACCGTGTACATTATACAGTGTAGACCGTGTAACTTTATACAGAGTAGATAGTATAGACAGTGTCGTGTAATTGTCCCGAGACCGGTCACATATCAAAGGTACTTCAGTCAGTCAGTCGGTCGGTGAGTATTGTCTTTGTATTTATTTACTATTTTTTGTTGTTTAGTTTTATTTTGTTTTCTGTGTTTAATTTTTCAAATCATATATTTAAAGGCAAACCTCTGTTGTATAGTCATTTTCAATTATTGAAACTGCATTCAGTGAATCATACTCGTTCTATTCCTGACTGGAAACTAATATTTTTCAGATTAGCAGTGGCTTTACTTAGCGTTGGGAGATACGGGTGTACTTACAGACGGAAACCTAGAGATTAGCTAGATAAATGAGTTGTAACCATTTTAATATTTGTAAGAGTTTATATTTTCTACAAATGTATAACTTGTGAATATTATAAATTAAATTAGTTTTGTGAATGAGCATTATTTTATTGATTGATCATCATGGCCATGACAGCGTTCTACCGCCGACTCTGCGGCGTAGGCTGGCTTGGACATGCATTCGTATCCCGGAAAGCGGGTGCTAGTCGTGACAAGTTTTTTTGGTGGCCTATGTAGGTCTGATTTCGCAAATCATGCGAACTCGTGATAGTACTTAAGTTAGTCGTACTATTGTGAGCCTGTGACTAGGAAATGCTCATTCACGAGTTAGGGTTAATTTTATTTAAGAGAATGACTAGGACTAGGAGCCCCTTATACAAATTTACCGATGGGTAGTCTAGGCCATGTAATTTAGATGAGGAGTTATTAATTTGATAGTTTGTCAGATCCCCATAGGTACACTAGTATCTTTCGATATGACGATATGATCCAATATGGATAGACTATTCATTTGGTGAGACAGGGCTTCATAGAAGTAATGATCAAACCATAATAAATTGTGCAATTCCTTCTCTTTGCCTCTTTAGACATCATCCTCATATATTAGTCCGAATTGCCTATTTAGTTCCTATTTGCCCTAAGAAATATTATTTTTATATAATTTCTGATTATGTTATCCATATACGAACCTCGAGTTAGTTTCGATTCAAGGTTTTTCCTCAATGGTTTGAATACACACGAAATAGATACTAGAATGTTTGTATTCTTTTTGTCTTCAGTTATTTCCTCCATGTTCGATTTTTATTTGAAGGGTTGTGACTGATAGGACAATACTTATGCTTTAGTTCATAGTCAACTTATTTGAATCTCTAGAAGCTCATAATTTTTTACAAATATAGTTAAAAGGAATATTAGTTAACTTATAATGGCAGGACAGCAGCGCACTGTCGCCATTTAATTGAATTATGGAGACTATGGATTCACTGCAGCCAACAGCGCACTGGCGAGACACGACCCCTAGATTTGGAATTAGTTTAAGAAAATATAGGTTATCGAATATTGCTAAAACTATGGCCTGTGGTCCTCACTTGATCGTAGTTACCCTTGAGTCAATATTGGATAGAATCAAGAAATATTTGATTTTGTATCATATTTGAGTTACGAAAACCAAAGGTTTACCACAGCCAGAGGAAATGGGCAAGGCATAATCCTCGGTGAAATGACTTCAGACATGATTACAAGTTTAGGATACTATAAAGGATAGGACAATGCCCTGCATGTCCCATAAGATCCAAAGCCATTACTAGTGAAAGTTCTATAGGTCGGGTAGCATGTCTCTCAACCTAGTATTCCGTGGTCCTTGTGATCTATTGACGAGGAAATTGACTGACACTAATAGGTTTACCTGAAATATAGAATTTAGAGGTTCATAACCCATTAGTCGACCAAGGCCTTATGGATAAGAAGATAGTAGGGTGACCGTATAAGCAAGAACACCAAGTGAGTTTTGATTCTCACAAAACTCGAACTACTTGTGCCTTCTTTCAAAAATCTCGCATACTTGTAATTTGACTATCTTGACCAATGCTGCTATTACAGCCTAGTTTTGCAAGATTACTCTTTTATCGAGCTTGATTCAAGACATATGTTTATTGGGACGCCTACTAACATATTGTCTAATCAGAATCGATGTATTACGGTCTGATCAACCGTAGTGCACTCGGTTCGCTCTCTTTTTATTATCCCACGTGGATTGAGATATCAAGGTATCTATGATCTCATCCGCTACTGCATTGATAATTTCTCTTGAATTATACATTCGCCTTTGAATCACGAAATTGTATTCAGTAACATCTCCCTTGAACTCTTTATTGTTTTTGTCTTTCACTGAGTTGGAAGGACGAAAGCTCGTAATTGGTAGAGAGATACAGAGTATCCCCCATGGCTATGATAGTTGTATACACAAGTGTAGTTACCATAAGCCAGTCATGTGACTAGAACCTTGCCTTGAGTTACTCGTTCTTCTCTCGACCCTCAAACTACTATTGGGACCTTCTGGCCATCTGAATTTGAGAATGACTAGGGTTTTACCCTTAGTTAAAATGCCAACCTAAGAGACTATCTATTCTCAAGAAACCAAATGTTGCGAGCCTCTAATTATTTGCTTAAAGCTTGCTTTAACTAGCAACCCTTAAGCCTTAACCCAACCCGTCCTCGACCAAAGCCCACAGTTTATGTCACGCCCCGATCCCGGAGGATCAAAAATTAGCCACTGGGCGTGATGCCGTACAAGTCTAGATTGCACTTGTACAAGGCAAACCATTACAGTTTTTGGTATTTTTCAGGAAACATCGACAACGTAGCAAAACCAAGTAGATAAATTAAAGTCACACAAGATATGAAGTAATGTATCTCTTTATTGATAATCATAATGGGTTACAAGACTTGCAGCGAAATACAGAGTTTACAACTGATTACAAGATTTTTGAATAGCCAACTGAATGTTTACACTTGCCCTTTAGGCTACAACTGAATATATCGACTTCTTTACATAACTTGCCAATTTGGCTACAATCTCACTGGTACAACTGAGTTACATTGTTCCATATATTATGTGCCGTATAGCAGAAGACATTGTCTTGAAAAAAAAGCTTTTGCATACCCACCTTGTCGACAAGTTGTCCATGACCATGAAACTATATGCAACTTATCTATGAAGAAACATATAATGCATGCTAAGGAAAACTAAGTAATAATCCATATTTCTCATTCGTGTTGCAATCTTGCCTTTCCAGGGTCTTGGCGTAATCAATATTCTACATCGACACAGGATAATAAAATGTTGTTACCCAATCCCTTGCCACATCTTTGATACCATACATCTTTCCAACCAGCTCAATGTACTCACTGTCCAATTCCTGGGACTTAGCATCTGTTTTAGCATACATTCGTTTGAATGCAATTCAAGCATACTTACTGCCCAGTTCTTGGGTCTTGACATCTGTTTTACCATCTATTTATCGAGTCAAAGCTCGATATACTCACCGCCCAAGTATTTGGGACTTTGCCTTCACCTGTCACATAATTTATCGCAACATCGTAACAAGCAAACAATTCATCTAGCACAACAGTTTACATTCAGGTGATTATTATCTTTCATTATCTTTCCAAATTTCATGCAAGGTGTTATTGAGCAATTCAACAAAAAGCATAGCATACTATCCTTTATTTTAAGCGTGAAGCTAAAGGATCTTTGAAGGGTTCAACACTACTCACATTCATAGGACGATTCCTGCCACGATCGTATAGCCTTCCAAGCGATCCTTCGCATATTCCCAAGTCCAACAAGGCTTAATCGAACGAACCATCCATTATAAGGCATCTTGCGGGTCGGGGTACTACAATATATACCACTCAGAAAAAGTTTCATCCTCGAAACTTAAAACAAAACTCATCCCCAAAACTTCAACCAACTTTTATGAAACTTCTCAACGATAAACTTGCACCATTTAATATTTCTTCGCAATCTCTCGATTAATTTCAAGTAATGTACCGTCTCATTATAGTATCCCAATTGATTCAAAATAGTTTACCATCTTTGAACATTCTTCCGACACTCGTACAAATCCTTAGAAAATGTTAATCCTCGCGGTGGCTTCGTTTGGATTCAGTATAGCACTTAGTTGGAATCGTACACATATTTTAGGCGTCCCCAAAATACATGCACTTCAGCCAAGTTCCGTGATAGAGAAAGCGAACGAGCTACGGTATAACTTTCTTTCCGAACATTAGTAATTCTTTCAAGCATCTCGTATAATCCCATTTGTTATTTAATATTCCAACCAACTAATAACATAACAGATGTTACTAATTCCAACTCGAGACATTTTTCTCAACCGATCCAAAATTTTCTAAAGTATTCCGACTTAGATGTATCATTCATGCCAACAAAGTTGATAAATCCTATTGCCACATTTCATTTCGATATCTCGATTCTCATCAATCAAATCTTGTACTCGTCATCGTCCGCATCTATACACTTTGTTTGCAACTCATAATTCCTCTGTCATGATCCATCTACCAAATTTTACCATCATTCTATTCTAGTAACATTTCTCGTTGTACTCAAATATTTTTTTGTATTTTGTCAAGTCAACACATTATCCTCTCGCACAAGTAACTCTCATATCCCAGCAACATTAATCCCAAGGGTCATTCCTATTCACATTCGCTCTCGCCGATCTCGGCTACAGGCATTATCCAATTCCGTCGCTACACTTATCCTTAATTATGATCCGATCAATAAAATTATTCCAACTGTCTCAAGGCACTACCATCAGTTTACACAGCTCAATATTAATCAACCAAATCTAACCAGTTCTAACAATTTTCGACATTCCAACAAAGGAAACCAAATTTTTGAAACCAATATGATCCGTCATCCCATCCAACATTATAACACCGAATTTTCCAATCTTCATTCCATTCCAAAGTTTACCTGCCGACACATCTTATTCATTCTAACTATACTCACGCAACATCAATATGGACATCCTATGGTTTTCTAACAGTCAACTTAGCATACAGTCAAGTCTCTACGATCAGCTAATCTAAGCTAAACCAGACATTCAGCTAACTCATCGAGATGGATAGCTATTAGGGACATACTTATCTCTTATCTTAGAGGCAACCAATTCTTATCATAGGGACAACTCTATCTTATCTCAGGGACAATCTATGATGTGACCAACTTAGGGACATGGGACACCACCCCAATCTTATGAACTTATTCCTAACACAGACAACTGAAATGACATAGTCAACCAATCTGAAACTAATGCAACCAACCGACATTCTAGGCAACCAACCGACACTCTAGGCAACCAATCGATATTCTAGGCAACCAACCGACACTCTAGGCAACCAACCGACATTCTAGGGTCAAGTCTTTCTACCCGCACTCATACTTGGGCCATACCCAATGAAGTCTCATTCTAGACTTACCCGTAACCGGCAAATCTATCCAACAATTCTTATGGGTCAATCCTGAAGCTATCATATAAAACTCCTCAATCGAATATCTAAACTTTTAATTTCCACTTGCACAGACATAGTATTCTCTACTCAATCCGACTTGCATCCTCATATCGTACTCAAATTGTCTATTCAATCGGGCCAACTATTCTTAGTCATAATCCAACATTGCTATCTCAATAGTTTATCAATTACGATCTCTTTCCTACGATCTCTTTGCGACATATTCATTTTCCACATTTTTAGATCATCGATACGGTCTGTACTCTCTTAACCAACAAAGTAAGGCAACTACATAATCGTATTTCTTCCGAGAGTATCCTTTATGAATTTCCTAGCACCCAACACGGTCATCTCATAACAATTCATGTTAACCAGCAATATTCGTTTTGCATCATCTCCTTGTGATTCCATGAGAAGATTTACTATTCATGCACCGATCCAATCTCTATGGCACCAATCGTCTAGCATTCGTATATCGGTCATCTTAGTGGATATGACATAACTCATTAGCTAAGTCATAATCCGACAATTCTATATTCCACCAATCTTGTTATTCATGCGATAACATCATCTACCGACAGGGTCTATTACATATCGCTGTACCTCGATACTTATTTGTATTTCAGCCATTCGACTCTCATAAGGAACATCTACCCTTTCATGCATGAAGGGACAAGTACCCATTCTCTATGCCTCAAAATAGTCCAGGGTCATAACTTGTTAATTCGGGACACGTCTAATTCTCTCAAGCACAAATGCACAACGTGCTAAGATCATATATTCCTCAAGTCCATTCTCTAACTTTTCGGTCGTTCATGCAACTCTCTGCATCTCCAAAATCATTCGCAACGTTCCGATAAGCGCCTAACATCACCATCAATTCTGTCAAAATATAACATACAATTTCTTTTACTCAATTCTAACATCGTTTAATATTCGATCCATAGTTATTCTCGCAAAATCTTTCGATAGCAACACCCCACCATCGTTACCAAGCCTACAATCCATTTACCCAACATAATGCTAACCACCAAAGTATAGCGATGGCTCATCCGAACACATCAAAATCTCATAAAGGGTCATCCGAACATAATCATTAAGGGACACGCCTAGCCATCATGTATCAATCGTAAGCTCAGCTACGATTCGATACTACCCGATACCTTATAGGTAAAGCAATCACTAAATTATGAACACATCAAGGATCAAGGGACATCTTATCACGACGAGGGTATATGTAATATACCACTCAGACCTCAAGCCATACTCAACATAATATTCCTCTTCGCACCCAACCAACGTCCAATACGGACTATCTATCCTGTAGTGGTTATGCTGACCACAAATACCGACTCAAGATTCTGTCGATTCCTATTCACTGCAATCCATGCACATTCTATTCCAACATACTATGCCATCACCCACAATCGATTGCTGCATAACAATCGATCTCAATGAATCCCACACATAAGACATACAGCATACATCACAAACTTATTATCGTATCGCATCATTATTATTCTTTTTGGTATCTTTTATAAATTAAACAAAGCACACATATCATAGCCCACATATTTAGACTTATTGTATGGAACACCCAGTGAGCGGCTAGAAGGATCAACGGACTTTCAGTCAAGGAAACAACTTAGAATGTTTTGGAAGCAACACGGAATAATTGCAGAAGCACTATGATTCATCATAGAGACAGCTTTGATTTCATCACGGAAGCAACTTTGAGTATTCGCGAAAGCAACTTTGATTCACCGCAGAAGCAACTTTGAATAATTGCGGAAGCAATCTTTGAATCATCGCGGAAGCAGTTTAGAATCATCTTAGTAGCAACATTGATTTGAAACAAATTGAATAAGAATCCAAGGACGTAAAGCTGTGCTCTGATATAATTATGTCATGCCCCGATCCCGGAGGATCGAAAACTAGCCACTGGACGTGATGTCGTACAAGTCTAGATTGCACTTATACAAGACAAACCATTACAGTTCTTGGTATTTTTCAGGAAACATCGACAATGCAGCAAAACCAAGCAGATAAATTAAAGTCACACAAGATATGAAGTAATGTATCTTTTTATTGATAATTATAATGGATTATAAGACATGCAGCGAAATACAGAGTTTACAACTGATTACAAGACTTTTGAATAGCCAACTGAATGTTTACACTTGCCCTTTAGGCTACAACTGAATATACCGACTTCTTTACATGACTTGCCAATTTGGCTACAATCTTACTGGTACAACTGAGTTACATTGTTCCATACATTATATCCCGTATAGCAGAAGACATCGTCTTGAAAGAAGAGCTTCTGCATACCCATCCGAATCATCGATGCCAAGCACGGATCAAACGATTTCCTCCCATTAGCAAACACCTGTAATATTGCCCACAACATGGGTCAGTACATCATCAATGTACTGGCAAGCGGTGCTGGCCCAACTCACCTAAGAAGACAACACTAAGTAATCATGTTATAGAACATTATTAACAGTGGTCTTTCTCGTTGCCTTAGGGTCAATTTTATGTTATAGCCGACAAGAAGAAAAGCATGCAAATCTTATAGCCAACATAATTTAAAGCATGCAGTTATCACCCTTTGGTGATTCTTACCCACGGTCGTGTAGCCGTCCCTGTACATTTATAATACTTACTCTACCTACACAAGATATTGTTAGAAACAATATCATGATTCAATATAAATATCACCGTTCAGGTGATTCTTACCAACAGCCGACATCCTTCCATGTATTTGAGTAATAACTTACTCTGTCTGTATAAGACATCATTAGCACTAGACCAATCTATATGAAGGTCACTGCCGATACGCCATCTTGGATCATCTTACAGGCGAACGGCTAACTCCGAAATAGGGTACGAATTCATGGGAGGTTTCCAAAACACCGTGCTACTACTCCAGCACCATGGGATTTCAACGTCCTTTCAGTGGACGGTAGCAAGCCCCTACTGCAAGTCCTAAAATCCCGATATCAGTACATCGACGCCATCCTTGTTCCCCTAGGACGAACCGGGTTCCATGGCCCAGGAATACCATTTGAGGAACCACCTTGTCGACAAGTTGTCCATGACCATGCAACTATATGCAACTTATCTATAAAGAAACATATAATGCATGCTAAGAAAAACTAAGTAATAATCCATCTTTTTTATTCGTATTGCCATCTTGCCATATTGCCTTTTCAGGGTCTTGGCATAATCAACATTCTACATCGGCACAGGATAATAGAATGTTGTTACCCAATCCCTTGCCACATCTTTGATACCATACATCTTTCCAACCAACTCAATGTACTCACTGTCCAATTCCTGGGATTTAGCATCTGTTTTAGCATACATTCATTCGAATGCAATTCAAGCATACTCACTGCCCAGTTCTTGGTTCTTGACATCTGTTTTACCATCTATTCATCGAGTCAAAGCTCGATATACTCACCGCCCAAGTATTTGGGACTTTGCCTTCACCTGTCACGTAATTTATCACAACATCGTAACAAACAAACAATTTATCTAGCACAACAGTTTACATTCAGGTGATTATTATCTTGCATTATCTTTCCAAATTTCATGCAAAGTGTTATTGAGCAATTCAATAAAAAGTATAGCATAATATCCTTTATTTTAAGCGTGAAGCTAAAGGATCTTTGAAGGGTTCAACACTACTCACATTTATAGGACGATTCCTGCCATGATCGTATAGCCTTCCAAGCAATCCTTCGCATATTCCCAAGTCTAACAAGGATTCATCGAACCAACCATCCATTATAAGGCATCTTGCGGGTCGGGGTACTACAGTTTAGACATGGGATGAGTAGACAAAGGTAAGGACAATCATTTACCAAGACTATGGTAGACACTCATTCTGAGACTGGTTTTTAACAAATATTATCCTAGTTATGTAAGTTTTATTATTAAGACCTAACTAGTATTGGAACACCACAGTCACTAGCTTAGCCAATACCATAGTTAAAATGCCATGTCATATTATGATCTACCAGTTGTCAACAGTAATACATGATCACTACAGCCCATACCACTAGAACCCTTGTGACAATAGTTTGACAGGGTTGACACAAATAGAATTTCACTACTCAGTTGTTAGAAATCTTTCCATATGATGTGCCTTAGAGTTGGTACCCCGTCGATAACTCTTGAATACTGTGGACGAGTATATTATTCTATTTTACCGACCATGTGTCATTGTACACACTTGTTTTCTAATTGTTGAGGATCGATCCTTAACTTGACTTATATCTACCGTATCCCGTTACGCCATGCCTTATCCTTTATTAACAAGAGTCGAGGTACAATACCCGGACTTTAGAATTCTTCTAACCTCATTATTCCTAAAACCATGTCCTAGCTTCTAAGGTGAGTAGACTGTAATCCTTCTAAAATTTTGGGATATGCGAGGATTACCGATTGATTAGAATAATTTTCGGTAGGATGATACTTAGTGCCCCATGGACTTCCACTTTCCATTTAGATCATTTTATGTCTCCGGTCGTGTCATTAATAATCGGAGCACGAGACCAGCTATTACCTTCCAAAAAATTTCATATACAAGATCTAGACGAGTCCATCTTCATCTAGGTACGTCATGTCCCACTCAAACATGTCCTCTTGTAGTCTATTTTTATGGTACAACTTTCAGATAAAAAGGACTAGCTATAACCCTTACCATAATACCGGTAAACTTTCCGACTACAATTAGAGACTCAACCTCGACTCAAACCTTTCGACCCAATATATGGTTGTGATCTACTCGAAGCCCACTACACACATGTCACGGGTGCACCACGCAATTGTGTCTTCTCGTGCTACTTAAGAACAAAAGTCACTGAAGGCACATTTTTTGACTTTAGGGACTTAGCTAACCAACCTGACTGGCATCTAGCTCAACCACTTGGGTGGAAACCTATTCTAGGTTACCCTAACCTAGTAGAAATAGTTTTATCATTAGGATCTTGTTTAGTCAATATAGATTGAAATCCAAGGTTCTTCCAACCAACGATTGATGTCCAATCAAGGAACCCATTAAGATCCAGTAAAACCCATCCACACATGCCACCATATTTGGACTATCAAATCGAACTACTTGAAATAGGTCCCTATACCTATTATTTAGTCTCCACCTCTTAAATGTGGGTCATTCGTAACCCTTATTCCATCTACCTGGAAGTCGCGATACGATCTTGTATTGCGTTTATATCCCTTGTGTTTAAATAACCACGGGGAAAGATCATAATCTTAATTTCTCAAATTTCATTCTATTATGGAACCTTGTTTAGATAAATTTCGAGAACGGAACTTCTGTATTGCACGAATTGTAAGACCCTCTGAGAAACGAAGAATTTTTAGACTTAGCAAGTGACTGGACTAGAGTAGCCAATCTAGCCAAATAGGTCAATGGCTCATAAACTTTATTTATATCTGCATCATTGGATACTCTCTACCATTCTTGAAACTTCATAATTGCTCTCGATTATTCTTCCTTATCTTCTTGTCCTTCCTATTGCAGAGTGATGAATGGTCATGCTTGTTTGAATTTATCAATATTTTTTAGCTACTGGTGTAAATTTGTGGCTCGTTAAATTTTGGATTGCTTGATAGATAAGAGAGGATTATAGATGCCATATACAGTAGATGTCTATTGGTAGCAATTTTAGCAATTAGTTGGAAGATTATAAAGTTTTAGTGACATAGCTTTGAGGGAGTAGTGTGACCAAAGGTGGGTAAAAACTCTCAAGGATTCGTAGTACGAAATGACCATGAGAATAGATGATAGCTAATAGAAACCGTCATCTACTATAGCGGATGGACTCTTCTCTTAAATTTTGAGGTCGAAATTATTTTTAAGGTGGGTAGATTTGTAACCCCTCTTCCCAAAATTTTGATAATATTTTTATTTATTTATTTGAATTAAATGGTGATTTTTAGAATTTTATAAATAATTACTTAGTTAATTATTACGGTAGATGACTTTAGCCATTGTGGAGTTTTGGAGTATAATGTGACTAGAAATTGTGGCACGGATAGTGCAATGGCGTGCTTTGACTAGCGTATTAGCCCTGGTAGGGAAGGCCGAGCCATAGTGATGTCCTAACTAGAAAACCAGGTCAAGTTGCGACTTGACTCCTATAAATAATTGAATTATTTATTATTAAGGTTTATTAACTTGTAGAAGACCGGTTGTATCAAACCAGTCTGGACTTGCCAGGACCCAATCTAAGCACATGTAGTCATGCGGTACGTCCAATGACATACGTGTTAATGTAATTTGGTATGAGTGTGTTGTATTGAATATTTTCTAAATATACGTTAATTAAATATTATAAATATCATTATTTGTATAAAATAGGTCATTGTACAATTTTGGGATTATTAGACTGTGCATAATGGTGTATACATCATTGTTGGGTTATTGAATTCCGTTATTATTATTTTTTTTATCAATATTATTGAGGTTATTATTATATGATATTATTTTACTATTATTAGTTATATTATTTCTTGTCAAATAAATATTGTTATCTATGGTCATATTTATATAAATAGACTCTACCCCAGGAATTGATGCTAGCGGGATTTATTTGAGTTTTATGGAGGTATATATATATATATATATATATATATATATATATATATATATATATATTCATAATTTATTAATGTATATATATAGATATACATAATATATATATATATATAATATATATTTCGGCCAGCCGTTCCTCCCCATCACGCACTTCTGGCACTCCTGCATCCCCCAGAAGTGGTCCTTCCTCTTATGGAGAGTCTTAAGAAAGAAACTGCCGACAGACGACATCCTTAACACCATCGGTTTTAGCTTAGCGTCTGCATGCTCCTGCTGCTCCGAGCGTCAGACGGAAACCATCGACCACATCTTCCGCCAGGGGACGCTACCAGACAGGACTTGGAGAACCCTTAACCTGCTATTCAGCATCGAGCAGGGCGGTGGTCGCTTCCACGATCTACTGGCTTCCTGGGGCTCCGTCTTCCACGGCCACCAGATCGTCGCAGCGGCCGCTACATGGGTAATATGGAAGAACCGCAACAAGGCGAGATTCGAAGGTCACCGATACTCGGCGGACCAGCTTCTGCAGGAAGTTGCCCGCCAATGCCGTAAGCGGAGTACCCTGTGCTCCCACAGTCCGAGAGCATTCTAGTCGGTGCTCCCCCCTTAGCCTGCAGCTTTTGTTTTTGTTTCTCTGTCCCCCTTTTGTGGTATACCTGTATAGGCTTCGTCATTTTGTGCCTTGTATACGATTTTTGACTAAGGCTTCGGCCGCCATTAATAAAATGCGGGGTTAAAAAAAATTATATATATATATATATATATATATATATATATATATATATATATATATATATATATATATATATATATAAAATATATATATGTATGTGGATGTATGAATATATATATATATATAATATATATATATAATATATATATATATTAGAGTAAATAAAAAAATAAAGGAACTTAGTCCCAGCCAAGGGCCAAGACGAGCCCAGCTCCCCACGAACGAGAGCACCCGCTCGGTTTACCAACAGTATATATATATACCACACGAGAAGCCGAGAGCAAGAAACGAAGCAATCGACAAAACCTAACCCAAATCCCTCACCTGCGCGCGCCCCCAGCCACCCTAGACGTGCCATCGTCGCCACGATCGCCGACACGGCGAGGCCGACGATCACAGCGTGTCAAACAGAACAACCCCAGCAGCAGTGAAGTCGGCAAGGGTGACTTCGCCGAGAGTTTTCTCCGCACACGGTCGATGAATCTTCGAGCCGTTTGTTCTGGTATAGACCCAACATATACCTCTTGATTCCTCTTCAAATAGATTGAATTATCATGCGCTAGATTGTCCGAGAAATTGATTAGAAGTTCGATAAAATTTTGTTCAAAAACAGAACACAGAGATAGCCGAAGCCCCTATTTTGGAAGGAAAATCCCAAGCCAAAACTGTTGAATCCTTGAAAACTAATTTGTAACAGTCGTATCCATCATATGGGGGATCGAAACCCTTCTGATAGAATGATTTTTCATTTAGTTTACAGAAAGTTATTCCACATCGAAAACTAAGAAAAATATATTTTAAAAACTATAGAATTTATGAAAAACTCTTCGATACGACGTACGTCCCGCCAATCCGGGCGACGTGGTCGCGAACCAAAAGCATCAAAAGGTGCGTAATGGCTTCGTGGACGTGTGGGATTTGACGGAATTCAAATTGGTTGCGTGTGCGCGACGAATTTGATACGTATCCGTCGAAATTTATCGTATCGGCCTCTGTGCAAATTTCCCAATTACTTTGTATACGCTCGTCAGATCGAGATGAAACTTGGGCCAACAGGACCGTATCATTTTTTTGGTCCTGTATGCCAAGTTTGGTCTGATTCTGAGATAGTTGATCGGATCGTCGTTTTGCGGGTCCCACGATCCGACTCAACGGGCGATTTCGTGCACGGCCCGTCGGAATCCAACTTTGGACATATGATTGGGTTCGTATCATCAAAACAAATCTGTAGACATATAGTTTGACGACTTTAGAGACCATTGAGTCTGGCACGCTTTTCGGTGCAAAGCGGGTCCAACGGCAGACACCGCTTTGACCCAAAATTACCGTTTTACCCCTGTGTCCAGAATTGGACTTAAGGAGAGGTAATTCTAGCTATTTTGACTATTCTGAGAACATTGGTAATGTTCATTTCAGCATCCAGAGACTGTTGTACGAGTTTTGACTATTGTGGCACACTGAATGGTTTGGAATATCGGTTTCACCAGCAAATGACCTCAGGCGAGTACAGTTTATTGTTTGTTTTCGATATTGAGCTTTACTATACCTCATTATTAGTCAATAGATATGTGATTTCCGTCTTTTATGTTTGTTATATTTTATCGTGTCGGGGAGGTAAAGTACCAACGATGTATGATCTGACCTTATACAGTGTAGACCGTGATTATACCGTATAAACAGTATTTCATTATTGCTTTATACAGTATAGACAGTATTTTATTATTACTTTATATAGTGTAGACAGTGTTTTATTATTGCTTTATACGGTATAGACCATGTACATTATACAGTGTAGACCGTATAAATTTATACAGTGTAGATATTGTAGACAGTATCGTGTAATTGTCCCAAGACCGGTCACATATCAAAGGTACTTCAGTCAGTCAGTCGGTGAGTATTGTCTTTGCATTTATTTACTGTTTTCCTTTGTTTAGCTTTATTTTGTTTTCTGTGTTTAATTTTTTAAATTATATATTTAAAGGCAAACCTCTGTTGTATAGTCATTTTTAATTATTGAAACTGCATTCAGTGAATTGTACTCGTTCCATTCCTGACTGGAAACCAATATTTTTTAGGTTAGCGGTGGCTTCACTTAGCGTTGGGAGATACGGGTGTATTTGCAGACAGAAACCTAGAGATTAGCTAGATAGATGAGTTGCAACCATTTCAATATTTGTAAGAGTTTATATTTTCAGCAAATATAAAACTTATAAATATTGTAAATTAAATTAATTTTGTAATTGATCATTATTTTATTGATTGATCATCATGGCCGTGACAGCGTTCTACCGCCGACTCTGCGGCGTAGGCTGGCTTGGACACGCATTCGTATCCCGAAAAGTGGGTACGGGTCGTGACAAATCCCAAGCCTCATCATTCCTTATTCATTGATTCATTGCAACATCTCTCATAGTATTCCTCTCAACGAGGAACCAACAACATTTCATTCATTTCAAAGGGACAAGCAGCTTTTCATTTGTTTCATTGGGACAATTAATATTCAGTTTATTGCTTACACGAAAACAGGCAGCATCTCATTTTTTACAACAGTTATACAGGGAGTACATGATTCAAGAGTCTCATTCAGTTCATTGAGTTAATAGCATAGCCAGTTCTTTCCTATGTATCAATCACATCGCATCTCATTATTCAAGTATTTTATTTGTTTCAGCAGCATTAAACATAAGGGACAATGTGATCAATTCATTCTCAGGCATCAAGTCACATTATCAGTTCAATATTCATGTGTTGTTCATTTCAATAATTCTCAGCATAAGCATCTCTATTATTCAGCAACTAAAATATGGGACATTTAGGGACAATTCATAGAATTTTAATACTCCATTTTGTTAAGCATGAAGGAGTAAGGAGGAGGAAGGACAATTTCACTCACTTGCATAAAAGGGTCTTCCTGTTCCGGTTGCACATATTTCCCCTAAGCGTAGCTCCACCAGCGAGCCACGTTTCAATACTCATATTGTTCAGCTAGCTAAGAGACTGCATCAGTCTCAATTCTCTGGATCTCCAATATAAGTCTCGGTTCAACATTCTGATAGCATCCAACAAGCCAACCAAATGCCTCGTACGGAGCGGGGCATTACACCTTGCACCTTACGCACCTTTTGGTTCGCGTACCTTGCACCTCGCGCACCTTTTGGTCCGTGCACCTTGTACCTCACACACCTTTTGGTCCGTACACCTTGCATCTCGCACACATTTTGGTCCGCGCACCTTGTACCTCACGCACCTTTTGGACCGAGCAACTTGTACCTCATGCACCTCGTGCACCTTGCACCTCGCGCACCTTTTGGTTCGTGCAACTTGTATCTCGCGCACCTTTTGGTTTGTGCACCTCGTACCTCACACAACTCGTGCACCTTGCACCTCACGCACGTTGCACCTCGTGCACCTTGCACCTCGTACGCCTTGTACCTTGTGCCATGCGCCTTTCGACCGTGCGCGAATCACTTTAAATGACTGTTTTTTTTCGTTTAAGCTATTCTGTAACTAGAATCTTGAAAAACTCAAAACACGAAAGTTATCGATCTTTGTCTTGGCTTCAAGAATCTTCCTATCTTACTTTAATCAGAGTTCATATATGACTTATAGTTTCAATCACACATGGGTGTTCTCGATCTTCTTTGTATGTTTTTTTTCTATACTTGGCCTAAATTGCGACGACCCGACTTGACACTGGATAGTCTTGATATTGTAACTTGAACTTGACTTGAACATGATAATATGAACCCGTCTTGATAACACTTGATAAGTGGCCGTCGAGGTGCACTCCAGATAAGTACTCTTGACATGACAATTAACTTGATATGACATGTATAATCTTGAAAGGCTGTTGCACAGCTACCCTGACTTGCTAAGTAACTCTTGTCTTGATACCGTAGTTGACTTTCTTGATTGTACCTGTACAAGCTACCTGTCTTGTCTTGCATCATATCTAGGACATGGATTCCTGGTTACCACGGTCAAAAATTCATAATAAATCTGACTAGGTTAATGACTAGATTGATCAAGTAGTTCATATAGAGAGATTTTTCCCAGTTACAGATAATCTCGTTATCCCGGCCACACCTGAGGGACTTGTAGCCTGTCGACGAGTAGGACACATTTCCAGCCCACTGTCATGTGGGGCACTTCTTGAAAGCTAAGTAATGAAAGTATACCATTAATTCTGATAACTCTGGTAACTCTAATAAATCACCTCGCCTGGATAACCTGGATAGCTGTAGGGCTTGTGACTGCGAGAACATCTCAACTGTATCTTGCTAGTAACTAGGCATGTTATAACCCTAGTTAGCTAATGATAGCAAGCCGTAGGACTTGATTGGTCGTGCCTGAATGCTTGCTCGTGATTAGCATGAGAATTATATTCCGTCTCTTATTTTTTCTAATACAATCTATTATTTTATTCTAGCCCTGTTTTTTTGTCATTTAAGCCTGTTCATTTCTTTATTCTTCTATTTTATTATCTGCTGCTTTTAGTTCCTTAATGAAGCCTCCCTTGTGGCACTTGCTCTTTCTAGGGTCTGACCCAGCTGGTTTTGTATGGCCAGATTTCAGAGTGATATCCAAGGATCTTCCTGCTTATCAGCTAAATGGTGAACACCAGACATAATCCTGGCAACGAGTGGGTTTCTTATTTTGCTCTCATACTCTATTGTAAATTATTCTTTTGAGGTGTTTAGCCGCCGAGTAAGTGTTAGCTCGTGTTGAAACTTAATTTCTATTTGCCTAAGGGCTGTAACATGATTGACATATCCTATGATTGATCATGTATGACTTAACTCTTGCTAGTCTCATATTTTGTATGACTAGCTTCATGATCATCTGAATATATAATGTTTGTGATACCTTACTTTGTACGTCTGATGATCTAACATCTTATACATTTGTTTGTTTGCTTGAGATTGAGACACTAGGCTTGTTCCTGACCATAGAGACTAATGGATTATAGTTTAACCCGCATGCATCTAGACAGCCGTGACCGTATTGTGAGGTGGATTGCACTTTAATATACGTAGTTGGCTGTGTCTGTCCCTCGCTCTCCAGTATTCTGGTTCTGGGGCGTGACACAATTTAAGTGGTGGCCCATGCAGGTCTTGTAAATCAAGATGTGTGAGGATTTTACCGAATAGATGTCTCAATCAGCATTCACCCTTGATCTCTACTCGGGCTTTCTAATCTTCCTGAATCTTGGCCTGATAAGGTGCTTTATCCTTGATCTATCTTGGTCCTTCCTTATTGTTCCCCATGTCATTTTCTTCAGTACCATTATTTTCGGTCCTACCGATCAGCCGAGTGGAGCACCCCCAGAGAGCCAGCAACAAATGAACCAGCCGCAACCTGGGGACCAAACCCACTACTCAGGGGCAGCATCCCGAGTCATGCCTTTTGGGGAGCAAGAGCCTCTAGTTCAACCAGCCCAGCCTGTAGAGCCTGACAATAGAACCCTGATGGGACTCATCCGGGACTTGCTTGCATCACAAGATCGTTGGGGCGATGCCATGCAGCAGACAGTACGAGATGCCATGGGCAGAGTTGGTTATCAAGGGAACAATGCGGCTAACAGATTCAAGCGCCTGAACCCTTCTTTCTTTGACGGTAGTGAAGATGCTATTACCGCTGATGTTTGGCTACAGGATGTAGAAATTATTCTGGAGGCAGCCCGGATTCCAAATGAAGAGAAGGTGGCCGTTGTGCGCCTATAATTATTGGACTTAGTCAACAGCTGGTGGGCGATGCTAGCAGTTGGATTGGCGACGCCTGTCTTGTGAGCGGTATTCAGTGACAAGTTTCAAATGAAGTACTTTGATGCAGTAGCTTTGTATGATCTGCAGACCAGATTCAACAATCTCAAGCAGATGGAAAGGATGGTCGATGGATATGCGATCGATTTTTCTAGGCTTAGTCGATTTGCTCACACCTTGGTGGCGATCGAATTGAATCGAGCGTAGCAATTCCAGCAGGGACTCCATCTAGAGATCATTCTAGCAGTAGAGCAGTTTGAGCACCAGACCTTTGATGCTATTTTGAGAGCAGCTAGGAGGCATGAATATACCTCCTAGAGGATAGTAGATCGAACTGGATGTAAATCTCCTAAATTTCTACTACAATTTTTTTACGGTATTTACTAGTACTTCGTATTTATACGCCGCATACAAGTTCACATTCTCGTAAATGTGCGTCGCGTGCGAGTTTTCGGTTCGAAATTGCTCGTCAAGTACGAATATGTGCGAGGTACATATTTTTGTAAAATATTTTTATTAGAGATTTTATTTATATAGAAGAATTTTAGTTTTCAAAATAATATGTGATAAATATTGCTATAAAAGAGTTATTTTATTCGTCGTTTAAAAATAAGTAGTAATTTCAAAATTGTGGTTTATATGAAACATATTCCAAATATTTTACGAAATTTAAAATTTGTTTATTAATATATTTTTTTATTTATAAAAGCTATTTTATGATTTAATATTTAAGTATTTATCTTGATTTTTGAAATTAATTATTACTATATTTATTTAATTATAAAAATGATATTTAAGATTTTGTTGATTTTAAATATTTGATTAAATATGATAATTTAAAGTAGAAAATATTTCATTTGAATTTGAATTAAATGAGTGAAGGTTTTATCTATGCTTGATTTGGATTTGAATGATTTAAAATTTAAATCGAATCTAATTTAAAGTGATAATTATCTAAATAGGGGATTTAAACCTCCTTAATCCTTATCCAACTGGGAATTTCTACCTCCTGTATAAGGAGAGGTACTCTTCCTTGATTTTTTACAATCCATATTGTGCATCGTGTCGGTGTCCTCCTATCTCATCCACTATATTCTTAATGTACAAATACATTGTTCCTCCGTGCCTGACAACCCCGGACACAATCCATCTCCATCATCGTCGTTTCCTATCCACCGCTGCTACCGGCAGCATCCCCGTCGACCACCACCGTAGGACATCTCTCCGGCATCAATCCCACTGCCATCACCTCCTCCCCTGTCATTCACCCCGACCCTCGAATTCCCATCTCCGACTAAGCCCCCTCCTTTGTCGACACACTTCGCCACCACGGTCACCAAAACCACAACCTCATCTTCTCCGAAAACTCGACCACCTACTCCCGACCAACTGTCAGAAATCCCCGTCATCACCCTCATCCACCACCACCAGTATTAATGCCAA
Organism: Iris pallida; assembly: GCA_029216955.1. Lineage (NCBI taxonomy): Eukaryota > Viridiplantae > Streptophyta > Magnoliopsida > Asparagales > Iridaceae > Iris > Iris pallida. Next base: position 3,010,559 of record JANAVB010000397.1, read on the forward strand.
CACCACCATCATCCCTGTCAAGCGACACCATCTCCAGCACCATCCTCTCATATTTCCGTCGTGACCAACTTCGGCCGACGTCAAGACAATCATCACCATTACCAAAAACCCACAAGAACACCAGAAGAAGAAGGAAAGGGGAAACCCTAACCTCCGTCGTCCGCCGCCGATCTATCGCGCTCGCCGAATCTGGACCCCCGCCGTACCGGAGTTCCTCAGCGAGCCCTCCTCCCATCGTCGCCTCCGCCAAGGCCCCGCGAGATCCAACGCTCCCGCACCACCGCCGAGGAGTCGCCGGCGTGCCCACCGACACTGCTGGAGACCCCGACGCTGCGCCAGACCGTGTGGACCCCCACCGTGCCGGAGTTCCCCAACGCCCCTCCGAGCTCTCCGCCTCTACCCGGTCGTCGTGCCACCAGGAGCTTCACGGTCGTCGCCTACGCGCCAGGCGCGCCAGCCCAATTTCCCCTCCGGTTGCTGGCGCCGCCGTCTTCACGAGCCACCGCCGCCGCCTCACGGAACCCGGCTGAGCCCCTCGGTAAGCACCCCTCTCCCCTCACTTTTCCCCTCTTTCTCGACTACTCTCTCTCTCTCTTTCCACTTACTTCCTTTCTTCCTAAACTTATTCTAAGAACAGCAGTGCTGTCCTGATTATTATTATTATTATTATTATTATTATTATTATTATTATTATTATTATTATTATTATTATTATTATTATAACTATTATTATTATTATTATTATTATTATTATTATTATTATTATTATTATTATTATTATTATCATCATCATCATTATTATTATTATTATTATTATTATTATTATGGTTGTTATTATTGTTGTTAGTATTATTATTATATTATTATTATATCATTAGTATTATTTTAAATACTTTTGTTATGATTATAATTTTTATTATTAGAATTATCAGTGTATTATTCTGTTTATTTAAATAAATTTGATAACACATATTTTCCAAAATTATTTTGACACCACTCAATAGCCCTAAAAATTATTTTTCCTATATTTTATTAAAATATTTTGACTAACAAAAAGTTATTTTTCTATAATATATATTATATGTATTTTAAATGTTTGAGTTTAGCCTAAAAACAAATTTTGATTTTTTTAAGTATTCATCTAAACGTATATTTGACTAATAACAGTGTAAAATTTGATATATATATATATAAAGTATTTTCAAGAATTTACATAAAAATATTTTAGAAAATTAGTATACGTAATATCCATAATTTCTCCTTGATTATCACCATTATCATGACTAATCATCCTTCCCTATTTTCTCGTGAATTCGGACTCTTCCCCATCGGATATGGCGATTAGGCAACTGGAACTTTACAGAATATCGCCCACACCAGGAGATACTACAGGCAAGATACCTTGCCATTATACTGTTTATTTTTAGTTTGCATTTTATTACATATCATTGTTCATTTATTCCAGTTCTTATAGTTCTTGATTTACTACCTGCTCAGTGATATTAGCTTACTTGTTATTATCCTTTGATTGCATATGGCCCTAGAGTTAAGGGACTACCGATTGTAGTGTATCGCTTATACCTTGACACAGTTGTACCACGAGGATGTGTGAGATGAGTGGCATGTAGAGGTCCTTGCGTGTTGGCTGATCACCCGTGCGCATGCATTAGGTCTAACTGTCAATAGTTGTATATTAGAAGACTTGACGGTTAGTAGTGTTACATGGTCGTAGATGCGACATGATAGGTACATTGGGTGGGGAGAACATTTTCTTGTCATATGGGCTTCGATTGCACTTTCCTTGTAACCCGGAAGCTCCGCTGGAGATACGGGTATGATTAGCCAGGTTGGCCACTGTCGTTTTTGAACGTCATGCGCTTAGGTCACTGGTGCCCAAGTGGGGACTATACCAGATCCTATTTACAGCCAGGTCTCATGCGATGAAAGGTTTGTTCTTAACTGCATGTTCACTTTAGTTTGGTTAGATTACCTTATTGTTATCTTGTCACTTACTTTTGTTGGTGGCATATTTTATTTTCAGTATTTATATGGCATGTTTATTGTATCTTATTACGTCCATCTGAGGACCTGGCTCTCTCTTCAGGTGTGTCTTATGATTTTTGCCGGTGCTCTAGCTAAGGCTATGACTTGCGCTCTATTCTTCGAGATGTTGCTTTTGGATCGTCATCTCCTTCGCTCGACCAAATTATTTTCTTTGTATAATTCTTCCTTATTTAAAATTAGTTGGTAGTAGATTTGTCTCCGCCCAACGATTGTATACATGACAAATTCAAAGTTGCTATTATATCATTATTTATCTTCATGGATGAGATTTAGTGCCTTGGTTACTGTATTTTACAGCTTATGTATACATACGAGGGTTTCTTATACTTCGTATGCATACACCTGGCATGGTTACGTTCCAGTCCTTCTATTTAATGGACTGGAGCGTTACATGTTTTTGTGGTGGCCCATGCAGGTCTAGTTTGTTGTTTCGGTTACATGACTGTACCGAACGGGCTTGCAATATAGGATTAGAGTCTAGAATCTCATCCACCTACTTGGCATCCTTTCTTGACATCAAATTCTAAACTCTCGTTCGACCTCCTTGATTTGCATCTTGCTTGACTCCTTCTACAGTAAATTCTTAGTTTCGTGCTTAGTAAGATGACTACACTAGTATATGCTCATAGGTTAAACACATGGCTAGAAGGTTACATTAACAATTAATATGTATTGAGATTTTATTTGAGTTATAAAGGCATTTATTTTCCTAGAAATATGATCTTAAGGATTAGTTAATTCCAAGTTGGGTAGCATAATTTCGCTTTCAAAAGATAGTTTGAATTTTATTACAAGGTGGTATACACAAGAAGATAGCTAGATCGAGAAAATAAATTGATTTGATTTTGCGTCTTAATTTTTGAAGGTCTTTGAACATTTATGATTTATTGAGTTATAGCTATACATATTTTGGAGGGATATAAATTTGATTTGAAAAGGATCATAAAATTTTAAATGTGGAAGTATGATTTACGATTGACCAAAATTTGAGGATGATTGATAAATTTTGGTAAAATATTTTTGAATTACGTCATATGATCTATGATTTATAAAGTTATTTAGATTTCGAGTTTAAAGCCTTGATTATGGATATTTAAATTTTGGTGGAAAAAAATTACTTTTGAAGAGTAGTTGTGACTTATTGGAAGATAGATATACACATTTGAAGGATATATAATTAAATTCGGGAGTTATTTAAATGTTCCATTTTATAGTACGAAATTCGGCTGATAAACTTATTTAAATGTTGAGTTTAAGATTTAGAAAAAAAGTATATAATAATAATTATTATTAATATTCGATTTGCGATATACAGGGATTGTTTCGAGATTTACTAGAGATTTTTCACAGCCTAAGATGATTGGAAAGTGTTGGTGGAGTATCTTGGAAATTTTATTGAAAAAATTTCGAGGAACTTGAAATTTTAGATTAGATCATATATTGGTAGAGGACCAAGAAGCAAGTAAGGTCGTCCTAACGAGATAGAAGTATTCCACATTAGATTACCATACCATCTATGATTATGATATTGCATATACACAAGTATAGTTAGTCATCGACCAAACCAATGAACATAACTTTGACTTACTCGACCTTCCCTCAAATCTAGATCTTTATTCGTGACCATCAAATTGTTTGAAACTTAGAAACGATTAGAATCATTCCCTTGACCATACCCTTATCTATGAGACTATTTTTTTCTCTAGAAACTGTGTCTCTAACTTATCTTAACTTGATCTACGAGATTTCCTAAATTATCTTTATTTCGTGCTTTAACCTTTTATTTTTGTGCATTAATTAGTACCTTATGAAAACCCACTTTCTATTTTGATCATTTGGCATTCCCTATCGTGACTCTGATATTTGGAGCACAACACTAGACTTTTCCTTCCAACAAATTTCACATGCAAGACCTAGACGAGCTCACCTTCATGCAGGTATATCATGTCCCACTAAAACACGACCCCTTGTACTCTATTTTTATGATGCGACTTTTTGGTCAAAATGGCTAGCTATAAACCCTACCATGATAACGTTGCCCTTTCTGACTTCAGATAGGGACTCAACTATGACTCAATCTTTCGACCTAGTACACAATCGTGATCTACTTAATACCTTAAATGCTTAATCTTGTGTTTTATCTTGATCGCTTAAACCATTGTCCTTTACTTTTCATTTACTTGGACGCATAATATCTTTTGCAATATTAGCAATCCTTACTTATCTCCCTTCCAATTAAATTACTTCGCTCATATTCACTATGTGATCCTTCGTGGTTATGCAACCATGTTCCTTGTGTGATTTCCTTGTGCGAATATAAAATTTGATCACGACACCTTTCTGTTATAAAGGAACCAGATTAGAAAACCTCATAGAAGAGATTAACGACATAATGGTTAAAATAATTGTGCAATAAATCCAAATAGATGAAGTAAGCAATGTTATATTGTGTTTTGATAAAAAAAACTCAAGGGTAAATACTTCTCGAATTTTAAAATTTGTTTTGAGATAACTAAATATCGAGTGAAGAATTTTCTAAAGTGTTGGTGGTTTAAGAACCAAATTTATATATTAAATTTATGGATGTAAATTTTGATAAAGACAATGATGACGTGGGTTTCGATAACATATAGTGTTATGACGATATTAGTTTTCAAGGACAACTAATTGTTGAAAAAAGAAACCTTTACATTTTTGATGCATGGAGAATTGACTTCTAAGATGATTATGAATATGAAGTTAAGTTGAGTTTCATTTCTACCATCAAAAAGATGATATTGTTGAATTCAAATTTTCGAGGGAGACTAATAAATATTTTAAAAATTTTAATTATGATTATAGAAGATCGAGTTATGAAGGTATACTGTTAGTTTTTGAGATTTATCGAACAATGAAGACGGACTTTTATTTTGGTATCTATGGATGCATTGTACATTGACCAATAAATACAAATTCGTAGTAAGGAGATTTTAACTTCTACTTGGGCCAAATTTGTTGAAGATTTTAGAATTTTAATTTTAGAGGAAATTATAACTTGGGAAGATCTATATAAGTGAGCTAGCATAATGGAGATTATGGAATTCAAAATTTGGGACTATTTGAAATTCTATGACGAGATAGAGGACGTTAGAGTACATTTATAATCATATTGGTTTTGTTAAATTTTTAAGGGAACGTGGAACGAAAGTAATTTTTGGAAAGAACGATTTATGATAAGAGAGATTACATGAATATTGATGATATCAAAGGATTAAGGAGTTTATTACCTACTTATGAGGTTGCCCCTTTTTAAGGTTAATGTCAGGATTGATCGAGCTTAGACACTGATTGATTGTCATATACATGATCGTAATCTAAACTGAACCCATCGAATTTTTCAGTCATATTCGATCAAATGACATATTGCTATTGAAATATCGCTCGCCTCCTCGTCGAATATTTTGTTTGCATTCTCGTCCCAATAAGATCTCGTACAGCAATTCGAATAAACTCTTTCCATCCCCTTCACCCTACCAACCCTAATTACTCCTAAATTTCGAGGACGAAATTCTTTTAAGTTGGGTAGGATGTAAACCCCCTAAATTTCTACTACGATTTTTTTATGATATTTACTAGTACTTCGTATTTATATGCCACGTACAAGTTCACATTCTAGTAAATGTGCGTCGCGTGCGAGTTTTCGGTTCAAAATTGCTCGTCAAGTACGAATATGTGCGAGGTACATATTTTTGTAAAACATTTTTATTATAGATTTTATTTATATAGAAGAATTTTAGTTTTCAAAATAATATGTGATAAATATTTCTATCAAAGAGTTATTTTATTTGTCGTTTAAAAATAAGTAGTAATTTAAAAATTATGGTTTATATGAAATGTATTCCAAATATTTTACAAAATTTAAACTTTGTTTATTAATATATTTTATTATTTATAAAAGCTATTTAATGATTTAATATTTAAGTATTTATCGTGATTTTTGAAATTAATTATTACTATATTTATTTAATTATGAAAATGATATTTGAGATTTTGTTGATTTTAAATATTTGATTAAATATGATAATTTAAAGTAGAAAATATTTCATTTGAATTTGAATTAAATGAGTGAAGGTTTTATCTATGCTTGATTTGGATTTGAATGATTTAAATTTTAAATCGAATCTAATTTAAAGTGATAATTATCTAAATAGGGGATTTAAACCTCCATAATCCTTATCCAACTGGAAATTCCCACCTCCTATATAAGGAGAGGAAATCTTCTATGATTTTCTACCATCCATATTGTGCATCGTGTCGGTGTCCTCCTATCTCATCCACTATATTCTTATTGTACAAATACATTGTTCCTCCGTGTCCAACAACCCCAGACACAATCCATCTCCATCCTCGTCGTTTCCTATCCACCGCTGCCACCGGCAGCATCCCCATCAACCACCACCGTAGGACATCTCTCCGGCATCAATCCCACTGCCATCACCTCCTCCCCTGTCATTCACCCCGACCCTCGACTTCCCATCTCCGACTAAGCCCCCTCCTTTGTCGATACACTTCGCCACCACGGTCACCAAAACCATAACCCCATCTTTCCGAGAAACTCGACCACCTACTCCCGACCAACTGTCAGAAATCCCCGTCACCACCCTCATCCACCACCACCAGTATCAACGACAACACCACCATCATCCCTGTCAAGCGACACCATCTCCAGCACCATCCGCCCATATCTCCGTCGTGACCAACTCCGGCCGACGTCAAGACAATCATCACCACCACAAAAACCCACAGGAACACCAGAAGAAGAAGGGAAGGGGAAACCCTAACCTCCGTCGTCTGCCGCCGATCCGCCACGCTCGCCGAATTTGGACACCCGCCATGCCGGAGTTCCTCAACGAGCCCTCCTCCCATCGCCGCCTCCGCCAAGGCCCCGCGAGATCCAGCGCTCCCTCACCACCGCCGAGGAGTCGCCGGCGTGCGCACCGACACCGCTGGAGACCCCGGTGCTGCGCCAGACCGCATGGACCCCCTCCGTGCCGGAGTTCCCCAACGCCCCTCCGAGCTCTCCGCCTCCACCCGGTCGCCGTGCCACCGGGAGCCTCACGGTCGCCGCCTCCGCGCCAGGCGCGCCAGCCCGACTTCCCCTCCGGTTGCTGGCGCCGTCGCCTTCACGAGCCACCACCGCCGCTTAGCGGAGCCCGGCCGAGCCCCTCGTTAAGCACCCCTCTCCCCTCACTTTTCCCCTCTCTTTTGACTACTCTCTCTCTCTCCACTTCCTTCCTTTCTTCCTAAACTTATTCTAAGAAAAACAGTATTGTCCTGATTAGTATAATTATTATTATTATTTATTATTATTATTTATTATTATTATTATTATTATTATTATTATTATTATTATTATCATTATTATTATTATTATTATCATTATCATTATTATTATTATTATTATTATTATTATTATTATTATTATTATTATTGTTGTTGTTAGTATTATTATTATATTATTATTATATCATTAGTATTATTTTAAATACTTTTGTTATGATTATAATTTTTATTATTAGAATTATTAGTGTATTATTCTGTTTATTTAAATAAATTTGATAACGCATATTTTCTAAAATTATTTTGACACCACTCAATAGCCCTAAAAATTATTTTTCCTATATTTTATTAAAATATTTTGACTAACGAAAGTTACTTTTCTACAATATGTATATTATATATATTTTAAATGTTTGAGTTTAGCCTAAAATGAATTTCGATTTTTTTAAGTATTCATCTAAACGTATATTTGACTAATAACAGTGTAAAATTTGATATATATATATAAAGTATTTTCAAGAATTTACATAAAATATTTTAGAAAATTAGTATACGTAATATCCACAATTTCTCCTTGATTATCACCATTATCATGACTAATCATCCTTTCCTGTTTTCTCGTAATTTCAGACTCTTCCCCATCGGATATGGCAATTAGGCAACTGGAACTTTATAGAATATCGCACCACACCAGGAGATACCACAGGCAAGATACCTTGCCATTATACTGTTTATTTTTAGTTTGTATTTTATTACATATCACTGTTCATTTATTCCAGTTCTTACAGTTTTTGATTTACTACCCGCTCAGTGATATTAGCTTACTTGTTATTATCCTTTGATTGCATATGGCCCTAGAGTTAAGGGACTACCGATTGTAGTGTATCGCATATACCTTGACACAGTTGTACCACGAGGATGTGTGAGATGAGTGGCATGTAAAGGTCCTTGCGTGTTGGCTGATCACCCGTGCGCATGCGTTAGGTCTAACTGTCAATATTTGTATATTAGAAGACTTGACGGTTAGTAGTGTTACATGGTCGTGGATGCGACATGATAGTTATATTGGTTGGGGAGAACATTTCCTTGTCGTATGGGCTTCGATTGTACTTTCCTTGTAATTCGGAAGCTCCGCTGGAGATACGGGTATGATTAGCCTCTCAGGTTGGCCACTGTCATTTTTGAACGTCATGCGCTTAGGTCACTGGTGCCCAAGTGGAGAATATACCAGATCCTATTTGTAGCCAGGGCTCATGCGACGAAAGGTTTGTTCTTAAATTCATGTTCACTTTAGTATGGTTAGATTACCTTATTGTTGTCTTGTCACTTACTTTTGTTGGTGACATATTTTATATTCAGTATTTATATGGCATATTTATTGTATCTTGTTACATCCCTCTGAGGACTTGGCTCTCTCTCCAGGTGTGTCTTGTGATTTCTGCAGGTGCTCTAGCTAAGGACATGACTTGTGCTCTATTCTTCGAGATGTTGCTTTTGGATGGTCATCTTCTTCACTCGACCAAATCATTTTCTTTGTATAATTCTTTCTTATTTCAAATTAGTTGGTAGTGGATTTGTCTCCACCCAACGATTGTATACTTGACAAATTCAAAGTTACTATTATATTATTATTTATCTTTGTGGATGAGATTTAGTGCCTTGGTTACTGTATTTTACAGCTTATGTATACATACGAGGGTTTTTTATATTTCGTATGCATACAGCTAGCATGGTTACGTTCCTGTCCTTCTATTTAATGGACTTGAGCGTTACACTGGAGGACGGAAGAGGCCTCATGGACAATTATCCCAGTCATCAGCACCAGCCCCGGCAGCTAGGACTTTGACTATTGGAGCTCCTAGAAACGCGACCCCAGTTTTGTCGGTTCAGCACTCGACTCCGACATATCCTCAGCAGTAGAAACAGAAGCAGTCTTCCGCAATGGGCTGCACTCATTGTGGGAAGCCTGGGAACGTGGTTTCAGAGTGTCGTAGGGAACAGGGATTATGCTTGGCTTGTGGAGCATTGGATCACAAAATTGGGTCCTGTCCGCATAGAGCCAATTCATCTTCATCAACCCTAACCAGTCCATCGGTTAGGGCACCAGCACCAGTGCAGCAGCAGTTCAGTTTCCCATAGTAGTAGAAGAATTTCCTGATGTATTTTTCAAAGAGCTCCCAGGCATGCCGTTAGAGAAAGAGATAAAGTTCACCATTGATTTGATTCCAGGGACGGCACCAATATCAAAGTGAGTATATAGAATGGCCCCGTTTGAGGCACTATGTGGCAAAAAGTACAGATCACCTTTAGCTTGGAATGATGTAGGCAAGAGGCAGATGCTTGGTCCAGAAATGGTTACGCAGACTATCGAGGTGGTCAGACAAGTTAGAGATAATCTTCAAGTTGCACAAGATCGTCAGCGCCATTGGGCCGATTCTCATCGGCGTCCTCTTGAGCTTTCTATTGAAGACCACGTATTCCTTAGGATCTCGCCTACCCATGACGTCATTCGATTCGGCGTACGGGAAAAGCTTAGTCCTAGGTATATAGAGTCATTTGATATTCTCAAGCGAGTAGGTGATGTGTCCTATCGTCTCGCTCTTTCATCGTCCTTTCGTGAGGTACATGACGTATTCTATATATTCCAATTGTGGCGGTACATTCTGGATCCGAGGCATATCTTTGATCATTCGAAATTGGTTGTTGGTACCAACCTTTCGTATGAGGAAAGGCCCATATCCATATTGGACCGAAGGGAGAAGATACTCAAGAACAAGACTATTAGTTTAGTCCGTGTTGCTTGGGGTCATCACTCTTTGGGTAAGTCAACTTGTGAACGTGAGGATGATATCCGATCAAGATATCCACACCTGTTTGACTCATGAGTTATAATATCCTTCTTGTGCCTTATGCTTTTAACTCCTTGATTGCATGAATGATTGCTTGATTAACTGCTAGTTCTAGATTGTATGTGATTAGTGTAGCTTGTCCCGATACCTCTAGTCTCTTGATTAAATTTTGAGGACGAAATTATTTTAAGGTGGGTAGAGTTGTCACTCCCATTTTCTGTTATACGTATTTTTATTATACGTGTACGAATTTCTGACATTTGTCAGGTGGATCATAGTTAGACTTGTCTTGCTTAGCCTAGTCTTGGTTTAATTTTGACTTGGTTTATTTTGATTTGGTTTGGTTCAATTTGGCTTAGTTTGGTTTGGTTTGAGAAGGAGAGGTTTTGTATAAAAACCAACTCCTTCTCTCTCCTTCATAACTTTCATTTATTTCTTCTCATCTTCTTCATTTAATCCTCTCCACCCACACCCAAGTCCTAGGCAAGTGCAAATTGCTTCATGATGGACCTCAAATTTTATTGTTCCATTGTCGTCCTTTCTAGATTTTAAGCCTCTTTAGAACTTAGAAATTTTGGTTTTTATGGTTACATTTTTGTAGATTTTAGTTTATAGTTTTTTTTTGTTTTTCATGGTTTTGATCTCTTAAACTTTTTTATTTTCGTAAACTACTTGTTCCATGTTGTAGAGAATTCAATTTCATTCAGTTTAGACCTTTATTTTGCCCAATTTCGAGTTCGTTAGCCCAAGTTATGGACATTGGAAGTTTCTAAAACTCCATGGCCAAAAGCTTGCTAGTAGGGATGACACCTTGCATCTCACGTACCTCATGCGTACCTAGTGCACCTTTTGTCTGCGTACCTTACACCTTGCGTACCTCATGCGCACCTCGTACACCTTTTGGTCCGTGCACCTTGCACCTCGTGCACCTTTTGGTTTGTGCACCTTGCACCTCGCACACATTTTGTTCCGCGCACCTTGCGCCTCGCGCACCTTTTGGTTCGCGCACCTTGCACCTTGCACACCTTTTGGTCCGTGCACCTTGCACCTGGCGCACCTTGCGCACCTTGCACCTTATGCACCTTATACCTCGCACGCCTTGCACCTTGTGCCATGTGCCTTTTGTCCGTGTGCGAATCACTCTAAATGACTGTTTTTGCCCGTTTAAGCTATTTTGTAGCTAAATCTTAAAAAACTCTAAATATAAAAGTTGTAGATCTTTGTCTTGACTTCAAGAATCTTTCTATCTCACTTTAATCAGAGTTTATATGTGACTTTCAATCACACATGGGTGTTCTCGATTTTCTTTGCATATTTTTTTCTATACTTGGCCTAAATTGCGACGGCTCGACTTGACACTTGATAGTCTTGAGATAGTAACTTGAACTTGACTTAAACATGATAATATAAACCCGTCTTGATAACTCTTGATAAGTGGCCCATCGAGACACACTCCAGACAAGTACTCTTGACATGACAAGTAACCTGACATGACATGTATAATCTTGAAAGGCTGTTGCGACAGCTATCCTGACTTGCTAAGTAACTCTTGTCTTGATACCGTGGTTGACTTTCTTGATTGTGCCTGTACAATCTACCTGTCTCGTCTTGCATTATGTCTAGGACATGGATTCCTGGTTACCACAGTCATGAATTTACAATGAATCTGACTAGGTTAATGACTAGATTAATCAAGTAGTACATATAGAGAGATTTTTTCCAGTTACAGGCGATTTCGTTATCCCGGCCACGCCTGCCGACGAGTAGGACACATTTCCAACCCACTTTCATGTGGGGCACTTTTTTAAAGCATAGTACTAAAAGTACACCAGTAATCCTGATAACTCTTGTAACTCTAATAAATTACCTCGCCTGGATAACCTGGATAGCTGCAGGGCTTGTGACTGCGGGAACATCTCAACTGCATCTTGCTAGTAACTAGGCCTGTGATAACCATAGTTAGCTAATGATAGCAAGTCGTAGGACTTGATTGGTCGTGCCTGAATGCTTGCTCGTGATTAGCATGGGAATTATATTTCGTTTCTTGTTTTTCCTAACGCAAGCTATTATTTTATTCTAACCACATTTTTTTGTCATTTAAGCATGTTTATCTATTTATTCTTCTATTTTATTATCTGCTAGTTTTAGTTCCTTAATGAAGCCTCACTTGTGGCACTTGCTCTTTCTAGGGTCAGACCCAGCTGGTTTTGTATGGATAGATTTCGGAGTGATACCGGAGGATCTTCCTGCTTATCATCCAGATGGTGAATACCAGACGTAATCCTGGCAACGAGTGAGTTTCTTATTTGCTCTCCCACTCTATTATAAATTATTCTTTTGAGGCATTTAGCCGTCGAGCAAGTGTTAGCTCGTGTTGAAACTTAATTTTTGTTTGCCTAAGGGCTGTAACATGATTGACAAATCATAAGGTTGATCATGTATGACTTAACTCTTGTTAATCTCGTATTTTGTATGACTAGCTTTATGATCATCTGAATATGTAATATTTGGAACGCCTTACTTTACATGTCTGATGATCTAACATCTTGTACATTTATTTGCTTGCTTGAGATTGAGACACTAGGCTTGTTCCTGACCATAGAGACTGATGGATTGTAGTTTAATCCTCATGCATCTAGGCAGCCGTGAACGTATTACGAGGTGGATTGCACTTCAATATACGTAGATGGCTGTGTCTGTCCCCCGCTCTCTACTATTCTAGTTTTGGGCGTGACAGTATGATACATTATGTATTTGTTGGATAAAACATGCTTTTTCAGAGTCTTTAATTAGTGTGAGCAAGACCAGCTATCGTGGATACTATATTCGATCTAGTATTCTTGTTGGAGAAAGATCCTATAGATATGGATTGTGTGTGTAGTAACATTGTAAGCTATTAAATATGTTTACAGAACTTCAGGTCTATGTAGGACAACCAGACATCTGTAGTTATCCTACGTATTGGACAAACTTATGACACACAATCTATTTTTTTTCTAATTTATATGAGGTTTACAACTTTAAAATATATGCAACTATATTATTGAAATACCAACATTCAGGTTGGTGATTTTTACTTTTGGCCTTTCGAGGGATAATAACCCGTTGCGAACTATAAAAGTGATTATGCGGACGACTAGTTTCTTCCGGACATGTAACATAACGCATGTCATACATGCACCCATTTGGGTGCTCCAAAATATATACAAGAAAAATTATTTGTACCTTTACAATCTCGACATAATGCCCCTAAATATTTTTCCATTTTAAAGCTGGAAAGTTGTACTTCACCACAAGAAATATTGTAGCAATTGTTCAAACATCATCTTATCGGGCCTAACACAATATAGCAAGTTCATATATGTAGAAACTGAATTATAAAAGGAAATATTTCATACTCAATTATTTGAGACAAAGAAATGGGAACAATAAAAGTATGGGTGATAAAATGGAACCATAATCATTTGAGAAGACAACTCTTGGTAAATGAAAACTTGGCAGAGTAAAATGAACATTATGTCGTAAGAAAATGATAAGTTGCCTTATGTTTTGAGTTAACTTATTATTCTTGCAAGTTGATCCTATCGAAGGACATATTTTATGTAGCCTTATCAAAACTTCCTATCAGAATTCAACGTCTTTTTACTCCAAAGAAATAAAATCAAAGCTCTACCAACATGTGATGTTTTAGACAACTATATCATCAAACATGTTAAATGTGTTAATTGGTCAAAGACATAGGCCCAAAGTAAAGTGCATAACCATTCGGAGAAGTTTGGATAGTAGAGGAATCATAAAGAAGCAACTAATTTTTTTTTTCATGAACACTTTTAGAATCTTTCACGAACCTCAAAATAAAATATTATCCTTCATAATTTCTATCAGATGCATGGATATGGAAAATAAAATTTATTTCCAGAGCAGCAAAGCAAGGTCGTTTTTCAAAATAATTTTCTTCATCTAATATCACCTCTTGGCAACAAATATATAATTCAAGGTAATTTTGTATTACAACATTTACTATTAAAAAACTTTCAATCGATAATGTTACAGTTCTAATCGCATTTGGTGTGTATTTGAAGCAATAATGGAGCACTAAATATGTAGGTATCTGTCCATTGTTAATTTTATTTATTTGTTATGTAGATTTATATATTTGGTGAATGATGGTCACGTTATAATGCACTTAAACTCATCAAAGCCAAGATGACTTGATAAATAAAAAAGGATTTATCATTATATCTTCTATCAAAATCCTTTATGGAAAGAATCTAATCATAAAATACAATCTACTAGCAAATACAATGGATTTAAAATTTTGTACAAAAATTGATGCATGTCTTTTATATACCAAATCTTCTGTGGATGATGATGAATAAATATATTTATTTAAACATTCAAAAATCATGGATGGATAGCCATATCTACCGGATTTATTTAAATATATTTATTTAAACAAGCTAAATGTATGGATGGCCATATCTAAATGATTAGTCTCTTGGAACTTATGAAAACCTTGAAAAAAGGATAGAAGCCAATCTGAATAACAATCTCCATACATAATATGCACTGGAAGATGTAAATCATTGTTAAGGTTATATTAATTTTGCTTCTGATTAAGAGGTGAATGAAATCTATCTAACATAAACTTTTTTTGTGTGTGTGAAAAACTAAGATTATTATTCTTTATAGCAAAATTTACTTACATGCATATCAATGAATAATAGAGATTTTTTTTTGAGGTGTCCTTTCTCCAAGCTGGGTCATGGCCCAAAGCCACCCAGCCATCCAGGAGGGATTCGAACCCGATACCTATGCTCGGACGGCCCCCCGCACTACCACTAGGATAGTGCCTTAGGGACACAATAGAGATATAATCAATTTTGGAGTTTAGATCATATCACAAACTCCTTATAAAAAAAACAAGTACTCTATGAACCTGGTTGGATTGTCCAATCGAATTCCCTGATTTTTTTTATTTTCCTTGGTGGTTGTAAATCCCCTAAATTTCTACTACATTTTTTTTCTTTTTTATAAATAAATTTTTGGTATTTATTTAGTATCTGCACATCACATACGAGATCGCATTGTTGTAGCATGCGAGAATTTTGTTTTGTATTCCTCGTCGAGTGCGAATATGTGCGAGGTACATATTTTGGAAAGCATATTTTAGTAAATGTATAATCTCAAAGTAATAAATGGTAGATATTTTATTTATTTAAATATATTTTTTTATTGCTTAAGTTGCACAAAACATATTGAGATGTAAAATAGAATTTCCCCAAATTTTTATTTTATTCCTTTATAGAAAGGCTATTTAGTTACTGGTAATTTAGAAACTATTATTCTAGATCAATACGAGTACATATAATTTTATTTTCGAAATTATTATTAATATATTTTATTATTTATGAAAATCATATTTGAAATATTGTTTGGTTTAATATTTAATTAATTATTATGATTTAAATTGGAAAAGATTTTATTGACCTTATTTTAAATAGCTTTTAAATTAAATATAAGTTTTATCTATACTGAATTGGATTTTAAATCGATTTGAATTAATATAGAATTTATCGATTGGGATTTAAACCTCCCTAATCCTTATCCAACTGGAAATTCCCACCTCCTATATAAGGAGAGGTACTCATCCATAAATTTCTATCATCCACAATTGTGCATCGTGTCTGTGCCGCCCATCTACTATTTTCCCACATTATAAATACAAAAATTTTGTCCCGTCCGACAATCCCGGACGTCTACCCAGCCGTGTAGGACACTCCCGACACGACGACTCAATCCTAAATCTAACTCTGCCTCCACGCCACCTCTCCTGACGTTACCCGCCAATGTCACCTCCATCATCCCGGCCTCCAACTACTGCCTGTTCCTCCCCGACCCCGTTCCGACAGCACCCCCACACCATTGGCCACCACCAAATCTCGGCACCACCACCAGCATCCATCCCTTCATCACCCTCACCACCCGGACATTCTCCGTGGCATCCCCGTCACGCCTGGACCACCACCAACCCCACCGTCATCACTGCAATCAACAATCATCACCATCGTCTCCAACCCGACACAACACCACCAGAAACCACATCGGCCACCACCGGCCGGCCCAAAAACCCGTAACCACCAGAGCAAAAAGGATGGAAAACCTTACCAAGCCCGTCGCCGGCATCAGCCGGGTCCGCCGCCGCCAAGATCCGCAAGTGCTCTGTCCCCATCCATCGTACGTCGCGCTCGGCTCCGCGAGCGAGCGTCCCTCCGCCGACCGCACCGGCACGGACCCCCGCCGTGCAGCCCACCGTGAGTCTTACCTCCGCTGATCCCCTCCGAAGCCCGCCGAACAGCCGCCGCATCACCACCTCCAGCGCGCCCCCTTTCGCGCCGAACCGGCGCCGACCGCCACCTCCGCTGTGGCGCTTTCTGCCGCTACCACCGACCAAGTCGCCGGTGCCACCCCACCTGGCCGCGCCGTCCCGGGCTCCGTCTCAGCCGCTCCCAAACGCCGGGATCCCACCACTGGCCATCCGGTGGTCGCCTCCCACCATCATAGGCGACCATCGGTCGACTCTCGCCGACGCCGTCCCCTCCACTGGAAGCTTCGCCTGCCGGCCTACTCTCCTTCACGCTGAACCGCCGGTGCCTGCCTCTCCGCCTCCTTCCGGCGATGCTAGTGCCCAAAAGCCCTCACCTCCGGCCGGTCACCGCTGCTCCTCCTCCAGCGCGAGGTCGCGCTCCGGCCATCTCGCCGCGAGCAGGCCACTCGACCCACGGTCCTCCTCCGGGTCGCCTCCGACCTCCGGTAGTCGCCGCCGCGATCGTCTCTCTCGATCGGGTCCTCCCAAATGGTAAGTCCCCTCCGCTCCTTCCTCCCGCTCCTTTCTCTCTTCTTCCCATCTCTCTCTCTCTCTCTCTCTCTCTCTACTGTAATAAAAATTTGGGGTAGGGATTTGGGAATTTTATCATTATTATTATTATTATTATTATTATTATTATTATTATTATTATTATTATTATTATTATTATTATTATTATTATTATTATTATTATCATCACTGTTATTATTATTATTATTATTATTATTATTATTATTATTATTATTATTATTATTATTATTATTATTATTATTATTATTATTATTATTATTAGTTCTATTATTATTATTATTACTATTAGGATTATTATTATTATTATTATTATTATTATTATTATTATTAGTATTATTATTAATTGTATGTATTAGTTTAGATATTTTGGTATCATGGATATATATATATATATATATATATATATATGTAAAATATATATCAAATATTTTTATTATAATAATGGTTTAAATATATATAATTGTTCAAGAAATGTTTTTGTTCAAGAAATATTTTTATTATAAAGTGTACTTTCTAAAAATATAAAATAATTCCTAAGAATTTCAAATATTTTCTAGAAAGTATTTTAACCAATAAAAATATACTTTTTAGCTAGAAAATTTTATTTTGATAAACTTAAGGGTTTTCTTGCCTAAAAACCGATTCTTGAAATTTTCTATTAAAAATTAGTCTTCAAAACAATAATGGAATAATTTCTAAAACTAGTATAAATATTCAGTTACTCCTAAATTCCTCATATTTTCGTCGTTGATCATGACTAATCATATGTTACTATTCTCTCGCAATTTTGGACCATTACGTCGACCATGGCTATTGGACTATTGAGACATGTCAGAGAACACTGCACCACACCAGGCGACACACCAGGCTAGATTCCTTGCCATTAAACTGTTTATATTCAGTCTGCATTTATTTTTAATATCACTGTTCATTATTTTTGGTTCTTACGGTTCCTGATTTACTACCTAGTTTACTTGTTACTATCCTTTGATTGCATATGAACCTAGAGTTAAGGGACTACCTTCTGTAGTGTATCGCATACACCTTGACATAGTTGTACCACGAGGATGTGTGAGATGAGTAGCATGTAGAGGTTCTTGCGTGTGGGCTGATCTCCCATGCGTATGCATTAGGGCTAACTGCTAATAGAGGCATGTTAGGAGACTTAGCAGTTAGTAGAGGTATATGAGTCATGGATGTGACTCTGTTAGGCATTGGGTGGGAAGAACAGTTCCTTAACGTATGGGCCACGTATGCACTTCCCTATTGCCGGTTATCTCTGCGGAAGATACGGTCCTGGATTCTGATACCTGATTTACTCCTGGCCTCTGAAATTCGACGAATGTTATGGTTTAAGTTCCCTGGTATCCTGATGGGGCCATACCTAAGATTACTGCTCCTGAGCCAGAGTGCCCATGCGTTGAAGGTTTGTTCTTATTGCATAAACACATTAGACTAGTCAGGTAACCCTCGTCAAATGTCATATCACCCCGTCCCATTAGTAGCTTGGGACAATGTCTCATCGCGGTATAGTGTGCTACCCCTTGTCCTTGTTTGGTTGCAGGGGTAGTTCACTGTTTCGATGATGAGGTATTGGATCTTGTTACGAGTGGGACTATTTTTATACTTGTGATTTATGACATAGTATATACATATTCAGTTATGTGGCATGTTCTTTATGTATCTTGTTACGTCCCTCTGAGGACCTGGTTATCTCGCCAAGTGTGTGCTCTTGTTTGTCGCAGGTGTTCTAGCCGTGGCCATGATCATCTCTATGTCTTCGAGGATGGTTGCACTTCGATCGTCTTCGCTTCGCTCGTCAAACTCTTTCTTTTGTGATGTATTCTTTTATAGTTGGTAGTGGATTTGTCTCCGCCCAACTACATGTACCAATGACAATTCATAGTAGATTATATAATATTCTTTATTCTTTTATTTTGTGTGGATGAGATTAGATTACTCTTGGTTTACTGCATTTTACAGCTTATGTATTTATACGAGGTTTCCATATATTGGAGTATACTTCGTATATATGCAGCTGGCATGGATACGTACCTAGTCCTAAGTTTTTTGGGACTGGGGCGTTACAGGGGTGGTCTGTCTCCCTCCGTGGTGGCCTAGTCTGAAATTCCTCAAGCAGTCATGCTGATAACGTGTTGTGAAAATAAGAGAGAAAGAGAAGAAAATGGTAACCAGAAAGAATGTATGTAGCTTTTCTCATTAATAATATATATAGAAAAAATAAGATAGAGGTTGTTGTAAGTATGGATAAGGACATCCATATTTTGATTTATCCAAATCATAACAAATCCAAAATTCTATTTACTTATAGTGCAATCAATATATACATTATATATTAAATCTATAATATACTCTAATCTTTTGAGAAAATATCTAATACAATCTACTAATCATATCACATTTTCTTAAATTATGGTTATTTTTAAATTACATATTCGACAGTTTTTTTGTTTTCCACCACATGCGGGCTCAGTTAAATCGTGTGTTCTTTGCACATAATTTTTAGTCGATCGTCATATCATTTTGGACACTTCATGCGGATCTTGTCCGCACTGGCTTTTCATCATCGCCCCATACGCACACCCCGCGCACTCCGCGTGCTCAAGAGCTCCACGAGACGGCCATGACGTCTATCAACGCTCGCAACTCAACGCCACATTTTGCCCACGACGCCGAAGGCACCCCCGACGTCTTTACGATACCTACGACAGCCGATGTCGTCCAGCCATCCGTTCTATACGTACGAGGTCCGTACAACTTCTTCTCGATGTCCTTACGGTGCCGTACGACGGGCCGCGTGATCGGCCGTCGTTTATATCCGTAGTAGAATGGTGCCAGTCCTCGACCGTCCATGCGACGTTCTATTCGTTGAGTTTTCAAGCACGGGCGTCCCATTCTATCCTATGCCAGTTCAGATCGTGTCCATTTTTCGTCAGTCCTCCGTCGTTGCCGGTGTTTCGCACCATACAGGCTAGGCTCATGATTGTCCTCAAATGATAGTGCATCAAACAATGTAATTGCACAAGAACGGCACCATGGATTCACAAGTTTAAAGAACCCACAGTTTCCTATCAAAATGCAAAATGCCAGAAAATCCAGCTCAGTGTTAGCCTAAAGATAGCATCAAAAGTCATAGCATTAAGCTACTATTGACGTGGCATCAGGCTTTATCATATTTGACAATTAAATTTTATTATATAAGGTAGTTATATATTTAAATTAGACTATCTTAAAATATACTTAGAATCAACACGCATACATTCTACTTGATAAAAGATTTGGACGGACTTACTACTAGTATTATATTTAACTGAAAATTTCTCAGATATTCACTTTCGGGGTGGATATTTATGAAAAACCAACCCGCAGGGTAGGTTTTATGAAATATCCAACATTATATTTTTTCACGTTAAATATTTCAAGATTTTCTTTAGATGCTCTGTATTTACAAAACTGGAAATTACCGAAATACCCACTTTCGGGGTAGGAGTTTATGAAAAACCCACCTGCAGGATGGATTTTATGAAATACCCAAAATTATGTATTTTTACGTTAAATATTCCAAGATTTCCTTTAAATGATCTGTATTTACAAAATTGCCATTTTGTAAATACCATAACTACCCTTTCGTGCAAATTTGGTCATATATATGTATTTGAATTCACAAACTCAGATTTAGATTGCGATTTTCGTCTTCTTCTTCTTCACGAGAGATCTGAATTCCACTGCTCCTATTTTCAGCAGAGATCGCAAATATCGTTCGTAGTTTATTGTGCTTTTTTCAGTCGAACTCCGATCATCGCTCATCATCATCATCATCATCTTCAGTCGAACTCCGATCGTTCGTAGTTCACTGATTTCAGAAGTGATGCAACTTTACTTACAGTATTGAAAGCATCTGCAGGAGAATAGTCATTCTCCGTCATTTTAACATGGAGAATGGCAATTCTTCGTAATTTTACTACGAAGAATGGCCATTCTCATGTATTTTAACACGAAAAGGTCATTTTTCGTCATTTTAACACAGAGAATGGCAATTTTCCGTCAATTTAACAAGGAGAATGGCTATTCTCCATACTTTTAACACGAAAAATGACTATTCTCCTACATTTTAACACGGAGAATGGCCATTCTCCCCATTCTCCGTGGTTTTTCTACGAGGAATGACCGAATGACCATTTTCCTGCATTTTAACATGGGGAATGGCCATTCTCTATCATTTTAACATGAAGAATGGTCATTCTCCTGTATTTTAACACGGAGAATGGCCATTTCTTGTTATTTTAACATGGAGAATGACCATTTTCCTACATTTTAACACGGGAAATGACAATTCTCTGTGGTTTTAACACGAAGAATGGGCATTCTTACCACAGAGAATGGCCATTCTCTTTAACACGAAAAATGGCCATTCTCTATGGTTTTACCACGAAGAATGACCATTCTCCATGGTTTTACCATGAAAAATGACAATTCTCCTGTATTTTAACACGAGGAATGGCCATTCTTCGATGTTATATTTGGATGCGACTTTTCTCACAGAAGAATGGTCTAACTGGGGTTCCAGTCGATGCTGCTGATGATGATGAAGTGGGAACTGATGATGACGACATGGTGTGAAGATGATGACCACGTATGGTCTAACCCCCACCCCCCCAAAAAAAAGGAATGACTAATACATGATTTGCTTTCTTAAAAAAAATTGAATGACCAAAAAATAGCAAGTACAAAAAAATAGTAAAATAAATTTATTTACTTTCTACTATTTAGGTTTTAAAAAAGTACAAATTAGATAAGGAAAAATTTATCAAATGCCCAAAAACCACAAAAGTTCTATGAAAAATCCACCGCAAAATAATATTTTATTGTATGTCCAAAATTAGCAAAAAAATATATAAAATGGTGCGAAATGACATTCTTGCCCTTCTAATTTATTGAAAACACCTGCGAAACCTACTCTTCAAAAAAATATTTTGATTCTTCCTCTTCTTTCATACGCTGTTCACTTTCGAATCTAGGTTTTCTCCTCCAAAATCTTAAAACCATATTTCAAAAACTCGTCAGTGACTCTCTATTCGCAATCTTCACACCATGTCATCATCATCAGTTCCCACTTCATCATCATCGTCAACATCAACAGGAACCCCAGTTAGACTATTCTCCTGTAAAAAAAATCGCATCCAAATATAGCATCGGTGAATGGTCATTCTCCATGGTAAAACCACGGAGAATGTCCATTCCCCGTATTAAAATGTAGGGGAATGGTCATTCTCCGTGTTAAAATCACGGAGAATGGTCATTCCTGTGTTAAAATACAGGAGAATGACCATTCTTCGTATTAAAATGACGGAGAATGGCCATTTTCCATGTTAAAATACAGGAGAATGGTCATTTTTTGTGGTAAAACTACTGAGAATGGACATTTTTTGTGGTAAAACCACGGAGAAAGGCCATTCTCCGTGTTAAAATACAGGAGAATGGTCATTCTTCGTGTTACAATTACGAAGAATTATCATTCTCCTTGTTAAATTGACGAAAAATTGTCATTCTCCGTGTTAAAATGACGAAGAATGGCCTTTTCCGTGTTAAAATCATGAGAATGGCCATTCTTCGTGGTAAAATTATGGAGAATTGCCATTCTCCGTGTTAAAATGACGAAGAATGACCATTCTCCTGCAGATGCTTTCAACAATGTAAAGAAAGTTGCATCACTTCTGAAATCAATAAACTACGAACGATTGGAGTTCGACTAAAGATGATGATGATGATGAGCGATGATCGGAGTTCGAATAAAGAAAAAGCACAATGAACTATGAACGATCTTTGTGATCTATGCTGAAGATGAGAGCAATGGAATTTAGATCTCTCGTGAAGAAGAAGAAGAAGACAAAAATTGCAATCCAAATCTGAGTTTGTGAATTCAAATACATATATGTGACCAAATTTACACGAAGGGGTAGTTATAGTATTATCAAAATGGCAATTTTGTAAATACAGATCATCTAAAGGGAATCTTGGAATATTTAACATGAAAATATATAATTTTGGGTATTTCATAAACCCATCCTGCGAGTGGATTTTTCATAAACTCCTACCCCGAAAGTGGGTATTTCAGCATTTTTCAGATTAGATAATTGAATGACTAATACAAGATTTGCTAGTACATAAACTGTGATTAATGACTAATACATAAAATGTAATTAATGAAGAATACATAAACTGCGACTAATAACTAATATATAAACTGCGATTAATGACTAATACAATATTATAAAGACTCATACAAGATTACTAGTACATAAACTACGATTAATGACTCATACAAGATTACTAGAAGTTGATACATAATTTTAAATGTCGGCGTAGCATCACTATACCATGGTTGTGGTCTCATTTTAATCGTTTCCTAAAATTGCAAACATTCAAGAAGAACTTTAGTGAATTATATTTTTTCGGTGCCGCCACTTGCACGCTCATTGTAAACTCAGCTATAATGATGCCAAATTTTTGAATCTGATTCAAACTCTTCTTGCGGTGCCGGTTGCGGTGCAGTTTGCGGTTGATGATCTTGCGGTTGGTGTGGTAGTTGATCATTATACATGATATAAATCGTCTTCCCACACGAGTTTTCATGTAAAAATTGTAAGAGGAAAGAAATTTTGGTGTGATTAAGTTTGAAGATTTATGATCTATTTATAGATTTTTTTGGGTGTAAAATAACCTATTTTATCCTCAAAAAAGGTTGTTATAAGGATATTTTTGGTCATTTCCAGCAAAATGACCAAAATACCCTTCCAACGGTCTAAAAACAACAAGTAAAATAGGGGTAAAATGGTCATTTGGCATCCCAACGTTTAGAAAACAAAAAAATTCAAAAAATCGGTCGAACCGGGCCGGTCCGGGTTGGCCCGGTCGGGCTAGGATGGTTTGACCGACCCGGACTAGCGTTCAAACCAGGCTGGGCTGTTCCGGGCTACTGGGTACGGGGCCAAACCCAGCCCGGATGGAATTGGGGGTGGGTCGGGCCGGTCCAGGTGTCACGCCCCAGTACTATAATACGGGGACGAACGTTGGCCAGCTACACCGTATAAGGTACGAAAATATTATACGACGATGACGGCTGTCAATCTTGCTGGGTATCCTAGCATGCAATCAATCTGTGGCCTAAATCCGATTTTATATCCACAGGCAATCACTATAAAATAATAGCAAGAGAAAGAATCATTTGGAAAGCAGGAAGTACTCATATAAACAATCAGAAAGTTTACAGTACATGATAATAATGTAGATGAGTATACCTTCCCATAGTCTCTAGCAAAGTCTGGAACTGAAGAACATCCTCCAAGTCAAGTCTGGAAGATCCACAGAGTAGGTCACTGGCAATCTGGGAACAATCTAGGGTTGGTCAGGCCAACCGTAACAAGTACCAGAAAAGGAAGGCTCAAGGACGGGTGAAGAAAAGCTAGTAGGATAAAATATAAGGCAGGAGAACATGTACGAATGGTAAATGAGGGTAAGAATCGTGCGGTACCAATGCACGATAACAATCCACAACTAATATAGAAAAAATAACCAACAATCATCACAATCACCCTAACATCCAATAATACCTGCATTGCCAGCTGGAACTCGATATCAGCTGACTTTACAAGCAACAAGCCAAACAACTTAGAAGAATAAGCGGCCACTCAAATGCCTACGACTTGTTATTATTAGCTAACTAGGGTTATCACAGGCCTAATTAATAACAAGATGCAGTTGAGACATTCCCGCAGTCACAAGCCCTACAGACTATCCAGGTTATCCAGGCGAGGTTGTTTACAAGAGTTACCCGAGTTATCAAGATTTAATAGTGTATTTATGATTCAAGAAATGCCCCACATGACAGTGAGCTGGAAATGTGCCCTACTCGTCGGCAGGCTACAAGTCCCTCAGGTGTGGTCGGGATAACAGGATCGCCTGTAACTGGAAAATCTCTATAAATAAACTACTTGATCAATCTAGTTGTTAACCTAGTCAGGTTCATTATGAATCCCTGACTGTGGTAACCAGGAATCCATGTCCTAGACATGATGCAAGACGAGACAGGTAGCTTGTACAAGCACAATCAAGAAAATCAACCACGGTGTCAAGACAAGAGTTACTTAGCAAGTCAGGGTAGCTGTCACAACAGCGATCAAGAGTAAACATGTCATGTCAGGTTACTTGTCATGTCAAAAGTACTTATCATGAGTACACCTCGACGGGCCACTATCAAGATTATATATGTCATGTCAAGTTACTTGTTACTTGTCAAGAGTGCGCCACGATGAGCCACTATGAAGATTATCAAGATGGGTTCATGTTATCAAGTCGTGTCAAGAATAAGGACAAATTTGCTAGTCACAAGAAGTTATCTGCCCCCATCGTGGCATAGATATCAGGTCAAGTACAAGATCAGAATCTCTAAATAATAGCATCTCAAGTACAAATGGGAGCCTACAGCTCAAATCATCAATTCGGTCTATCCACCAGATCAATCTATCAGGAGTATCCCACCTACGATGGAGTGAATATCATGTCAGAAAAGACAATCACCAGATACTAAGCTAATCACTATAATCAATGCTAGGCCTTCTGGCTCACAAGAATCCTCTGAATCAATGATCACTAGCTATCAGGAAAAAAGTCACACAACTACTAAGATATAGCAAACAAACCAGGTCTTTGGGCGTTTGGGAAGTCGGATAAAAATTATATAAGGATACCCTCAATATTTATCTCGTTCCGCGAAACACTCGCGATCACCAAAATCCATGAATCCACATAGTCATATCTGATCAAAATGCAACATCGAAAGGAAAATGGCATCACTATCCAAGAATCCACGTAAGTCTACCAAATCAAGATCCCAGAATCATACTCCCAATAATACTCAATCCTCAAACATATCCAAGTCACAAATCCCGATACATAGGGCAACTGATAGCCCTATCTGGCTAAACTAGGATAACTCCTAGGAGGAGGGTCAGGCGACAAGAGAATATTAATTAATATCGTCGGAAGTAGCAGGGATTGCATGAACCTCTCTGAAGCAGATCCACAACCCTTCAACCAAACAAGGACCAGGGTTGCAGACCGTCTCCCGAGTGGAACCACGCTCCTTACGCTATCCGACGGACAAGACAAGTAGCTAGGCGACTAATCTAGTCGTGAGTCTACCTAGCATGTACGGAGATCAGGTATAACATACTAATAAACGTGCATGAGTCTGGTTCAGGAAGCCAAAGGAAAGTTTCTGTCCAAATCTTTGAAATAAATTCCCAACCGAGAATTCTGAAAAAATTCACAGTCTCTTTTGTATTTTGGACGGGAGCTCCCAGCGAACTGGGGCTAAATCCACTCGGCGCAACCCGCCGCAGAATCGCAAACTGAGAACACTAAGTCTCAGCTTCCAGCAGCGCTACGATACGTACTGGGAACCAAATCCACAGCGGAGAACACTTAGTCTCGACCTCCAGCAGCACTACGATGCATACTGGGCGCCAAGCCAATACATACAACAAAATCGCCTCTCAGGGAGCATCATAGCACATGTCCATAATTCTAACCAAAACACAATCATAGCCACAGGAATAGTTAGCCAAAGTCGTTACCCGACCGCGAGTCGGACATAGGGCATACGGGGACAATCCATACACGTGAGTCGTGTTCGTATCCTCGGAGGTGTGGATGACCCGTCCGAGTTGTCCGATATGGTCGTAAACCGGTATCGAACCAATCTATCCTAGGTTATCATCATGGCAGTTCTATTGCTTAGCTACATTGATCATGGTTCTACATTTACAATTACAAGTGAATTAAATACAATAAATTCTAGGAGAGAGGGCAAGAGCCGTTAATGAGCAAGGGATACTTGCCTAGAGGGCTCGACTAGGTAAGCGGGTCTTCGATAATCGGGATCCAAGGTAGCACGTCCATCGATGTCCTCGGAACATAATAAACAATCATCAGAATTAAATAATAAATTAGTAGAATAATCACCAGAGGTGGCAGGAGGATATACCGTATAGTTTCTGCTAGCAGTGCGAGAATCTGGCACGAAAACTGAGGCATACGAATTGATACGAATACGCAAACCGAGACGTACACGTATATCAAAAAACGAACGAGAATCGAGATGACACGAAGATCGAGACGAACATAAAACAAAATGTGCACGTAAATCGAGACATACACGTGGATCGATACGGGCACGCAACCGAGACGTGCATGTAAACCGAGATGATGCAAGATATAACATGACACACGAATCAATACGGCACACAAATCGGTACATGCACGTAAATCGAAATGGTGCAAAACTCAAGGAAGCACACAATTCAATACAGCACGCAAATCGGTGCGTGCGTGCAAATCAATGCGACATGAAGTCCAAAGTGGCAAGCAAATCAATGCAGCACGCAAATCGGTGCATACACGTAAATCGAAGTGGTGTGGGTTACGAGGTAGGCACAAGGCCAAGACACGAAAATTGAGACAAGGCACAAATCAAAGTAGCATGTTGCCCAAGACAGCAGGGGGCTCGAGGCATCCCGATGCCCAAGGCAGTGCGCGTACCGAGGAAGCACAAAAATCAAAACTGATACATACACCAAGGTGCACGTGTCCTGAAGTATGTAGGGAACGAGGGCACACTATCCGAAGGGCATGCATGCCGAGGGGGCTCACTGCTCGAGCAGTGCGGGGCCCAAGGGCATCCCGCCGCTCGAGGCTGGCGATGTCCCCGAGCACGGCTGCCGGAGGGAACAAGGAAAAGTGGGGAGGCAAAGGAGTCGGAGGAGCTCACCAGGGAAGCTTCGGCGGATCGGCCAGCCCGCTGGCAGAGGGTGGATGGCGGCGGCGGAGGAGCTGGGGTGGCTGTAGATGGGAGCATTGGAGGTGATGGTCGAGACGAGGGCGGCCACGGTGGTGGCGGGCACCGGGAAAAGCAAGAGAGGAAGAGATGGAGTGGTGGCGGCGGCCAAGACGAGGGCGGCAACCACGGGGGTGGTGACGAAGTGGTGGTAGTGATGCCGCAGCTATGGTGGTGGGGGAAAGTTGGTTGTGGCAGAGGATATGGGAGCTGGCGGCCATGAGAGGAGGAATCTCGAGGAGGAGGAGGCCATAGGGTGGCGTCGGTCACGGTGGTAGCTGGGTCGAGGAAGAGCGAGAGAAGATAGGGGGAGCTCGGGGAGAGTAAGGGAGAGGGGCTGGTCTCCAGCAGAGAGAGTAAGGTGAGGGAGAGAAGGAAGCTAGGGTTGGTGAGAGAGAGAGAGCTCGGGATAGGGGTAAGAAAGAAAAGTGGGGGTGGGGAGCTGGTCTTCCAGCAAGAGAGAGATAGAGTGAAAAGTGAGGGGGGCTGAGTAAAAGTGAGAGGGAGAGAGTGAGTTAGAATTAAGGGTTTGGTTTATGGCTTATTTGGGAAGGGTAGTTTTATAGGAATTATTAATAATAATAGTAAAAAATGAGGAAAAATTACCTCCAAGAAAATAAAAAAAAAATTTAAGAATATCCAAGTTTTAGAAATCCTCAAAATATACCAATACAGTCATATACCTCAAAATTTTAAGAATACCCAAGTTTTAGAAATCCTCAAAATACACCAATACGACACACAAATCAGTGTGTGCACGTAAATCGAAGTGGCATGGGTTACGAGGTAGGCACAAGGCCAAGACACGAAAATCGAAATAAGGTACAAATCGAGGTAACATGTTGCCCGAGGCAGCACAGGGCTCGAGGCATCCCGCTGCCTAAGGCAGCGCGTGTAGCGAGGCAGCACGAAAATCAAACTGACACGTACACCAAGGTGCACGCGTCCCGAAGTGCACAGGGAACGAGGGCACACTACCCGAAGGGCATACATGCCGAGGGGGCTCACTGTTCGAGCAGTGCGGGGTCCAAGGGCGTTCCGTCGCTCGAGGCTGGCGTTGTCCCCGAGCACGACGGCCGAAAGAAAGAAAGAAAAGTGGGGAGGCAGAGGAGTCGTAGGAGCTCACCCGGGAAGCTTTGGCTGATCGGCCAGTCCGCCGGCGGAGGGTGGATGGCGACGGTAGGGGAACTGGGAGTGGCTGGAGATGGGAGCAGTGGTGGTGATGGTCAAGACGAGGGAGGCCGCGATGGTGGCGGGCGCCGGAAACAGCAAGAGAGGGAGAGATGAAGTGGTGGCGGCGGCCAAGGTGAGGGCGGCAACTACGGGGGTGGTGACGAAGTGGTGGTGGTGGTGCCGCAGCTATAGTGGTGGGGGAAAGTTGGTGGTGGCATAGGAGATGGAAGCTGGCGGCCAGGGGAGAAGGCGGCCATGGGGTGGCGCCGGTCACGGTGGTAGCTGGACCGAGGAAGAACGAGAGAAGAGAGGGGAAGCGAAGGGGAGGGGCTGGTCTCCAGCATAGAGAGCAGAGAGCAGGATGTGGGAGAGAGGGAAGCTAGGGTTAGGGTTAGTGAGAGAGAGAACTCGGAAGAGGGGTGTGGAAGAAGAGTGGGGGTGGGGAGCTGGTCTTCCAGCAAGAGAGAGTGAACAGTGAGGGAGGGCTGAGTGAAAGTGAGGGGGAGAGAGTGCACTACAAAAATTTGTCAGATTAGCGACATCTAAAAATGTCGCTAATCTCGGCCAAAATGTCGCTAACTAAATTAGTGACGTTTTCAGCGACGTTTAATAAACGACAGAAAAAAGCGTGTCGATAATCAAAAAAATGTCGCCAAACGTCGCTATGGTGACGTTAGGTAGCAACGCTCATAACGATGCTAAATAGCGACGTTATTTGTGACGTTTTCTTGTGGTCGCCGATTAGTGACACATTAGTGACATATTTGCGACGATGTGGTGTCATCAGATTGTTTGCCACGTCAACCATTTAGCGACGAGAGTAGCGACGTTTATCTTCATCGCTAAATATTAGCGACGAAATTAAACGTCGCTAAAAACGTCGCCAAATTGAAAAAAATTAAAAAAAAAGAATCCAGAATGCAAATGTACAATCCAAAATACATAATCCAATCCAATCCAAAATACAGAATCTAATCCCTGGGTTCGCCAACCCCTTCGGTGGAACACTCAACACCGGCACGCACAACACAATCCAGAATAGACCAAAAAAATTGGTCGTCTCCTCAAGCCTCTCGGAACATCACAATATGCATCACACATCACACAAACAAATATACATCACAATATGCATCACACAAACCAATATACTTCACACACACAAAAACAAATATCCATCACAATATCCAAAAGGAGATATATCTATCAAAACAAATATCCATCACAATATCCAGAGGAGATATATCCATCAAAACAAATACAGTCAATATATGTATCTACTGTCGTCTATGTTGGGGCAGATAGAACTCCCTCAGCCAGCGCGCATAAGTAGGATCCGTGGTAGCCAGATCAATATCCAGAGGAGATGGATGACTGAAACTCCCGGTGGAACTGCCCTGTGGTACCACCTCCTCCTTCATAGCTCCCTCGGCTTTAGAAATTATTTCTGGAGCAGCTCTCTCGGTGGAGCTGCCCTCTGGAGCTGGAGCCACCTCCTCTTTCACAGCCATCTGTGCCTCCCTCAAGTGAGATCCTCGGGTCTTAGGTGCCATCTGTGAGAACGGGTGCCATCTCTTTTGAGTACATTTTTGAAAGCAGATAAAATACAGAAAATTTGATTTTTTGCCAAGTGTGAGAACGGATGGCTCAGAACACAACCCAAAATTCATTCTAGTATACATTAGTGTGAATCATCTATGTTCTGTACATATGGTGTAGTATATGTTCTTATCGTATCTAGTATCTGAAGAATATAATAGAATAAAGATGAACTCACATAATGTAATACTAAGACATCATCTACTACTATATAAGATACAGTGATAGATTGTCATATCATTATTGTCGAGGGATGAGGGTCTGTAATGCCCCAGAACCAGAATACTAGAGAGCGGGGGAGGACATAGCCAGCTACGTATATTGAAGTACAACCCACCTCGCTATACGGTCACGGCTGTCTAGATACATGATGGTTTAACTACAAGCCATCGGTCTCTTATGGTCATGAACAAGCCTATCGTCTCAATCTCAAGCAAGTAATAGCAGTTACAAGATGTCAGAGCACCAAATATACAATAGTAAGGCATCCCATACATTACATATTTGGATGATCATGAAGCTCGTCATACAAAATATGAAGACTAGCAAGAGTTCAGTCATACATGATCAACCCTAGGATTTGTTAATCATGCTACAGCCCGTTGGCAGACAATAAGTAAAGGTGCAATCGAGCTAACATGTGCTCGTCGGCTAAACGCCTTAAAAGAATATTTTACAATAGAGTGGGAGAGCAAAATAAAACCTACTCATTGCCAGGGTTACGCCTGGTGGTCACCATCTGGCTGGAAGGTAGGGAGATCCTCTGGAGCTACTCCGGTATCTGTTCATGCAAAACCAGCTGGGTCAGATCTCAGAAAGAGCAAGTGCCATAAAGGAGGCTTTACTTAAGAACTAAAACCAGCAATTAGCACAAAACATATTAATATAATAAAAGAAAACTGGAGATATGGTCAATTATGATGATATACGATAAGATAACCATGGGACTATTCAGATAACCAAGTTACAACCCTTAAACCAAACAAGAAACGGGGTTGTAACCCTTCATCTGGATGGAACTTGGTTTCTCACCATTTATCGGTAAAGTAAAGCACAAGCATTCAGGTCATATAACAATCTTGTACAGGATCAGGACAAGACTAGACTGGGTTAGACTCCATCCAATCAAATTACAGCTAAACAATGAGTACGGCTTGATACTTTAACTAACTAGGGTTATCACATGCCTAATTACTAATAAGATGTAATAAGATTATTCCACAGCCACAAGCCCTACAGACCATCCAGACTATTCGGACGCAAATTAGGGGTTAAATTCATGTGGGTACATTGTCCAAGAACACATGTACCCTTAAGTAGCTTGAAGGGTACAACACATGACAGTGTGCTGGAAATGTTGTAACACCCCAGTCCCAAAATACGTAGGACTAAGTACATAGACATGCCAGCTGTAGATATACGAAAAATACTCGAATGTATGGAATCCTCGTATAAATACATAAGCTGTAAAATATAGAGAACCAAGATATGCTAAATCTCGTCCACAATTATATAATAAAATAAAGATAGAATCAACTTGAATAGTTATGGTACAATCATTGGACGGAGACAAAGTCCACTACCAACTATCTCAATGAAATAAATGTACAAGGAGGCGATCGACAAAATGATAAAACAAACCAAGAGCAATCATCTTCGAGAAATGGAGAAGATCACGGCCTTGGCTAGAACACCTGTAGAAAACATGAACACACACCTAGGGAAAAACCAGGTCCTCAGAGGGACGTAACAAGACACATAATATCATGCCATAACTGAATAGTAAGAGCTCAATAGAAAATATACATGCGTAAAGGTTCCTAACCATTCTATGTGATATACTCTTTGAGAAGACAACGTTCTATGCAGGAGCTTAGGTGTTCAGCATAGATGGAGAGAGAGTGGTAGTAGGTAGTGCTCATAAGAGACACTATCGACCATGGGCAGAAAGTAGCTCTCATATGAGAACTATCGGTCCCGGGGCAGTAAGTAGCGCTCATACGAGACACTATCGGCCCAAATCTATGTGTGTACTGAACATGTAGCCCCTACGTTAATAACTATCTTCCCTCCCCCGTGATACTATACATGTGTCGACTCCACGATACTGTTTAATCCTTAATAACTGCCAAGTCTTCTACATAATCTATTAACAGTTATATCCTAATGCACGGCCTGTACGCGCCAATGATCAGTCAGCACGTAAGTCCGCATCTATATGCAACTCACAACTCACACACAATCCGTGGCACATCGTGACAATTTATGAGGTGCACTAAACATTCGGTGGTCCCTTAACTCTAAGCCAATTGCATAAAATATAATAATTTGCATATATATATAATTTTGAAAGAACAACATAAAGAAAAAGCATGCATGATATTGAGCAAGAAATTAAACAGTAAAGGCAAGGTGTCTTGCCTGAGGTTATGTGTAAAAGAGAATAATCCAGTAGCTCGAACAGACCAATAGATGAAGCAAGAAAAGCCAAATGCCGTAGATGACTCCGGATGCTGCAACAAATATTACGAACGAGTTTGGAATATAAGATATGCCTAAGAAATGCTTGTCCAAAAGTTAAATTCTGGAACAGGGGCAAAATCATAATTTCGGGTCAAAACGATGTCCACCGTTGGACCCGCTTTGCACCAAAATGCGCACCAGAATCTACGGTCTCTAAAGTCGTCAAACTACATGTCTACGGATTTGTTTTGATGAGACGAACCCAACGGTATGTCCAATTTTGGATTCCGGTGGGCTGTGCACAAATTCGCCCGTTGAGTGGGATTGTGGGCCCGCCAAAATAGCGTCCCGATCAACGGTCTCAGAATCGGACCAAACTTGACTCACAGGACCAGAAAAATATTTTGAGTCCAATGGCGCAAGTTTTGTCGCGATTTGATGAGTGTGCACAAAGTAATTGGAAAATTTTGAAAAGCCTGACACGGGAAAATTTGACGGATACGGGTCAAATTCGTCACGCACACGCAACCAATTTGAATTCCGTCAAAGCCCGCACATCCGCAAAGTCGATACGGACCTTTTGGTACTCTCGGTTTACGACGGGGTCGCCCGGTTTGTCGGGACGTACCTCGTACGGGGTTTTTTTTAAGGTTTATAAAAACTAATTTTTCGAGATTTTTAATTTAATTAAAACTAAAATTTATTGCAGAATAAATAAATCTATTTGAAGGGGATGATAGAGGGTCATGTGGGCTTTCTACACGAATTTACGGATCTAAAAATGGATTTAAAATGAGGGAGATATCGATCGGAGAAGTGGGATACCTTAAAGTAGAAAACTGTTGTTGTCGTCGTGACGACCGGGAGGCGTAGATGCTGTCGCTCCGGCAAGGCTGGCACGCACGCCGAGGAGAGGGAGAAGGATAGAGGAGAGAGGAGGAAGTGGAAGAAATTTGGAGGTGAAAGGAAATTAGGGTTTTAATTTGCTAAACTCATATATATATATATATATATATATATATATATATATATATATATATATATATATATATATATATATATATATATATATATATATTTTTGCTAAACTCATATATATATATATATATATATATATATATATATATATATATATATATATATATATATATATATATATATATATATATATATATATATATATATATATTTTATATATATATATATATATATATATATATATATATATATATATATATATATATATATATATATACATGTAATGGAGGGGTTCGGCCAAAGCACCTAGCTGCTGCTGCTCGTGCTGCTCGTGGGCTTCGTGCATGTGGGGGCGCACAATGCTAGCTGCTCCCGCTGCTATTTATTTGTGGTTGCTTGGTTGGTGGGGCCGACCACCAACCATGGGTTATATATATATTTATATATATCTACTATGCTTTAAACTTATCCAAATCTAGTTGAAATCTTTAACTTATATATATATATATATATATATATATAAATATATATATATATAAATATATATATATATATATATATATATATATATATATGGTATATATCTATTTATATCTAAAAAATTTTTTACAAATTTTAAAATAAAACTTGATATTATCTATCTAAAATATTTAATGTTTTAAAACCCATTTACATATATATCCAAATTCAATGGACCATAATTAATAATATTCAATAATAATAATTGTTTATTTAATTCTCACAAAATATTTTAATAATAATAAAATAATAAAAATCACACAAGGATAGTTTTGGACGAACTTTACCACACACCCTTATCCGGGTCCAGAAAAATCTACAATCTTGTAAAATATTATTTAATAATAAAAATACCAATAATTGTACATATAACTAAATAATTAGAAATTGTACATAAAATTTTAAAATAATTTAGAAAATATTTCTACGTACATAAAATATGTCTACATGGCTACCTTGGTCACACCACATGCCTACATGGGTTTAAATTTGGTTTGGGCCCAGTTCGGGCTGGTTTGGACAAACCGGGTCATCTAAAAATCAATATATAAAATAATATCTAAATAAAATATTTTAAATGCGTTATTTCACAACTCGGCCTGGTTTTCCTAGTTCGGACTGAACTATGGCTAAGCCTCCCACGACATGGCTAATATACTGGTCAAAGCACACTGCTACATCTTTCATGCCAAAATTTATGGTCGCCTTGTGCTCAAAACACAATAATGGCAAAGGTTATTTTTTTAATAATTAATAAAAACCATAAATTGTATAAATTAAATTTGAAGTCTAACCAAATAATTAAAAAATAGGGGTTTTACAAATGTGCCTTACTCGACGGCAGGCTACAGATTCCGTGATGGGCGCCTAGATAACGGGATTGCCTGTAGCTAGAAAATCTCTTTATGACTACTGGATTATTCTAGTTATTAGCCTTAGTCAAATTCAGTAGGTACCCCTGACCGTGGTACTCAGGGGTCCCTGCCCTGGACATGATGTTAGACAATACTGGTTCACTTGTACAAACACAATCGTCCATGGTGTCCAGGCCATTCATTCTGGTTATGCCATTCTTGTCATGCCATACTAGCCGTCGCAACAGCTTTCAATAGTTCCCATCATGCTTGCTTGTCAAGTCATGTCATGTCATGTTTACTTCATACCAGGCCGTATACAATTATCACTTCAAACATATTAAATAATTTATGATTATCAAGTTCATGACAAAAGGCGTAAGGATATAAAAGGGTAAAGGTGTACGCCATAGGGACTCAAAGTCTCTACGCGCGTACCTCTACGCTAGGCCAAGGGGCCTCAAGTGTAAAGTGGCTTAAGCTAGCAAGAGCAAGGTGAGATAGCTCTACGCGAGCAAGGGTGCATGCAGGTGGGGTTTTACGCGAGCCAGGGCTTTACGCTAGCAAGCCGTAGGCAAGCGAGGCTTTACGCGAGTGAAACTCTACGCGAGCAAGCTCTACGCGAGTGAAACACTCGAGCAAGACTTTACGCACGCGAGAGTCTGCTCGAGCCAGGGTTTTACGCGAGCACGATTTTACTCAAGTGGGAGGGCCCCGAGCGTAAAATTCGAATGAACTTGGCGTAGAACGGAGTACGCTGGCATGCAAATGCGTGTGCGTAAAAGGCTGAATAAAATGCTGTCACGTAAAACGTGGGCGTAAAGGCTAAAACACTACGCTAACACGTTAGAACGTGTGCGTAAAAACTTCATCTTCTCCCCATGGCCAAGATAAGCAGGTGTAAAAGCTCACAAACTCAAGCAAGCCCCATCTCGGTCAAGTCTCGATGAAATCCAACCATTCAAGAGCCAAACTTGCGTGAAATCGAAATCCCTACTACATAGAACTCTCCATTTCGAAACAGCCAAGTTTTAGAAGATCAAAACCATGAGATCAAAAATGCTAAAACTTAGATCTACATAAAATGAGCCATGGAATTCGAAAATGCTAAATACTAAAGTGACTTAGAATCTCATGAGGAAGACAATGGAACAATAAAATCTGAGTTCCTCCATGAAACAAGTTGTACTTGCCTAAGCCTCTCTCTATGGTCGGTGGAGAGAGTTAATGGAGGAAGAAAAAGAGTAAATGAAGAGAGAGAATGGGTTGGTGAGTTAATAAATGGAGGGGATGGTGGTAGGTAGGGGTTGGTCCACATGCAAAAAAACCGAATCAAGCTGAACCAAGCAACCGAAATGCCAAAATAAACCATGAAATAAGACATGCAATATGAATCAAAATATGTACACGTATACCAAAAATACGTAATACGAACTACGGGTGTTACAACTCTACCCACCTTAAAAGAATTTCGTCCTCGAAATTTAATTAAAAGTCCAGAGAGACAAGAACAAGCTATACTATTCACAAACAAGCTATACTAAGCAGTCTACCATGCAATCATTCATTCAAGCAAGGAATCGAGAGTATAAGGCGTAAGAAAAACATTATATCTTATGAGTCAAACAGGTCAAAATATCGTGATCGGATATCATCCTCACGCTCCCACGTTGACTCACCCAAAGAGTGATGACCCCAAGCAACACGGACTAACTTGATAGTCTTGTTCTTGAGTATCTTCT
Organism: Iris pallida; assembly: GCA_029216955.1. Lineage (NCBI taxonomy): Eukaryota > Viridiplantae > Streptophyta > Magnoliopsida > Asparagales > Iridaceae > Iris > Iris pallida. Next base: position 3,047,929 of record JANAVB010000397.1, read on the forward strand.
CTCTTTGGTCCAATATGGACACGGGTCTCTCCTCATACGAAAGGTTGGTACCAACAACCAATTTCGAATGATCAAGGACATGAATCGGATCCGGGATATACCATCGCAATTGGGATACATGGAAGACATCATCCACCTCACGTAACGACGGCGGAAGAGCGAGACGATAGGACACATCTCCTACTCGCTCCAGAATGTCAAACTGTCCTATATACCTAGGACTAAGCTTTCCCTGTATGCCAAAATGAATGACGCCACGGGTATGTGAGATCCTCAGGAATACATGGTCGCCGATAGAAAACTCAAGGGGACGCCGATGAGAATCAGCCCAATGACGCTGGCGATCTTGTGCGACGCAAAGATGATCTCTAACTTTTCTGACCACCTCAACTGTCTGAGTAATCATTTCCGGACCGAGCATCTGCCTCTCTCCCACATCGTCCTATGCTAGCGGGGATCTGCACTTCCTACCATAAAGTGACTCAAACGGTGCCATCTGGAAACTGGCCTGGAAACTGTTATTATACGAGAATTTCACCAGGTGCAGGTGATCCTCCTACGAACCACCGAAGTCGAGTATACAAGATCTCAACATATCTTCTAAGGTTCATATGGTACGCTCTGACTGACCATCTGTCTGCGGATGATAAGCTGAGCTGAACTGGAGGTGAGTTTCCAAACTCTCTTGTAGGCTGCGCCAAAAGTACGACGTGAATCTTGAATCTCTGTCCGAGGTGATACTGACTGCAATGCCGTAAAATCTGACGATCTGCCTGAGGTACATCTCTGCTAGCTGAGCTGTCGACTGACCAACTCTGAACGGGAGAAAGTGAGCTACCTTCGTAAGCCTGTCTATAATAACCCAAATAGCATCTCTTCCAGCTGGGGATCTAGGTAATCCAGTCACGAAATCCATGGTTATAAGCTCCCACTTCCATTCTGGAATCGGCAAGGGCTGAAGAAGTCCAGCTGGCCTCTGATGTTCAGCTTTAACTTATTGGCAAACCAAATACCGAGAGACAAACCGGGCTATCTTCCTCTTCATACCATTCCACCAAAAGTGCTGACGGATATCACGGTACATCTTTATGCCACTGGGATGAATGGAATACTGAGAACTGTGAGCTTCTGCCATGATCTCATGTCTGATATCTCTACTGGGTACACAAAGACGCATCCCATGTCGAAGTGTACCATCTTCATGAATGCATAACTCTAGCCGGCGTCCTGCCGCACACTCTGCTCTGAGTCGCTGAAGCTTGGAATCTGTTGACTGAGCCATCCGGATCCTCTCAATTATAGTGGACTGAACTTGCATGCTGGCCATCAATGCCACATTGGTAGGAAGGATAACTTTTATATCCATCTTCTGAAGATCTGCTAACAACTCTGGTTGCACTGTGAGAAAATAAACTCTGGCTCTTCTGCTCAACGCGTCTGCTACTACATTGGCCTTTCCTGGGTGATACTGCAGGTTGACATCATAATCCACAAGCAGCTCTAGCCACCTCCTCTGATGCATGTTAAGATCCTTCTAAGTGAACATATACTTCAGGCTCTTGTGGTCGGTGAAAATCTCCACCCTATCTTCATACAAGTAGTATCTCCAAAGCTTAAGTGCAAACACCACGGCTGCCAGCTCCAAGTCATGGGTTGGATAATTTCTCTCATGATCACGAAGTTGACGTGATGCATAAGCTATTACCTTTCTATGCTGCATCAAAACACATCCTAAACCTCTGCCTGAAGCGTTACAATACACTGAAAATTCTCCAGTCCCATCTGGAAGCGTGAGAATGGGTGCCGTCATCAAGCCTCGCTTCAACTTCTCAAAAGATTCCTGACATTCTGCTATCCAAGCAAACTGCACATCCTTGCGGGTCAACTGGGTCAATGGCGCTGAAATTCGAACAAAGTCTGAAACAAATTGCCGGTAGTAGCCGGCCAAGCCAAGAAAACTCTGAACTTCTGTAACTGTGCTGGGTACCGGTCAGTCTCAATAGCCACGATCTTCTAGAGATCCACTTCTACTCCCCCTCTGGTGATGATATGACCCAAGTATGAAATGCGATCGAGCCAGAACTCGTATTTACTGAACTTGGTATACAACTGGTGCTCCCTGAGAATCTAAAGAACTACACGGAGATGTTGCTCATGCTCCGCCTCACTCTTGCTATAGACCAGGATGTCATCTATAAAAACAATCACGAACTGATCCAAGTATGGCATAAAAATACGATTCATGAGGTCCATGAATACAGCTGACGCATTGGTTGCTCCAAATGGCATATCCAGGAACTCCCAATGCCCATATCTAGATCTGAAAGTTGTCTTCGGGATGTCCTGCTCTCTAACTCTGATCTGATGGTATCCTGACCGCAAGTCAATCTTCAAGAATACTGCCGCCCCTCTGAGTTGATCAAACAAGTCATCTATCCTCGGAAGAGGGTATCTGTTCTTGATTATCACTGAGTTCAAGGTACAATAATCTATACATAATCTGGACGTACCATCCTTCTTTTTCACAAGAAGCATCGGGGCTCCCCAAGACGATCCACTTGCACGAATGAATCCTTTGGTCCTGAGTTCTTCAATCATCTTGTACAATATCTCTAACTCTGACGGCGCCATCCTGTAGACTCTTTCTGATACTGGGGCTGACCCTGGGATCAAGTCTATGGTAAACTCGATCTCTCGCTCTGGTGGCATACCTGGAAGCTCCTCGGGGAAAACATCGAGAAATTCTTCTACAATTCTGGGAAACTGAACTGCTACTGCCACTGCCATCCGCATCACTGGAGGTGAAGGTTCTACTCCGCCTCGGAAGAATAAAAACTCTGGCTCACCAGAAATACTAAAAATAATCTTGCCGATATGGTAATCTATTCTAGCATACCGGTCCCTCAACCAATCCATCCCTAAGACCACATCATAATCGGCCATCGGAATTCTATCAACCTAGCAGAAAACTCTCTACCGCTAACTACGATCTGACACAAAGAAAATACTATATCCACTCCCACAAGACCGTTACCAGTAAGTATATTGAGCCTTACTGATAATGACTCGGGCTCCAGTCCTATTTGTGTCGTGAATCGTGCAGACATAAATGAATGCGATGCACCAAAATCAAATAATGCTGATGTTGGAAGGAGTTGACGAGAATAGTACCTGCCACTACCTCACCTGATGCTAACTCCTCCTCCACGGTCAAAGCCATCACTTGACCGTGCCCTCGGGGTGCTGGTCCCCGCTGCTGGAAATCTCTCTGGCGGTTCTGGGTCTAAACTTGGACTTGTGCATACTGCTGGGGGTTCTGCTGCTGAAATGCTTGAGCCTGAGGCGAAGGGCCTCAGAAACGGGTATTGCTGCTGCTGCTGGACTGGTACTAGGGCTGGTCCCCTAACCGAGGGACTAAAAAGGTCGAAGAAGTGGAACTCCCCCTATTCGGGCAGTTTCCAACCCTGTGGTCCGGTGCTCCACAAGCCAAGCACAATCCCTGTGCTCTGTGACATTCTGCCACCACATGTCCTGGCTTTCCACAATGAGTGCAACCCATTGCGGAAGACTGATTCTGCTTCAGCTGCTGGGGAAATGCTGGGGTCGAATGCTGAATTGACGTAACAGAAGCCGCCCGCCTCGGAGCTCCAATGGTCAAAGCTCGAGCTGTCGGGACAGTCAACTTTATCTACGGCTACATAGTTTCTGCCTCGCCAGTCGAATGGCTGCAGGGACTATGTCCTGATCACCATATCGTAGTCCAATACAATCCAGAGATTGACACAGTACTAATTCATATATGTAGTCTAATACAAAAACAACCCAATACAAATAGTCCAATACAAATAAGTACTAATAGCTAATGAGAACCACGCAGCTCACGCAAACGCTCAGTGATACGATCACGCAACCACCTCGAATAAGTGGGGTCGACGGCGGCAAGAGAGATGTAGTCCATTGCAAGTGCTGGATGAATAGAACTCCCGATCTCACTAGCTATCGGTGCTGGATGAACAGAACTCCCGGTCTCAGCATTCATTCTAGCATACATTAGTATGAATCATCTATGTTATGTACATATGGTGTAGTATATGTTCTTACTGTATCTAGTATCTGAAGAATGTAACAGAATAAAGATGAACTCACACAATATAATACTAAGACATCATCTACTACTATATAAGATATAGTGATAGGTTGTCATATCATTATTGTCGAGGGATGAGGGTCGAAGGACAGTCAACTTTATCTACGGCTACATAGTTTCTGTCTCGCCAGTCGAATGGCTGCAGAGACTATGTCATGATCACCATGTCATACCGTAGATTAATGCAAATGGAGCTGGAGCTGGAGCCAAAATACAGAATCCAAAATACAAAATACAGAATCCAATCCCTGGGTTCGCCAAAATACAAAAACAAAGATTGACACACAGTACTAATTCATATGTGTTTTAAGTGTGAGAACGGATGGCTCAGAATACAACCCAAAATTCATTCTAGCAAACATTAGTGTGAATCATCTATTTTCTGTACATATGGTGTAGTATATGTTCTTATCGAATCTAGTATCTGAAGGATAAAACATAATCAAGATGAACCCACATAATGTAATTCTAAGACATTATCTACTACTAAAAGATATAGTGATAGGTTGTCGTATCATCATTGCCGAGGGATGAGGGTCAGAGGACAGTCAAATTTATCTACGGCTACATAGTTTCTGCCACGCCAGTCGAATGGCTGCAGGGACTATATGTCCTGATCACCATGTTACCAATTAACCAACCAACAAAACTACTTGTTACAAATATCGGCACTATCGATGCGTTCGAAACGAAGAATCACATTTTTCGGCGTTGGAAAATAAATAATTATTACTAAATTATCAGATTTTTCGGCACTATCGATGCCCCGGACCAATCCCCCCTCCTCCCCCCCTACACTACCCCTAACCCTAACCCGAACCCTAACCCTAACCCTAACCCTCCCCTCCCCACAGCCACCCTCCCTCCTCACCCCCACCTCTAACCCGAACCCTAACCCTCCCCTCCCCCCTGCTCCCTTCCCCAGCCGCCCCCACCCCCTGTTCCCCTCCCCCAGCCGCCCCCACCCCCACTGCTCCCCTCCCCCAGCCACCCCCACCCCTCTGCTCACCTTCCCCAGCCGCCCCCACCCTTTCACAGCCGCCCCCAACCCCCTGCTCCCCTCCCCCAGCCGTCCCCACCCCCACTGCTTCCCTTCTTCAGCCGCCCCCACCCCCACTGCTTCCCTCGCCCAGCCGCCCCCAGCTCCGCTGCTTCCCTCCCCCAGCCGCCCCCACCCCCACTGCTTCCCTCCCCCAGCCGCCCCCACCCCCCGCTCCCCTCCCGCAGCCGCCCCCACCCCCCCCCGCTCCCCTCCCCCCCACCCACACATACCTACCCCTAACCCGAACCCTAACCCTAGCTCCCCTCCCCCAGCCGCCCTCGTCCCCCCTGTCCCACCCCTCCAGCCACCCCCCACTCACCCCCCAACCACCCGCATCCCCCCTGCCCCTCCCCCCGAGCCACCCGCACCCCCCAACCACCAACAACCAAACAGCTGGAGAGAGAGGGAGAGAGAGAGAGGGAGGGGGAGAGTCACGTACCGGAGAGAGAGGGAGGGGGAGAGTCACGTACCGGAGAGGGAGGAGAATCGTCGGAGAGAGTGAGAGTCGCCGGAGAGAGTGAGAGCGCCGGAGAGAGTGAGAGCGCCGGAGGGGGGAGGAGAGAGAGTGAGAGAGTAAAATGGGAGGAAATGAATCGTTGGAGGGAATATAATTAGAATTTAGCGACGTTAATACTACCGTCGCTAAATTAGTCGCTATTAGCGACGTCAGAGCGACGTTTCGCGACGACTAGCGCATGTAATTAATATACGTCGTTGTCACGTCGCTTATTTCGTCGCTAGTAGCGACTATTAGCGACGTTTCAATAAAACGTCGCTAATGAACACAATTTAGCGACGTTAATCGAACGTCGCTAAATTTATGTCACCAATTGAGCAGATTTTAGTAGTGGTGAGTTAGAATTTAGGGTTTGGGTTATGGCTTATTTGGGGGAGGGTAGTTTTATAGGAATTATTAATAATAATAGTAAAAAATGAGGAAAAATCACCTCCAAGAAAATAACAAAAAAATTTTAAGAATACCCAAGTTTTAAAAATCCTCAAAATACACCAATACAGTCTTATACCTATTTTAAAAATAGGGATTTGACACCAGGTCGTTGACCGAGCTCAGGCCGGCCCGGACCGGATTTTTTTTGGGCCGGGCTCGAGCCGGGGACCGGGCTGCCTTGCCCAGTTAACACCTTGAACTTTGAACCTTTTGTAAAAGACAAGACCCCGTTTGGTTCACTGTAATGTAATCGTAATCGCAATGTAATCAAATAATTTTTTTTTATTTGATTACATTACGATTATGATTACATTAATGGTGTACCAAACGAGACTGATCATGTAGATGTAGTGATCTCGGTATGTTCCCTTCGAGCCTTTCACCCATTAAGCATAAATATTTTCACACCCAAACACAGAACACATCCAACATTTTGGGGATGTTTAGTATGCGAATACTATACATAGATAAAAATTATATGTTCTTGGAAATTAAATTTTCGGTAGTTAAATTTTATATTTCAATGTTTGATAAATATATTCCGAAAAATAATAAAAGATAAAAATGAAAAAAAATATAAGGGTAAAAAACTGAGATAAAAAAAACAAAATAACAACACAAAATATTAAAAAAAATGAAAAATCTTTCTTAAAAAATTAAAAAGGTTATATATATATATATATATATATATATATATATATATATATATATATATATTGAAAAACGAAAAAAAAACCAAAAATAACAAAAAATTGTTAAAAAATAAACGAAGATTAAAGATCTGAAAAACAAAAAATCTAAACAAAATTAAAAAATATTGAAAAGAGTATTAGTAAAACAAAAAAAATGTTCGGACAAAAAATTATACCTACATATTCTTAAGGGATATAATTCTCATGTGTGCAGGGGTGCCTAAATTAAAAAAAAAATGAAATTTCGTGTAACAAACATCCGCTTCAGGTTAAAATTTGGAATTGACATCACAAAAATTTGAATAGTTTACAGGTGAAACCAAGGAGGGAAAAAAAAAAGAAGAAGACGTAGCATACCAAAAACTAGATACTGAGACGGCAACGGATTCCGTTACGGTATACAAAAGAACAAATAAGGGAAAGAATGGAAAAGTTTATTCAGGTCCCATTTGTCTGGCCGACATAACGGGATCCGCTTGGACCATCCGCTGGCAACTGGGACCACCACCGCATGGACCACTCTCTGGTCAAACACATCAACGTCCGTTCTCAATACGGACGGACGGACGGCTGTTATCGCGGGCCAACGGTCGTTCTCCGGGGGGCATATGCGTCATTTCCTTGCTCTTGGGTCTCTTTCAGGTTTTTGGCCGATTATTTTCTATCTAACGGTCGACGGACCCGATAGGTCGGGTGTGTTAATCGTACCCGATAACCCAATCCAATTATTTGGAATGTTTACATTTTAATATGATTTTAGATTTAAAGATATTGTAGTCTAGAAATTTACTTGACTTAATTGCTAATTGCTACCCTCAACAATTACCATTTTTCAACTTGGTACCCTAAACTTTTTTTTGTAACAACTTGATAGCCGGATATTATTTTGGACAAAAATGCTCCTACCCCTAACCTCCCTCCCCCGTGCTCGCTTCGCCCCCCCCCCCCCCCTCTGCTAGCTCCGGCCGCAGCTCCCCCCCCCCACCCCCACCCCCCCTGCTCACTTCAGGCCAACCCCCCCCCCCCCCCCCCTCTCGCTCCGGCCGTCCGCCCGCTCCCGCCTCTCCCCTAGGGCTCGGCAGCGGGAGGAGGGGGGGCTGGGAAGGGGGGTGCGGGGCGGGAGGCGGGGGCATGAGGTGGCCCGGAAGTGAAGGGGGGGGGGGGGAGAGGTTGGCCGGAAGCGATGAGGGGGGGGGGGGGTCGGCCGGAGCTAGCAGGGGGGTGGCCGGAGTGGGGGAGGGGATGGAGGGAGGGAAAGGATAAGGACATTTTGGGGTTTTTTAAAATGTTATGTATTAAGTTGGAAAAAAAAAATAGTTGAGGTATCAATCTGTTACGAAAAAAAGCTTAGGATATCAACTTGAAAAAGTGTGATAGTTGAGGGTAGCAATTAGCAATTAAGCCAATTTACTTTAAATATTTAGATTTATTATGCAAAAATTAAATTTCAATATATAATTTATATATACTCTTATTTTCTATATCTACAATTATAATGCTTGTAAGTGTCGACAGCTATGTGCTGTAAAGACCAAGTTACAATAAAATCCATGCACAAAACGTGAGCCGACACCTAACAAAATTGGGTGAGTTACGGGTCGGATCATATGTGGATCCGACCCGAATGTGAAGTGTTAGTCGGCACTCGGCAGGAAAAGGAAGACGGAAGTTTATATGACAAACGTTGAGGGCACCCAAAAAAAACTATAAAATAATATACTTTTGACCATCCTAAAACTGTCTAGCAGGTCTGAATAAATAAGAGGACCAAATATCAAAATATTGACAGTTTATATAAAATTAGAACTGTTAAAATTTTAAAAATTTTAATATAATAAATATTACAAAAAAAAAAATGAACAGTATTAAATTTCCACAAAAACATGTTAAGAGTGCGTTGCTTTATAGTAACTAGTCTTGTTCAGGTGTGTTACACTTGCAACAAAACTATAATATTGTGAAAAAATAATTTAAATTGTATTAATATATTTTAAATATGATTTGAATATATTTTAAGTATGATTTGTTAGATATATATAATTTTAAAATTTTGTATATGTGTTTAGTTAGATAATATCATACACTTAGTTTAAATATAACTTGTATATTTATTGTATTTTAGAATTTGTTATATGTTCAGATAATTAGAGCATCATTAGTAAGACACATCCCATTTTCTAGATTATAGATTTAGAATGTTGGAGCTCATTTTATAAAACAGTAAGTACCATCCTTAGTCCTAATTTCTACAATTTCAGTCTCATCCCATCCATGGGTGCTAAGAGTTGGTTTTCCAATTTATAGATTCTAAATTATAGGAACTCATTTTGTAGAATAGTAAGTTCCAATTTGGAGTCCAACTTTTTAGATTTTAAACTTTACATTATTTTTTCTACATAATTTTTTGACCACACAATCTTTGAGACCGGATATCACTTTATCATTTACTTTTTTTTTCAACTTATGAGATAAAAATGTGTTCTCTAATGCAAAAGTTTGAGAAGACAATAAAATTACTTTTTTTTTCAACTTCCAAGACAACTTTTTCACTTCTTATATATATTTTTATTCATAATTGATGATGTGGACATAAAGCCATTGTGAAGTGCATTCTCTAGATCTAGACAACCAACTTTACATTCTCAGTTATATATCATTGTCATGTCAACTTCACAATTTATTTCACATATGTATTGGAAAAGTACTTTTGAAAAAAATATTTTTCATTCTATGTGGCAACCATTGTTTTAAACTCACTGTAAGTTGGAGATGCTCTAAAAAGTAAAAAATAGTGATGAGACGTAAATGGGGGATATTTAGTAAAATATTGCTAAAAAAGTAAAGATAGTGATGAGACGTAAAAATAAAAATAATAAATAAGTAATAAATAAAGAAAAAGAGGAAAGAAATGTGCGACATATGTATGTGGGATGTATCTGTAGCGTACAGGGGAGGGAGAGGGAGAGAGAGAGAGAGAGAGAGGGGGGCTGTCTTCTTCTTCTTCTAAAAGCAAAGAGCAAGCTCTCTCTCTCTATACTTTCTTCTTACTTTCTTGAGAGAGTAAGAGGGATCCATCGACCTCTGCTGCTCTCGATAGAGAAATGGCGGACTCGAGCGACTCCTTCTCGATCGACGTCGAGAGGATCTCCTTCGGCGGAAAGGTTAGGGTTTCCTCCTCCCTCTCCCTCTCCCTCTCCCCAACCGTTTCCTTTGAAATCGCGCGGGGTTCATTCTTGATTTCTTGCTCGCGGCGACGAGAGATTCCCGACTTCTTCTTGTTCCGATCCTTTGTATCGAGGAGCGATTCGGGAGTTTCTTGATGGATGTTTTTTTTTTTCTACAAGCACTAGTGCTCGATTTTAACTACTTCCAAATTTGGGAGTTATTTAGAAAGAACTAGGGAAGAAAATAGAAAAAAAAAAAAAAAAACACACAAGGCTCTCCAAAATGCTTTCTGAACCGTTAAGATACAGTGTTACTGAAAAAGGTATTTGTTGCACGGACACCGCACTTATTTTGGTGTGTCCTACTGCTTTTTGGAGTGTCACTGAATCCTGTGTCCGATAACAGTGACATAGCGCAGTTTTTTTTTTTTTTTTTTTTTTTCTGTGTGTGTGTGTGTGTGTGTGTGTGTTTCGCTGGGATAAAGCTTTTCCTCTGCAGGGGCCTTGTGCAGTAAACCCCCTACGGGCGGTCCTCGGGGGGGGGGGGGGGGGGGGGGGGGGGGGGCGTGTTGCAAAATGTACAATTGGGAGCTGCAGCCTAAACATATTTCTATCGTCAATAGTGACATAACATGTTGCTAAATGTATAATGTCATATTTTCGTATGGGGATTCAAACTGGTATTTGGATGTTATTGATGTTTGGCACAATCGAATCAGTGCATTTCCGGACAGGACAGTGAGGACAGCATCCTAGAATGGAGCCCCCTCGACAGGGATGTCATTTACACTTCACCGTTTAGCGACATCTATGGACCGGTTCCGAGGTGTTACCGGTTTTTGTTGTGTACGTATAAAAACTTATTGGAATGACATCTCTCCTTGTATGGAATGAAGGTTGTTAGACTTTTGATGCCGTGCACTTTTGATAAACGTTATGGAGATTTCGGTATAGTGGTTATCTAGTATGCATTATGCAGTCACAAACACGAATCGTGCCTGGTTGTGGGGGAGGGGCGACGTGAAACTAACTGACTAACTAACTAAAATTTTAATTAAACTATAAATTGCAATTTTTCGAAAGCGCCCCTAGCTCTGCCAATCCTAATAAGATATTAGAATTAGGTCCAAGGTACAAGACTGTCACAAACTTCAAGTGGTAATAAATGAAAAAACCATTCAAGCCAGGACGCATTCTAGAGAAAAGGTACGTGACTAGCAGTCTCAAAATACTAAATACAAGTTTTTACATCCCAATACCATTGAAAATCTCTACCAAGTAGTTCTGTTGTCGTAGTTGGAAGTGTCCTAAGACATGGAACGTAGCCTTATTTTATTATAAACGGGGAAAAACTGCATTGAAGTGGCTATAGTATATATTAATAACTAGGACACAACACCTTGAGGTTATAACAGGATTATAAACATTAGGCTTAATTGCACTTTGCTACCCTCAACTATTACCATTTTTCAACTTTGTACCCTAAACTATTTTTTGTAACAATTTGGTACCCAGATGTTATTTTGGACTAAAATGCCCCTACCCCTACCCCTAACCCTCCCCCCCTGCACGCTCCGGCCGCCCCCCCTGCTCACTCCGGCCGCCCCCCCCCCCCCCCCCCCCCCGCCCCCCTGCTAGCTTACCCCCCCCCCCCCCCCCCCCCCGCCCCCCCCGCTCACTCCGGCCGCCCGCCCGCCCCCGCCTCTCCCCTAGGCCGCGGCAGCACGGGAGGAGGGGGGCTGGGGAGGGAGGGCGGGGCGGGAGGCGGGGCAGGGGGTGGCCGAAGGTAGCAGGGGGGGGGGTGGGGGCGGGGGGGGGGGGGGGGGGGGCGGAGCTAGCAGGGGGGGGTGGGGCGGCCAGAGCTAGCAGGGGGGGTGGCCGGAGTGGGGAAGGGGGTGGAGGGAATGAAGAGGGAAGGGCATTTTCGGAATTTTTGAAAAATTAGGTATCAAGTTGAAAAAAAATAATAGTTGAGGTACCAATTTGTTACGAAAAAAAGTTTATGGTATCAAGTTGAAAAGGCGGAATAGTTGAGGGTAGCAAAGTGCAATTAAGCCTAAACATTATATCGTGTTTTTGGTTTCATGTATAGAAACAACATTTTGTAAGTGAGAGAATTAGTACTGATATAAGTACTTAATTTTGCACCAATGAAATGAAAATAGCGGATGCCAGAGGAGAAGCAGTTGGAAGAGAGAGGGGAAAGGGTTGAATCGTTAGGAAATAGAAATATGCGAGTAAAATATATCCGCTATGGCGATACGTATCTGCTAAGTATTAGAATGTGTGTGAGTGAAACATGGCTATAACACCTCCATGAAAGTGTCAGTGCAACTTAGACTCTACCTTTGCAATATCAATATTCTCTTTTTCCCACATCTGCTAGTTTTTCCTTTGACAATGTTTTTAGATATGAGATTGAAATTAAAAATTGCAGAGATATGAGATCTCTTTCACTCTTTATTCCATTTATGCACCTTTGGACAGCCAAACTTAAGATTGATTGCCAAATCTTCGGATCAAATATTCTAAGGGTTAATAATATGCTTACCTAGGGTTAAATCCCATTGGAAAGGGGAAGAGGAGGGGGGGGGGGGGGGGGGGGGGGGGGTGGATATTGTGAAATTCAGGAAGACATTATAATTAAGATGGCAAGAGCCACTTTTGAGCTTTTGTTTGAATTTGATGGGATATGAATTGGTAGCAGGAGAAAATGGGACACCCTTTCTGAACAACTTATATACAAACGCTGTTGAGTTTTTGCAAGAAAGAGCCTTCTGTTCAGCGTTATTTGGCTATGAGAACAACATATTCTCAGAATCCTTGTCAATGAAAGCTAGCATTAACATGGACTATGATTAATGAGTGATCTGAAGAGGCAAATTACTAGTAGGTGATATCGTGCAATTTCTGTTGTATTCTTAAATGTAGATGGTAAAGACAAAATTGGAAAGTTTAAAGGCCATTACTTGATCGTGTAATATATATATATATATATATATATATATATATATATATATGACATGCAAATGACCTCTAGCCTAGTGGTTAAGAGAGATGCATGCGGCCCAAGTGGTCGGAGTTCGAGCCCCAGTGGAGGCGAGTTCGCCACAATTACCCATTGCTTCAAATATATATATATATATATATATATATATATATATATATATATATATATATATATATATATGACATGTTTATCATTGTTATTCTGTAATGTAGTATCCTTGCCATTCTAGTATGCAGATCTAAAGATTTTTTTTTCTATTGGTCTACAGGAACATCATATACAGACAAGCCTTGGCTCTGTATCAGTTGCTGTATATGGAGACCTGGAAAAGACTGCACTTGTTACTTATCCCGATGTGGCTTTAAATTGTAAGTAGAAAGTACAGAAGATTTTTTTATTATTTGCATGTCATATTTGTTTTCTTATCTTTTGTTTATTGTGGTAGCATGGTTAATATATTTCGACATGAAGGTTACAGGGAAAACTGTATGATTGAGCAGTTTTTAGATAAACTAAATGGACGGTTTCACAGTTCTTTTAATGCCTTTCTAAACCATTTCCTTCCGTATCTATAGGACAATGAGGTTATCTGTAATTTCGGTATTTGTATAAGTAAAATTATCACTTTCGACTTCACTATTACCTTTCTTCATTAGAAACATTCCTCTTTCACATGATATGCTTATTCTGTTAACCTAACTAATTGTAAGAGAGTTCCAATGTAGTCTCTCTGTTGCTTCCTCAATAAATTACTGTAACTCAATTGTTTTTTTGTTGATGTGGTCAGATATGTCCTGCTTCCAAGGGCTACTTTTTTGCCCTGAAGCTTCTTCTTTGCTGCTTCACAATTTCTGCATATACCATATCAGTCCTCCAGGACACGAGGTTTGCAACTTGGATGCTTTTTGTATATATTGTTTCCATTTCCGTTATTTGAACAGTTGCTTACATGGATGTGTTTGTCATTTTATTTTTTTTCAGTTGGGAGCTGCTCCAATTCCTGCAGATGTGCCAGTGCCTTCTGTTGATGAGTTGGCAGATCAGATAGCAGAAGTTCTAGATTACTTTGGGTAATGTTTGGCTTTATAAGTCTTTAATGTTGTCAATTATATATTAGTCTATAATGGGAATACATTAGCTTATGTTGATTTAGCTTTCAAAAGCATGTGTTAAATATTGTATTTTCTTTCTGCAGGCTTAGTTCAGCAATGTGCATGGGTGTGACAGCCGGTGCCTACATTCTTACACTTTTTGCTGTGAGTATCTATCAGGGCTTCCAGTTATTATTAGTGACATGACTGGCAAACTTATGGTGTACTAATTAGGTTTAACCAACTTTGGTTTCACTGTATATTGGTTGCAGACAAAATATAGAGAGCGTGTTATTGGTCTAATACTGGTCTCGCCTTTATGTAGAGCTCCCTCGTGGACAGAGTGGTTGTATAATCAGGTAAAATTTTGATTCCTGCTGATCCTAATTTTCCTTGTCTTGTTATCCGAAAGTTACTTCAAAGATAGCTGATAATTTGCATCATCAGGTGATGTCTAATTTGCTATATTTCTATGGGGTATGCGGGTTGATAAAGGAATGTTTACTTCAAAGATACTTCAGCAAGGTATACTTCAAATATTTCTAGTCTTTGTTCATATTGTTAGTTGAGTTCGCCGTTTATCATGATTTTGGGTAGCAATAATCATCTCTCTTTCTGGATACCGGTAGGAAGTGCGAGGTGGTGAACAAGTTCTTGAATCAGATAACGTACAGGCCTGTAGAAGTGTATGGGAGACAAACTTACGCTCAAAAATTGTCCTACTTATGGTATTTCAAATACCTAATATGTGCAACTATTTCCTTTTGCAGCTGCTGGATGAGAGGCTGAGCACAAACATCTGGTGGTTTCTTCAGGCCATCAATGGGTAAGGCCTTTATTCCTTGCGTCTTTATATCACTGAACTGCATTGTTGTTATCTGTAGACAATCTTACTCTTGCAATAAACATTCAGGAGGCATGACATGACGGAAGGGTTGAAGAAACTTCAGTGCCGGACGTTAATATTTGTAGGCGATGAGTCTCCCTTCTATTCCGAGGCTCTCCACATGACCTCCAAGTTGGATAAAAGATACTGCGCATTGGTGGAGGTAATTAACTTCTTGGCATTATTATCCATCGCTTATGCATCACTTCGTATATATCTCACTTGAGATCTCGGAAAGTACGAATGACAAGTATGCATCTCGTTGACTGGTTTTTGCTGGCACATCCAGGTACATGCATGTGGTTCCATGGTGACAGAAGAGCAGCCCCATGCCATGCTGATACCGATGGAGTACTTCCTCATGGGATACGGGTTGTACCGGCCAAGCCAGACGAGCACCAGCCCACGGAGCCCCCTGAGCCCGACATGCATCTCGCCGGATCTGCTCTCGCCCGAGAGCATGGGATTGAAGCTAAAGCCCATCAAGACGAGGGTATCACTTCCATCGTGAAAAAAAAAGAAGTTTGTACTGTTCTTGGATAGTGTAACATTTGCACACCTGTATGAATACATACACTAGGGAGGGAGTAGGAGGGATACATACAGATTCTTGTGGGGGTGTAGATACAAAATGGAAGCAAGTGGGGAGGAGATGTGTTGGATATTAATTATTCAGTTGTGATTATATTCCATTCATTTGTAGTCAAGAGATCTTCTGTAAATCTTCCATTATTTGAGACTAGCAAATACTAATAAAGTGAAAGTAAAAGGTCCTTCAATCATGGGTGGCTTGTGCACTCCTGCTTTCTTTTCTGTCTCTATACTAATTTGTGCATCATTGAGTTGGTTGGGTGGTCATTCATGCTGTCATTGTTGCATATCACCACCGTGACAAATATTATATGGTCTGTATCTTGTTGAAGTAGCAATGTTGCCACGTTACGCCGTATTATTATCAAAGTATTTGTTTGTTCAATGGATCCCTTTACTTGCAAAAGAAGATTGAAAGGTGGTGATGCTTTTTGTATGGTTGTGTGTGAAGATTGGAATCTATTTTTGTGTGCAGTTGAGATGGGATCAATTGCCTGGAGCTGAGAATATCCTTCCCTTTTATGTTTTTGATTTTTTATCGTCCTGGTTTTTTTAAGCTAGTGGAGTGGAGACGGCATTAAAGTTGAAGACAAACTGAGCTGGCTGGCTGGCTGGCTGGCTGGTATCCTACGGAGACGAGCCTGGATCAAACAAAGTAGAGAGGTGGTTGGGTTATCGAGGCTGACTTGTTAGGTTGAGGTAGTTCAACTCTCTCAAATCCGGTCCGAAGTGTCCACTCACACAACTTGGTCTTGAAGAAGGACTTACAATTCAGCTCGTAGGTCTGCTCGAACCTGCCACCTTAGCCAGGGAGACAGGGGCGAACAAAAATAGTAATGTCATTAAAGTTATTTTTTTCAAAATGTGAAAATAAGTATTTGTAGTGAACTACACAAATAATTAAAGTAGAAAGAAAAAAAAAATAGTGAAGGTAGTTCTATCTCCAAAGTAGATTTCTAATTGAATTTATATCCTACTTGGCATTGAATAATAAGAAAAAATTTATCCTAGTAGGTAGAGTTCCTACATAGAAATTGCACCCAAAAAAATATATTCTGTAATTCTCCACAAATTTTATCATACGTGGTACTGCCTAATATTAAGATGGGAGAATAATAAATAAAAAATTTAATGATTTAGTTTGAAAGTGGAACCAATGCATAATTTCTATAAAAATTTCTAGATGTAGAAACTCTCATAAAAAAAAAAATCATCCTATATCAGCGTCACTTAAACGACGATGAAAATTGGAAAAGAAACCACTAGAAATTTTTTTTTCTAGAAAGTGCTTCTACCATAGAAGCATGGAGATAGAAACCCCATTGAATATGACCTAACTAACTTCACACCAAACTCAGGCCACATCTAAATTTGATTTTTTTATGAGTCAATGGCCAAATTGGATGAAGTCCATGAAAAGTTGAATGGAGCTGAAGCGATGATTTAGCCCACATGACCACATTCTTAGATTGATAATGTTTTATTATATTTTTTTTTAGGCTTCATATCAAAATTTAGATAATCAAAAAAGAAAAATTCCAAGGGGGGCCATGGCCCCCTTTGGTCTCCATATAGTTTCGTCCCTGACCTTAGCTACTTACGAGGGTTATTTACACCAACTACTTCTAAATTTTGGATTTATAACACGGAATATTCTTACTTTTAAATTAGTTACACTGATCACCCTACTTTTAAATTAGTTACACTGATCACCTCCATGTTTTATGTTTATTACATGGGATAATCCTACTTTAATATTAAAAAAAATTATAGCACTAACTATTATTATTTTAATTTTTTTTCTTCTAAAGAGGGGTGGTCAGTATAATTAATTTTAAAGTAGGAATATTTCGTGTTATAAATCTAAAATATAGGAGTATTTAGTATAAATAACCTTACTTACTAGAGATGATATACAAGTGCAGCAAGATGCAAGCATAACAATTCTTTGTATTTGCTGGCCATGAGAAGAGCTAAAGAGTAAATTTGTTGCCTACCAGCCGCGCAAGCTGTCAATTTCTTCATGATTGATTTTCCTTTTATCTTCCAAAAATATTAAAGTTCCAAGGACATACAACTGTATAATTTCCAGTGTTTTAAAAATCGGATCAGAGATCTATCCTGATAAGGCACTGGATCGGGTTTAACTGGTGTTCAACCAGTTGGCCGGTGGTTCAACCGCAAAAAACAGTGTCAATACTGATTCAACCCTAAAAAAACTATCTGTTCATGGGTCAACCGGTTGAACCAGCCGATCTAGCCCGGTTTTTAAAATACTGATATCTTATCTGATTATTGCTTTCTAGGTTCTTATACTCTCACCCGCAATTGGAGGGCAGGACCAAATGAGCAGGCTAGACCTCTCCGATGCTCAAGTCAGGGGCAAATGGCAACAACGATATATCGGTGTGGGCTATATACTACAATGTGAGCTAGTCATATATAGAGAGAGAACAAGAAAGGAAAAATGAAAAAGAAAAAGAAGAAGAAGAAAGAATGTGAAGAGGTGTCTGAAGCCCATGAGTTTTAGGCTAGTTCCCCAAGCGGTAAAGAATAATAATGGGCTGGAGGAAACTTGGAATATTTGTTTGTGTTGAGATCAGCTAAATGGGCTATTTTCACATTGTTAGCAAAGGGTATTTGGATATTGGCCTGTATCCAAAATAGTTTGGGCTCAATCATGTGAAGGGGCTTTGGGCTATAATTGGACTCAAACATCTAATTTGGGCTGATGCTTGGACTTCTAACAACTTTTCAAGTAAAATATTGAGTGTCATGTTAGAGCATCCACAGTGGCAACACTCCAAACCATACTCCAAATCACTTCAAATCATATTCCAATAATTAATTTTGGAGTATTCCCTTCATGTTGGTACACAATGGTATAGTCTAAATAAACACTCCAAATTGACAAGTGGTAACACTCCATTTATTTTCCTCCTTATTTTTCTTTCATAATTGACAAGTGGCAACACTTCAAAAAAAGAATGAAGGAAAAAAATAAATATGGTAGGCCCGCAAGTAATATAGCTCAGCTAGTAGACTCTCCAAATTTGGAGAGTCTCTTAGCTTTCTACCATTTTTCAAGTGTGGACAAGAGTCCATTGGAGCCATCAAGTGCTACAAAATTTAGTTAAAGACCAAATATAGCACTTGATACTAGTCTCACTGTGGATGCTCTTAGTCTAAGATATAGGAAAATGGGAAAGTGAGAGAATGCAAAGTGCGTATAATAATTATATGTAATAGTTTTTTTATCTACTATCCTATTTGGAAGTAATAATTCGCTTTCCCATGCCTATATTGTAAAAACACAAGGACGTTTATAATACATATTAATTTTTTTTCTTCATGTATAGAATACGAATAAACTGTAAAAAAGAAGGAAAAAAAGCCCTTGGGATGGTTTTTTTGCGCATTATATGCCCATCCAAAGGGAGTTTTGATTGTAATTTGAATTTGTAATACATTTATTCAGGTATTTTTTTGAGGTGTTCTTTTCTTCGGGCCGGGAGCAATGCCAAGGAAGAATTTGAGCTGTACCCATCCCCACGGGACCTCCTTGTGTACCCAACAACCTACACCCCCACTGACACATTTATTCAGTTTGTTGGTGTGAAGGTGGTAAACAATGATGAGTGAAATATAGAGATGGTTTGTATATGACCATTGTAAGATAGACGTTAATATAGCCGTTCTAAAAACTTGTAGTTGTTGGATCATCAAGTATAATTAAAAACATTATTTGTCAGAAAAATGCTTTTCAGAAGGACGTTTTTCTAACAAATTTGTACAGAAAACATCCTTATGTAGAGCGTTTTCATTACATTAATAATTGGGATGGAGAAGTTTACGCTACCATTAATAGGTTAAAACTTATAACATTCTTATAGGTTAAAATTTATAACATTCTTTGCATAGAAAACACCATTCAGAAGGATGTTTTATTTGCAAGTAAAAAAGTCCGTTCGAATGGCGTTTTTATGCTCTTATCGTAATTTCACGAAACTTTGTGCTGTGGGAGCAATATCATCCAACTTTATACTCAAAGTGCAATTTTTTGTTCCTAAGAGCATCCACACTTGGAAACTACAGTGGACACTTGTCCACATTTTAAAAATGCTAGAAAGCTAAGAGTTCCTCCAAATATGGAGCGTGTTTTAGTTCGTGAATAGTAATCTAACTGGGCCCACCATGAGGGAAAAAGAAAAAAAATTGAAAAAAGAGAGAAAAAAAATGTAGGTTAAGTTGGAATATGAATTCTGTATATTATTTGGAGTGTACTGTTGTGTACAAATATGAAAATATGAAAAAGACACTTAATAATAATAATAATAATCTACAAGGTTTAAAAAAAAAATTAGACTATAGTACGAAAGTATCCCAATGTGGAAGCTTTAACGCCTTGTAATTGTTCTACAGGTTTTCTTGGGAGGTCCAAAGAATGTACGCTGTGAAGGGTTAATTAGTTGTCCCCCCCTAAGTTTTGTACATATTTTGGTAACTGTCCCCGTTCTTTTAAAATTAAAGTATACCCCCCTGGGTTCTTAACGACCGTCAAACCCGTCAACATATTAATTATTTCTTTTAATTGTTTCAGTTTCTTTTTTACTGAAAGACGAAAATGCCCTCATCCCTTGAACGCGGGTGGGATGTGATTCGACACTTGCATAACTTCCAATGCCGTTCAATCCCTTCAGAAAAAAAATCCCTTCAGAAAAAAAATCCCCAAACTAAACCCTAGGTGAAGGATCGGCTGCAAGGACGGAGCGATCTCGCCTCCAGCGGTGGTGAGGGGCTGGAAGGACGGAGCGATCTCGCCTCCAGCGGTGGTGAGGGACTTCAATCGGCTGCAAGGTGTTCGACTCTGGAGTGTGACTTCAATCGTGTCTCCAACCGCTCGAACTGGTAAGAACAGTGTAGACAAATGTTTCCTGTTCCATTATCATCCATGGCCAGGGAGGGGGAGGTTTGATGAGTTCGTTTGTGCATGTTTTTTCTCTTGCTTGCAGATGGATAGTCTGTACGTCGACTTCACAGTACATTGGAATGGGACATGGAAGACTGTTAGAGGTCAGGGAAGGGGTAAAGTGACATTGAAAAATTATAGTGGTGGTATGTGTGCTCCTATTGTAAATGTTGAAGTAGATAGGTTATGCTACTTTGATATTCTGAGAAATTGCCAGTACCTTGCTAGTGTACCTCCAGGGAATATGATATCTATCTTGTATCTGTCCCTAAGGTCTTGTAAACTATCGGAGATCAACAATGATGGAGATGTGTTGGGTATGGTTAGGGACATGTGCATGGGTGACTTAACAGGGCACCTATTTGTCTCATGGACTTTGGTAACACCTTTGAAGGTTGATTCCACCCCAAAGAAACATGTAACACAATCTGATAGGAGGAGGAGGTTATTTGAACCTATCTTAGAAGAAGTTTGTTTGGCAATCCAACCTGTGGCTGAAATGGAGGAGCAACCAGTCCCACCTGTGGCTGAAATGGAGGAGGAGCAACAGGTCCCACCTATGGCTGCAATGGAGGAGGAGCAACCAGTCCCACTTATGGCTGAAATGGAGGAGGAGGAACCAGTCCCACCTATGGCTGCAATAGAGGAGGAGGAACCAGTCCCACCTATGGCTGCAATGGAGGAGGAGGAACCAGTCCCACCTATGGCTGAAATGGAGGAGGAGGAACCAGTCACACCTATGGCTGCAATGGAGGAGGAGGAACCAGTCACACCTATGGCTGAAATGGATGAGCAGGCTGATCATGGAAATGAGGAGGGTGGTTCTGAATCCTGGAATGATAGCTCTACAGATTCTGAATTTGAACCCAATGAAGGAGATGAGAAAGGTGATGACCATGAATGGGAGAGTGATGTAGTGAGTGATGATTTTGGTGTTAACCACTACAAGGGGTTTGACATTGGGCAAATACCTCCTGAGGATAGTGATAATAGTGAAGGTGATGACTTGTATGAAAATGAGGGAGCTGAAACCATTCCTCCACATTTTGGAGAAGGGCTGAGGTTGGAAAAAGGTATGTTATTTGAGAGTGTATACAAGTACAGAGAATATCTGTTGCAGCATGCTTTGAAGAATCATTACGAGTTCACATATGTTAGGAATGACAAGGACAGAGTTACAGTAAAATGTAGGGATCCTAACTGTGGGTGGAGGGTACATGCCTCTGTCCTTAATGATAACATGACTTATCAGATCAGAACTTCTAGAGAGAAGCACACATGTGTGTCTACCAGGCAGAATAGGAATAGGATTTTGAGATCAAGTTTCATTGCTAAGTTGATTGTGGAAAAGCTTAGGGCAAGAGGGAAGAAGTACACTCCCAAATGCATTCAACTTGATGTCCAGGAGAGGTATGAAGTGAAGATATCTTACTGGATTGCATGGTATGCTAGGATCAAGGCCTTAGAGATGTTGTTTGGCAACTATGATGATGCTTATGCAGAGTGCCCCGAACTATGCAGGCAAATTCTGAATGCTCATCCAAGAAACAGGGTTAAGTTTCATAAAGATGAGCATGGTAGATTTGAATTTATGTTCGTGTCTTATTTTGTATGCACAGAAAGATGGAGGAGGTGCTGCAGACCTGTAGTTGGTTTAGATGGGGCTTTTTTGAAGGGAAAATATGGGGGTGTGGTCTTGAATGCAGTGGGCTTGGATGGTAATAGAGGGTTGTATCCATTGGCATTCATGGTATGTAGGACTGAAGACCAAGAGATGTGGAGGATCTTCTTGGATGAGCTGAAGCATGTCTTGATGCATGAGTTTCCCTTCACATTTTACTCAGATAGACAGAAGGGATTACTCAATGCTGTTATGGAGGTGTTCCCTTGCTCTAGGCACAGGTACTGCATGAGGCATATTTATGCCAACTTTCAGAAGAAATGGAAAGGGTTGGAGTTGCAGCATATTCTGTATGATGCTGCATATGCATATTCAGTTGGTGAATGGGAGGCAAAGATGGAGGTGCTCAGACAGGTATGCCCTGAAGGATATGAGTACATGGCAGATATACCCCCCCAAACGTGGACAAGGTCTCATTTTGACAATACTTCTATCTGTGACCATGTCACCAACAATTTCAGTGAATCATTCAACAACATGATCAGAAAACTGAGAGAACTACCTTTGACATTGTTTGTGGAACAGCTTACCTTCAGGCTTATTGAATTCATTAATGAAAAGAAAGAGAATGCTGCTGCCATGGAGGGTCCCTTGACAAGAAACATAGCTAAAGTTCTTAAGAAAAAGGAAAGAGCATGCAAGGAACCATATTCCAACTGATCTCTCACCAGCTGAAGTGTTGATTACTAACATTCACAGAAGGTGGATTGTGAATGTAGAGGTTAGGACATGTAGCTGCAATGAATGGCAGATCTCTGGACTACCTTGCATACATGCAATGGTTGCATTGAACTTAAGGAGGAAGCCTTATGAGGAGTAAGTAGTTACTAATTGTTACTAATTTTATTTTCTTGCTTATTTCTATGTTATGCATTTAACTAATCATCCCCTGTTATGCATACAGCAACATCAGTCCATATTTCTACCTTAGCAACCACAGAGTGCTATACAATGAAAACATCAGAATGATTCCAGATAGGTTAACTTGGAAGAAGGTCCATATTTTTACTCAATTTTTCCTTTTATTACCCTTATTTTTGCATACAGCAACATCAGTCCATGTTTTTACTTAATTTTTCCTTTTATTACCCTTATTTTTGCAGCCTACAGAGTTGGTGTTGCCCCCACCAACCAAGAGGACACCTGGAAGACCCAAAATCAATAGAGCACGGGGAGCTGATGAGGAGGGGAGAAGTTCAAGGACAAAGCCAAACAGGTGTGGAAGATGTAAGGAGTATGGACACAACAGTAGAACCTGTAAGAATGAGGCTTATGTGAGACCACCTAGGAGGGGTAGAGGCAATGGGAGAGGGTTTCTAGAGAATGTTTTGCCAATGCAGGTGATGGTGTTGGTGTTCCTGGTGTTGAGAATGAGTCTAGTTGGAGAGGGAGAGTCAGAGCTGGAAGAAGACCAAGAGGGAGAGCTGGAAGAGGTGGTGGTGTTGGTGTTCCTGGTGATGGTGTTGGAAGAGCTGCCAATGCAGGTGATGGTGTTCCTGGCAGTAGCATTGGTGTTCCTGGCAGTAGCAATGCATACGATGGTGCTGGTGTAGGCTTCTTTGGTGATTTCTCATCCCAGGCTACTGGAATGACTAGTGCAGCATGTTTCCAGCCCAGGTTTGTCCTTGGGACTCAAGAAAGCACCAATGCAGCTGGGAGGTGCAATGAGTAGATGATGGTGTGCATCTACTCAGTCATATTTTAGGTTTTTTGGGTCTTCTGTCAAATGGTTATGTCAATGTTTATGTGAATGTTTTGTGAATGTTTTGGGTTCCTTAGGTTTGCAGCCTACAGAATGTTTTGTGAATGTTAATGTCAAATATTTCTGTCAAATGTTTATGTGAAATATGAAATGGAAGGTAGATGTCAATGTTTATGTGAAATATTTATGTGGCAGAATGGTTGATTGTGTTTATGTGAAATATTTATGTTTGCAGCCTACAGAATGTTTTGTGAATGTTGATGTCAAATGGTTATTTGTGTGAATGTTTATGTCAAATATGCAATGGATGGTAGATTGCTCAGGTTTTTGGTGTGAATATGCAATGAAATGGCTGCATTGATCCAAGCCTGGTTGCATTGCAGATTTTTTGTGTGAAATGTAGTTCCAGGTTTTCCTCTGCATTGAATAGCTCAGGTTGCATTGGCAGCTTTTTTGTGTGAAATGGTGTTCCAGGTTGCATTGGCAGGTTTTCCTCAGCTTGGCATTGAATAGTTCAGATTTTTTGTGTGAAATGGTGTTCCAGGTTTTCCTCTGCATTGAATAGCTCAGGTTGGCATTGACCTTTGTGTGAAATGGTTGGTTTTTCTCAGGTTTGAAAGCTCAATGACCTGTATTGAACTGCATTCAAGTTTTTCTCAGGTTGTGTGGGCCTGCATTGAACTCCAGGGAGCTCCATTGAACTACATTAAATATTGAACTACTTTGCATTTTTCTATGTATTGACCCATTGAAAGCTGAGTGAACTCCATTAAATATTGAACTACTTTGCATTCCATCTAAGATTGAACTACATTTGCATTACAATGAACTCCATTACACTACTGAACTCATTACAATACTGCACTCCATTACAAATACTAGAACCTGATTACAATACTAAACTAGCTTACAAGTTAACCCTCTCCATCTCCTTCATAACATCACTAATATACAGCTTCACCTCCACAGATGAGGTCCCTTCGACATGAATTTTCAAATCAATGGAGCCTTTGGATGATGAAGAACCTAAGCCAGAGCTACCTGAACCAACTTCAACAGTGGCAGAACTACCAGAACCAACTTCAACAATGCTACAATTTCCTGAACCAACGTCTACATTGCTCTTAACTGGGGTGCATACCTCAAGCCACTGAAAATAACCACACCCAGGTCTGTTGCAAGCAAAGAACTTCTTCCCATAGCTGTGTGGTTTCTTGCTTGTGAAGATCTTCAATTTGCCAACACAATTAGCAGATTTGCATTCAACAGAAGCACCATTTTTTACAGGGCAATCCCTTACAAAATGTGACTTATCACCACAACAGTAGCACGCCTCTCGATTTGAAGTAATTAGGGTTTTCTGTCATTGGGTTTCTTCATCTATCCACACAAACGATTTGCAGGAAATCGCGTTACAGCGCAAGAATCGTCTGTTAAGGCTGTGTGGGCGTGTTGAAATTCTGACTTTCCGAATTCCATTACATCCCCTAAAGTTACAGGGGGAGTTTGGGAGGGGACATTCATCATCTGTGTGGCTCTCATCCTTGCAAATCGAGCACTGCAAAAGAGGGAAAGAAAAAGGATTTAGGGCTTCTAATTTGGGGGTTTTTAGTACACGTACAGGAGGAAGAGAGAGGGTTTTGTTTAGATCATACCTGAACCACCATCTTCGTTTCCATGGAAGAGGGAGGGCTTGATCGATCTGGCCACCTTCGTCTGGTTTGGGACTTTCGGTTATGGCGGGTTGAAGAAGAAGAAGAAGAAAAGGGAGGGAAGTCCAGGGGCATTCATGTCCAAAACATATAACCGTTGACGGGTTTGACGGTCGTTAAGAACCCAGGGGGGTATACTTTAATTTTAAAAGAACGGGGACAGTTACCAAAATATGTACAAAGCTTAGGGGGGGACAACTAATTAACCCCTGTGAAAGACCTGCTCCTGGAGTGCCACATAGCCAGCCACGCACAGCCTTTGTCCTTTCCAAGGGAAGGAAATTTGAGATGGCCATAGGAAGGAGAAACAACAAGGGTTTTAGGAATTTGAGTCCACCTTTTTTTGTTAGTCCAGAGGCTGACAAATCACATTATTATATTATTAGTAATTTCAGGACTCATTTGGTTCGAGGAAAGAAATGGAAAGAAAATCAATTCCTGAACATTTTCTTTCCTTTGAAAAAAATATAATTTTTTTTTTTCATGTCTAAAATATTAAGAAATTTAGAAAGAAAAGTGAATACTTCAATGTGAAAAAATAATTTCTTGCTTAAATGTATGTAATCATTTTTTCTGTAATTTTTCTTCCATTGGAAATTACTTTCCTTTCCTGCTCAATTCCTTTGACACATAAACATAGAAAAGTACTTACTTTTCTTTTCCAACCCCATAATTCTGCGAACCAAACGAGGCCTCAATCTAAAGGCAGACAGACAAACCATATTATTATATTATTAGCAATTTCAGTTCAGAGGCAGACAAACCGAGGGCGAGGGCGTTGGGTGAGGAGGTTGTTTATCACTTTAGGCCTCGTTTGGTTCGCATAATGGAAGGGAAAAGAAATCAATTCCTTAGCATTTTCTTTCCATTGGAAAATTACAATTTTCATAGATTTTTCTTTCCGATGTTTGGAAATGCCAAAAAATTTGGAAAGGAAAGTGAATACTTCAATTTGGAAAAATGATTCCTTACTTGGATGGATGGAATAACTTTCTCTCCTATATTTTTCTTCCATTGGAAATCACTTTTCTTTCCTTCTCAATTCCTTTGGCACCCAAACATAGGAAAGTAATCACTTTTCTTTTCCAACCCGATAATTCCGCAAACCAAACCAAACCAAACGAGACCTTAGGGCGTGAGTGATAATCCTAAACTTCATCTTCTTAGAGCATCTCCAATCTATTGTAAGTTTGGAAAAAAAATTATTGCTACACAAGAATGACAAGTTTTCATTTAGAAAGTACTTCTTCAATACAAATATTAGATAAATTATAGACAATGACTTTACATACAGATAATCAATATCAATAAAAATAGGGTTATTTACACTGACATTCTATAGTTTTGTGTTTATTATGTCACTCTCGTTTTCCGTTATACGTATTTTCAGTATACGTGTACGGATTTTCGACCCGTATTTTGATTTGTCTAGCATGGTTTGGTCTTGGTTTAGCTTGGCTTGGTTTATTTTAGTTTGGTTTGGGTCAAGATGGTTCATCATGTTGAACCCTCTATATAACCCAACCCCTTTCTCTCTCCTCATTTACTTTTCATTTATTCCTCATCTACTTTTCTTCTTCATTTATTTTCTCCCAAATCCTTAGGCAAGTGTAATCTTGCTTCATGAGAGATCTCATGTTTTATTGTTCCAATGTCTTCCTTACATAGTTCTATGACTCTTTGGTACTTGATATTTTGGTTTTGGTGGATAAAATCTTGTAGATCTAAGTTTACTCAAATCTTGGTTTTCTTGGGTTTTGATCTATCAAACTTTATTATTTTCATGTTTTGATTGTTCTATGTTGTAGAGAATTTAATTTTACCCAAAATGGACCTTTGAAAATATGGATTTCGAATTGTTTTGAGTGATTTGTGATTTGTGAACTTGGAAAGTTCATGGGTTCCATAAACTCATGCTCTCAGCCTGGAGACGAAGAACAGTGCTGGGGCGCATAGCTCTTTTATGCGCCCACAACAGCCTTTCCTTTGGGCGCATAGCCCTATATATGCGCCCAAAGCATCCTACTTCCTTCAGCTTGGGCGCATGCGCCCATAGCTCTTCAGTTCGGGCGCATATCTCTTGATATGCGCCCATAGCTCTTCAGCTTGGGCGCATGGCTCCTGATATGCACCCACTTAGCCATGTAAAATAGTCTTCTTGCTTTCCTTCTAGTACACCCTGTCCCCAGCATGTGGGCGCATGCACTCTTGGGCTCATGCCTTCCATAGTACATGCACCCTGGGCGCATGCCCTTTAGGTGAATGCTCCCTTCGGGGGCATGCTTCTTTGGGCGCATGCCTGTTTATGGGCGCATGATGCTTTGGGCGCATGTTGCCCTGGCGCATGCTGCCCTTGGACGCATGCTGTCCCTGGCCCCCTTCCTTTTGCCATGATAATTCGTGTTGCTTTACCCATGCTTGTCCCCCATGATCCTCAGTATAAGTTGTGGCCTTTGAGCATGATAGGCATCTTCCATGATGGCCTTGTATAATGTATTATCTGTGTTTCGTATGTACTCCGGGTTGTAAGCTCGATCTTAACATGACATGTATACTCCTTGATAACTCTTGATAGTGGCCCGTTGAGGCGCACTCTTGACAAGCCCCTTGACATGATAACTCTTAATAGTGGCCCGTTGAGGCGCACTCTTGACAAGCCCCTTGACATGATAACTCTAGCAGTGGCCCGTCGTAGCGCACTCTTGACAAGTAACAAGTAAACGTAACATTATAAGCTTGATAGTGGCCCGTGGTGGCGCATTCCTGACAAGTAATCTTGACAAGTAACAAGTAACTCTCGTCTTGACACCGTGGGTGATTTCTCTTGATTGTGTCTGTACAAACTATATGTCCCGTCTTGCATCATGTCTAGGACATGAATTCCTGATTTCCACGGACATGGATTCATACTGAATCTGAGTAAGTTAATGACTAGTTTGATCATGTAGATCATAAAGAGAATTTTCAGTCACAGGTAATTCCGTTATCTGGGCGCCTCAAGTGGACTTGTAGCCTGCCAACGAGTAGGGTACATTTTCAGCATACTGTCATGTGTTACACCTTAAAGTCACCTAATCAACTCTTTCAACCTGCGGAAGGATAACTGGATAGTCTGCAGGGCTTGTGACTGCTAGAACATCTCATTGCATCTTGTAGTAACTAGGCTTGTGATAACCCTATTTAGTTAAAATATCAAGCTGTACTCATTGCTTGGCCGTGATTGATGGATGGAGTCAAGTCTAGTCTTGTCTAGACAGTGCCAGTCTATGATTACTTCGGTACATTACTGTTATGCTTTACTCTTGTCGATAAATGATTGGAGACTAAGCTCTGTTCAGGTGAAGGGTTACAACCCCGGTCCTTGTTTGGTTTACGGGTTGTAACTTGGTTACCAGAATAGTCCTTTAGTTATCTTATCGTTTGTCACCCTGTTTTCTCTAACTCATGTCTTTCGTTATTATTTATGTCTTTAAGTGCTAATATGCTAGTTTTAGTCCTTAAGTGAAGCATCCATTGTGGCACTTGCTAATCTGGGTTTTGACCCAGCTGGTTTTGTGTGGCTAGATTTTTGAGTAGCACCCGAGGATCTACCTGTCTTCCAGCCAGATGGTGAACACCAGGCGTAACCCTAGCAACGAGTGAGTTTTCTTCTTTTGTTCCCCGCTCTATTGTAAATTATTCTTTTGAGACGTTAGCCGCCGAGCAAGTGTTAGCTCGTATTGAAACTTACTTTTGTCTGCCTAAGGGCTGTAACATGATTGACAAATCCTAGGGTTGATCATGTATGACTTAAACTCTTGCTAGTCTTCATATTTGTATGACTAGTTTCATGATCATCTGAATATGTAATGTATGGGACGCCTTACTTTGTATGTCTGATGATCTACCATCTTGTAACATGTGTTTACTTGCTTGAGATTGAGACACTAGGCTTGTTCTTGATCTTAAGAGACTAATGACTTGTAGATAAAACCTCATGCATCTAGACAGCCGTGACCGTATTGCGAGGTGCGATGCACTTTAATGTACGTAGCTGGCTGTGTCTGTCCCCCGCTATCCAGTATTCTGGTTCTGGGACGTGACATATTACGCGGACCTCTCATACTTTAAAAATATATACACTTACATCCCTTATGTTTTGTGTTAAATATACGGACCATGCCTAAGTTTTATAATTTATTTAAAGGATTTTACACTAACCATCCCTACTTTTTTTTAAAAAAATATAAAGGACAAGGGGTGTCAGCGTATTTATTTTAAATTAGAGGAGGTTCATTTAGTAAACACAAAACATAGGGGTGTCAATATAAATAACCCATAAAAGTATTTATAAAAAAAAGGAAGAAGAGGAGAAGTTGCATTGTAAGTTGATTTCTTTTATTCTTGTCAATACTTTTGCATTAGAGAGGACTTTTTACCTCATTATCTTTTATGAATATAATCTTGCCACCAATGAAAGACATTGTCTTATGTCTCATGTTACATAAGAATCACAACACATAACAAGACAATATGGTTGGAGATGCTCTTAGATGTGTGTGAGAGAGAAAATTTGAAAATTTAGGGCCGACTGTGAGAGTCTCAACTAAAGTTTGGGCAGGTACAGGGGCACTCGGGCACGAGACTAAGGCCATCTCCCATGAGGATTTCTAAAATTGAATTTTTTTTTATCCTACTTGTTATCGTACTTTAAGAAAATTTATATCATAGTTGCTAGAGTTTATATATATATATATATATATATATATATATATATATATATATATATATATATATATATATATATATAGTATGCACCAATGGTTCTCTATTTCTATCATATATAACAACAAATAAATCAATTTACTGGAAATTGCTGAGAAACCCAATTTCGGAGTTGGTTTGTATGAAAAACCCACCCACAGGATGTGTTTTATGAAATGCCCAGAATTATATATTTCCACGTTAAATATTCCAAGATTTCCTTTAGATGCTTTGTATTTACAAAATTGCCATCTTTATAATACGATAACTACCCTTCGCACAAACTCAGATTTGGATTGTGATTTTCGTCTTCTTCTTCTTCTTCACGAGAGATCTGAATTTCATTGCTCTCATCTTTAGCAGAGATCGCAAAGATCGTTCGTAGTTCACTGTGCTTTTCTTCAGTCGAACTCCGATCATCGCTCATCATCATCATCGTGGAGATATTTGCAGTTTTTCGGCGATTAGGTCAATTGTGGAGAGAAGATCTTCTTCTTCTTTTCCATAAGAGTTAGCATCGTTTTGAAAGAAGAACAAAAACTCTTGAATTTTTGTTCCTGAAAAATTTTTTCACAAAAAAAAAAACAAAAAAAAATAGGTTTTAGGTTTCAGTCGACTGTTCTCCATCATTCTCCGTGTTAAAATCACGGAGAATGACAATTCTCCGTGCTAAAACCACGGAGAATGGCCTTATCCATGTCAAAATGATGGAGAATGACCATTCTCCGTGTTAAAATGACGTAGAATGGCCATTCTCCGTGCTAAAATCACGAAGAATGACCTTATCCATGTCAAAATGATGGAGAATGGCCATTCTTCGTGTAAAAATGACGAAGAATGGCCATTCTTCGTGTTAAAATGACGGAGAATGGCTCTGTGATAAAATGACTGAGAATGGCCATCCTCCGTTATTTTGACACGGAGAATGGCCATTCTCCGTGTCAAAATGACGGAGAATGGCCATTCTCGGTGTTAAAATGATGGAGAATGACCATTCTCCATGCTAAAACCACTGATAATGGCCTTATCCATGTCAAAATGATGGAAAATGGCCATTCTCCTTGTCAAAATGACGGAGAATGGCCATTCTCCGTGTTAAAATGACGAAAAAATGGGCTCCGTGATAAAATGACTGAGAATGGCCATTTTTTGTCATTTTAACACGAAGAATGGCTATTCTTGGTCAATTTAGCACGGAGAATGGCCATTCTCCGTGGTTTTAGCACGGAGAATTGCCATTCTTCTTGTTAAATTGACGGAGAATGGCCATTCTCCGTCATTCTAACACAGAGAATGGCTATTCTTTGTCAATTTAACAAGGAGAATGACCATTCTCCGTGGTTTTAGCACGAAGAATGACCATTCTCCGTGGTTTAGCACGGAGAATGACCATTTTCTGTGATATTACCACGAAGAATGATCATTCTCCTGTATTTTATGGCCAGTTGAAACTTTGAAGGACCATAACTTTTGACTGGGAGGTCGAAACGAGTTCCGGTTTGTCGCAAAAGGAGCGTATTTTCGAGGAGCCAAAAATTAATAGCTTCTTTGTTAGTCGGCCTTCCAAAATTTTAGAATCGCAAAAAAATGATGTTTGGACCTCCGTTTTAACAGTTTTACCATTTGTCGACTTTTTCGACTAGTTTTTGAAGTAAGGTTTGAAGATTTTTGAGAAAAAAATGTAGATTCGAAAGTGAGCAGTGTATGGAAGAAGAGAGTATCAAAACGTTTTTTAAGAGTAGTTTGGTGGGTGTTTTCAATAAATTAGAAGAAAGGGCAAAAAGGTCATTCGGAACCCCATTTATATATTTTTTGCTAATTCTGGGCATGCGATGAAATGTTATTGTGCGGTGGATTTTTCATAAAACTTTTTCATTTTTTGGGCATTTCATAAATTTTTCCTTATTGACGCGGGGCCCAATATTAATTTGTTTGAGAGATGAAGATTTTCTATGAGAGTTTCTACAAATAAAAATCATTATAGAAACTCTCGATCCTACAGATTTTTAAAAATAAAGAGTCGGGTCGGGACCCATTTATTTTGGAAACACAACCGGCTTCGTTATGTTTATTTCACACGTATCGTTCCGATCCGGTTCGTTTAAAATTGAGAATTTAGGAACCGACTTATTTGTAGAATATACTGTTGGGACTAAGAAGGAACTGTGGGTCCTACATTCGTATGTCCAGCCCTAATGAATTCTGAGAAGAACCATCTTTTCCTATATTTTTTTTGTCAGAAAAATAATTTTCAAATTCGTGGTTATCAAGCAAACGAAAGAAACGATTTTTTTTTTCTGATTCCTTCGTGAGCCAAACATGACCTTAGGGTCCGTTTGGTAAACCGTATTTGGAGGTGGATTTTAGGATTTTGTGGATTTGGAGTTAAATTCATGGAATCCCATGTTTGGTTGGAGATGGATTTAGATATGGAAAGTATAACCAAATCCAAAATTTGGAAAGTTGGATTTTGGAGAAAAAATAGTCATTTTTTAATAATTTAGTTGTTATATTAAATATTTAGTAAAAACTAATTAATAATTAATAGTTAATAAATAAGTTAATAATTCGTTATGTTTTACATATAATTTTTTTACAATTATTATTTTCAAAAATATTTAATTTATAATTAATTGAAATTACTCATTAATATTGTTTTAAAAAATTATTTTTTTATAACTAATAGTTAGTTATCATAATTATAATCTAAATTAATGATTTGTAATTTAATTAATATTAGTTATCATAATTATAATCTAAATTAATAATTTACAGTTATAATTTATAATTTATAATTTAATTTTTTATAATAATCTTAATGAATAATTTACAATTTAATTAATCATAACTATAATCATAATTATAATCATTTACTAATCATAACTATAATCTTAATTAATATTCAATTATAATCATAATAAAATATTTATTAGTCTTATTATAATCTTAATTAATAGTTCATTAATTACTATTTATAATAATCTTAATTATTAATATTTTAATCATAATTTTAATCATATTAATAATTTATAATTTAATAATCTTTCATTATAATCTTAGCTTATTATAATCTTCATTAATAATTGAATAATATATTAATCATAATTATAATCTTAATTAATAAATTATTAATTTATTATTATAATTATAATCTTGATTAATAATTTAGTAATTTATAATTTTATTTTAATATTTTATAACAATCTTATTTAATAATTTATACATTTATTAATCATAATTATAATAATTTATTAATGATAATTATTATAAACTTTAATATAATCATAGTCTTATTATAATCTTAATTAATAATTGATTAATTTGTTAATCGTAAATATAATCTTAGTTAATAATTTATCAATTATAATTATAATATTGATTATAATAATATATTTATCATAACTATAATTTTAAATAATTTAGAAATAAATACTTAATTATAATATTAATTAATAATTTGTTTGTCTTAATTATAATCTTAATTATAAATTATTAGTTACTATTTTATTATAATCTTAATTAATAATATATTAATCATAATTTTCATCGGTATTAATAATTTAATTTTTAATAATTAATATATTATTTAAATTTTAATTAATAATTTATTATTAGCATATAATCATCATTATAACCTTAATTAATAATTTGTTAATCATAAATAATTTTATAATAATAATAATAATTTAATTATTAATCATAACTATAATTATAATAATATTAATTAATTAATTACTTATTATTTTATGAAATAGTATTTTTATTATCATAATTGTTAATCATAAGTCAAGTTTACCAAATTCTATGTTTGGTTGGAGGAGGATTTTGCTTTGGATTTGGATTTGGAAATCCATGATTTGGATTTGGATTTGAATTTTGGATTTCCAAATCCAAATCCAAAACAAAATCCATTTTACCAAACAAGCCAGGGTTGTTTAGATTTCGGATTTGTAGCTTGGAAGTGGCATTAAACATGCATATGACGCTTCGGTTTATCTGTTTGGGTGTGCAAGAAAATACTGACATGGTAATTTGCTTCCAGTACTTTCCATCGGAAGTTTTATGTATACTTTTGGGCTAGTAGTCCCACTTTTTTTTTTTTTTTTACAAGAATGTGGATGATGGAGTGAGCTTTTGGTTATTTTTTTAAACTTCTTTATCCATATTATTAAGTATTAATTCTAGTAAATTAAATAACTACTAATAGTCATTGATTATTATTTTAGCTAAATATTAATTTCTAATAAGTTAATTTTTAATAAGCTACAAACACTCAAAAATTTGGGTTGTACTGTTGTTGGACGCATATTAAAAACGTATAGACCTACTACGAACACTCCAAAAATATATTATGACAAATCAAAATATGTAAGATTATATCATTGTGTCATTTATCCATGTTTGTGAATCATATATGTCAAATACTGTATAGGATTAGTTAATATTAAACAATTAAGATAATTATCCCATAAAATAAGTAACCCATAATGCACAATAATTATATTATTTAATACATTATAATATTTAAAAATATTTAGTGATATAACTAATTGTTAATAGTTAAATCAAAAAGTTCAATAATTATCATTTAACAGATAATTGTCAATTTAGTTAAAAATTAATTAATTTTTGTTATTGTTATAATATATTCTTTTACTTTCTCACCTCTTTCTACTTGACATAAAAAAATTCTATAATTTTTTTAATTCCAAGCTACACTTCTTCAAACATCCAAACAAATGAAATAGAAATATATGCATATGAAAAAAATACATACACAATACGTATGAAAAATTTCAAGTTTATACTTTCATACTTCCATCCACTTCATGCATCTAAATTTTAAACAACCCTTTAGAGAACAACCATGTGATACTTCAAGCTTGTCAAAATTTGAAAAGTCTGAACAAGCAACATCGTTTAACTTCACCTTAATGTGATACTTCAAGTTTGTCAAAATTTGAAAGGTCTGAACAAACAACATCATTTAACTTCACCTTATGGTACTTTAAGCTCTTGTTAATCCACTTCACGCATCTAAACGACCCTTTAGAGAACAACCATGTGATACTTCAAGCTGTGTCAAAATTTGAAAAGTGTAAACACAAACAACTTCATCATTTAACTTCACCATATGGTACTTTAAGCTTGTCAATCCACTTCATGCATCTAAACAACCCTTTAGATAACGAAAGAGTCCAAATGAACCGAGGAGAGAGACCGCGGCTGGAACCGAGCTGTCACGTGTCACCCCCTATTGACTAGGACGTGAGACCCACAAAAAACAGCTCTCCTACTATCTTCGTAACATCTTCGACAAATGAAGAGCCGATATATGGCATCGGTTCATGGGTCCGCGTTCTGTAAGAAACCATTGTTAGATAACAACCATGTGATACTTCAAGCTGTGTCTAAATTTGAAATGTCTAAACACAAACAACTTCATCATTTAAGTTCACCATACAGTACTTTAAGCTTGTCAGAACTGGTCAGTGGTTACTGGTAATTAGATATTTACTGTTTTAGAATTAAGGGATGAGATTCAGAAAAAATCTAAAATCCTTGATAATTAGTATTTGGATATGGGCCTCATTAGAATCTTAAATGAGAGTTTAAAAGCCTTCACAATTTAAGCATATATGTTTGACTATACTTTCAATTAGCTTAGTGCAGAATACATCAAATACAAAATTCCACCAATTATTGAGGTGTTTCATGTTAGGTCTATGTTGGACATTCTGCTTCTTCCACCTACATAACCGTCCGTGGCGTTGTAGGATTTTGTTACCTTTTCAGAAATCTTTGTGTTGACTACACTTCCGAATTAGAGGCCTTCACCATCACTGATTTAGATGATATCACCATGAGTAAAATTTTCGAACTTTGCACTTACATGATATTGACCAGGAGGTTGATTTTTTGAAGCTGTGGAGAATGATAGGAAACCAATTTAGTTTTTATTCCATCTTTTAGTTACTTTCGATTATTTTTATCAGTTATAATTCAAG
This sequence comes from Iris pallida, assembly GCA_029216955.1. Taxonomy (NCBI): domain Eukaryota; kingdom Viridiplantae; phylum Streptophyta; class Magnoliopsida; order Asparagales; family Iridaceae; genus Iris; species Iris pallida. The sequence goes on from JANAVB010000397.1 coordinate 3,084,316, forward strand.
TTATCGTAGGAATAAACCTTTTGGAGATTGAAATTTTCTTTTTATTTATTTATTTAGAGTATAAATAGTCTGTAACTTCAGAAATTATGAATCGAAGAATGAAAAATCTCTATTGAGTTTGTATGGTGCGATGCCAAAATTCTAAATTGGATCTCTTTTGTCTTGTCTTTCTTCTTCATTTCCGACGTTGATGCGAATCAGTCTCGAGTACAAATGCCGCATAATCAAGGACAAAACCACCTTAGCCCTAAGGTGGGCTCTAGCCCATTTCTTAATATATTTTTTGTTTTTGGTTTGCATATGAGCCTGTCCATATCCCAATCCAGCCCAGCCTAACCTAGACTATTCCGATTCGAATTTCTGGTTTCAAAATCTAAGGTAACTTGCACGTTTCCAAGCTCAATTTTTTTTAAAATTATAATCAATTGTAATGTTTTATATTTCTACCATAATTTTGTGATAAGTTAATAATAGTTAATGTTCAAATTCTATTTATACCAATCATGTTTTTCCTCCTATGAGCGGCTTGATCAGAACTCAGTATTCAAACCCAAAAGTCTTACAGAGTTCAGGTTCAAATGATAGATAAATTTGACCTTATAATACGAACGCAATTGCCAACTCCCCCAGAGAGTAAACGTTCTCAGTAGAAATTTTGTTTCAAAGCTTACCAGCTTAAAACCCAGAGAGTAGTGCTGTTAGTACAGGTTTTCTTTCGAAGTTTACCAGCTAACCCAGAGAGTATTGCTGTTAGTGTTACTACAGGTTTTCTTTCAAAGTTTACCAAGCTGACCCAGAGAGTAGTGCTATATTAGTACAGGTTTTTCTTTCGAAGTTCACCAAAAAACCCAAGTGAGTCATGCTATTAGAGCATCATTAGTAGTTGAGACTCTCAAATGTAATTTGGAGTCCAAAATTTCAAAAAAAATAGGTAAATGTAGAATGTAATAGATTTGTATAAGAAAAGTAGGAAATGATAAAGTGAGTTATGGTTCCAAAGATTGTATGGTCAAAATTGATGCAGAAAAAAAATAATATAAAGTCTAGAATCTAGAAAGTTGGACTCCAAATTGTGACTTACTATTCTGCAAAACGAGTTCCTACAATCTAGAATATAGAAATTGGGCCCGGAGACCTAATCCTTAGCACCTATGGATGGGATAGAACCGAAATTGTAAAAATTGGGACTAGAAATGAGACTTACTATTCTACAAAATAAATTTCTATAGTCTAAATTTAGAATCTAGAAAATGGAATGGACCTTATTAATGATGCTCTTAGTACAGGTTTTGTTTCAAAGTTTAAGATACAAGAGTCTGGTTGATAAGCTAGCCTTCAATGGAGGGATCCACATAGACTTGCCAACTCTGATTATTATAGCATAACAATAATAAAAGATTATTAGTCCACTTATTATTTACAGCAAATTTTATTAGTTTATTGGTTGAAAGAAAGTTTAGAAAAATAGATGGAGAAGAAAGAACTTCTGAAAATCTTAAATTTGAATACATTCTGCCACTCGGTCCGGTATAAATTTCATCAGACGATCTAATAGAATTTAAGCGGTATTTAATTTTGGATCACGACGGTTGAATAGTGTGGTGTCCCGCTTCGCAAATGCACTAGATAGACAGAGAGAAATGAGAGCTTTGTAATATGTTTCAAATATATCAATAAAAGAGAATTTGTTCATGTTACCATTGTGTTCAATTCATATTCTGCAATACGTTTGCTGCTGTTCAATTTCTACAATCATGTTCCGCTGCGCTATTATTTATCTTATCTATTTTGTCATCGTACAGGTCTTGGTCTTATGCAAGCGCAACTTAGACTTACACGTCATCACGTCCAAGCGAGAACGAATGGTTTCACAGAATCCGAAGCGAGGACGAAAGGGATCTGCGGGATCGGGACGTGACAAATAGCAATGGTGAGCTGCTATATAGTACTGGCAGTTGGATGTCAATGACGGACTGCTTGTTATATATAGGGAGTTAGAGATTGTTTGATTTTCGTCATACAATTTGGCAGAATATGAACTTGCTTGAATTTCGTCGGTCCAATTAACAGAATATAAAATTTATTTCAGCCATTTTTTTATAATATCTACTTTCGGGCACATACGAATAACATTTTTATATGACAGGAGTGCCACAGAAAAAAAAAGAAATTGCCTACGAAACAAAAAAGTTTGTTGATATTTCATACAAAGCACAAAGTTCAGGGTATTTGTATTTAGAGAAACAAAACGTCGTTCTAATGGGCGTAACTAGTGACAACCAACGGAAAAAATTGTGCTCACGAAAAATATCCGTATTTTTTAAAAAGTAATACACTTTTGAAGGCTTTTTTTTATCATATTTTTTACTTTTTGTCACGAAGGAGACACGAGTAGTGTTTCGTCATATATATATATATATATATATATATATATATATATATAAAAGGGAGGTGAGGTGGCTTCATGTCATCCTTCTATGCTATTATTATCAATATTTTAAAAATCGGACCGGACCGGCCGGTTGAACCGGTTGAACCGTGGACCGGTAGTTTTTCCGGACCGGTTCAGTATTGATTGTAAAAAACTGATACTCTTATAAAAAATAGTGTCCATAAGAGATTAAATTTGTACCATTTATATTAACCCACTGGTTTAACCACTGGTTGAACCCGTTTGACCCGACCCAGTGCCTTGGCTGGGTCAAACTTTGGTCCAGTTTTTAAAACATTGATTCTCATGCACTTGTACACTTTTCGGTGCATGATGATAGCATGGGGGGGGGGGGGGGGGGGGGGGGGGGGAGGGTTGACATGTAGCCACCACCCATAGGGTGGCACCTCACCTCCCTTATTCTCTCTCTCTCTCTCTCTCTTTATATATATATATATATATATATATATATATATATATATATATATATATATATATATATATATATATATATATATTTTTTTTTATGCAAATGTGCCTAGTGGTTAAGAGAGACAGGGGCGGCTCTGGTCCAGGGCAGACTGGGCGACGGCCCAGGGCCCCCGACGAAAGAGGGCACCAACATGGAATTGTCTATAAAAGAACTAGTATGTATCATGTGCCTTTTTTTAACAAAAAATATTGTGCTGTGGTGGTTTAATGCTAGACTTATATTTAATAGGTCATTGGTTCAATTCTTGACTACAAAATTTTTTTGTTTTATTTATATATATTTTTTACTTTATGTATGGGGGCCCATTTTCGAAGTTTTGCCTCGGACCCTCAGCAGCTCAGGGCCGGCCCTGAAGAGAGATGCATGCGGCCCGAGTGGTCAGGAGATCGATTCCCGGTGGGAGCGTTCGCCACAATTACCTTCTTTCAATAAATATATATATATATATATATATATATATATATATATATATATATATATATATATATATATATATATATATATATATATATATATATATATCTGTGTGTGTGTGTGTGTGTGTGTGTGTGTGTGTGTTTTTTTTTTTTTTTTTTTAATAACATCAGGAAAAATGCAGATTTCTAGTTAGCTATGGAAAAATTCGAACCCACGACCTCCAAATACTGATCTTATTATTTCATAAGCTAACAAAAAATTCCTATTAATTTTGACTTATTATTTCACAAGCTAACCGATTTTTTTTATTAATCCTGATGTTATAAAGACATACATGAATATGTATTGCATAGTAATTATGGAGGACTAGTTTAGGTTAAAGTTAATAGCTAGTTAATATTAATTAGCACGTAGAAAATGTCACGTTTTTATCTTTCAATCATAATTTTACTGAGACTTTGTCACTGTTAAAACAATGGGTGCTGCAAGCTTGTCCGCGTGCAGACAGGTCCGTCCGTTACGTGGCGTCGTCCCATTGGCAGGTCAACCGACGTTGGATCTGTGCATATTGGGGGGAGGGGGAAGAGATTCGGCCACGCGGCGGGCGGACCAGCCCGCCTGCGGGCAAAGTATCATTTTCCTAAAACAATATCATCAAACTTTGATCATGCTCTAAATATAATTTTAAAATTTTTTGAGTTGTCCCCACTTATTTTACCATAATTCAATGTGCACCCCATCGAATTATCATAATGCATGAAACCTTCCACTTTTAAAGAAAATCATAAATGACTAACAGTCAACTCCTTTGACTTACTTAAATTTAAAAAATATTGTGTTACACCACACTTATTTTTATTATAATTCAAGGTGCACTTCACTTAAATAGTAGGCCAAAAAAGTTAACTCTTAGTCATTGACATTATCTATTAAAAATAAATTTTTTTATATATTATGGTAATTTAGTAAAATGTACTTTCAATTATGATACAATAAGTGGTAACAATTTAAAATTTTTGTATGATTTTTTTGGGAAAAATGTGTGCACCTGTGGAGGCCACACCATGCAAGAATCTAAAAGGTGGTCAAGAGTCGAGATACACAGTAGAGCCCCCTGACAGTACCATACAAATCTTTCCAAACGAAGTAAAGCAAGATAGTTATTAGAAGCCATGGGATATCCGGGGCTTTGCTTTTTAGAGTTACGTTCCATCTGTACAAAGGCATGTGAAGGCCATAATGAACCCAACCCCCTTCCCATCAGAAAGTTCAAAGAGAGCAGCCACAAAATCCAGCAGTAGCACTGCACAAGAGGACAGTACGTGCAACGCCCAGGCCGAACCCTTTTTTCGCCCCCCCCACCCGCACCCACGCGCGCTCACCACCGCCATTCGCGTGCATAACTCTCTCTCTCATTCATTAGCCTCTGCATGCATGCATGCATAGGCATCTTCTGGGCCACCCTTTTCTTGCAAGTTAGCAACATAGGAGACAGTGCACGGTGCACCCGCAATCCACAACTTTGAAAAATACTACAAAACAAAGATCGTCGGCATATGCGTTGTCAATTCACCGCTAAAAAACAAATTGTGACGTCCGTGCGATAAAAAAGGGTCGTCAGCAAATAAGTTATCGCTATCCCTAAAAAAATAAGATTTTTTCTATGGGCACTACCAAAATTGCTAGGGGCTAGTCCAAAATTTTTCAAGTTTATTACAAGTTTGCCATCCAAATTTTTGCTAGGGACTAGCCCAAGCACAACTATAAATACCAATTTTCATTTTCTCTCTCCTTCTTCTCTTTTCTTTTCTCCTCAACTATTTTCTTCCCTCCTTCTCTTCTCTTAGGTCAAAGAACTAAAACCCTAATTTTTTTCTTTTCTCCCTACATTTTTGGCAAATTGTTCTCTCCCTCAACTCTAGGTCATTGACTTCTCCAAATTTTTGGTAAGTCATCGAACTATAATATGTTTCATGTTTTAAACAAGAATTTCACATATTAAAGTTGAATTATGTGTTAAATATAGAAAAATATTGAACATGGATCAACCGGGATCATCAAATGTTCCCGCCACGTCCGAAGAACACGTTCCCGCCACGTCCGAAGACAACTTTGATGCATCGGAAGCTCTCTTGGTAACTACATTTGAACTTGAGCTCGGACCTAAACTCGTGCTGTGACACAGAGGACTGCCAACACTCAGGCAGTCCCGATCATAGAGTAGGACTGCCAGAGTGGTGGCAGTCCTTCACAGAAGGACTGGCAGGACCCTGGCAGTCCTACAAATATGTAGGACTGTCAGGGTCCTGGCAGTCCTTCTTCTGTGAAGGACTGCCACCACTCTGGCAGTCCTAGTCTACAATACTAGAATGCAAAATTTTATTGCAGTCCTTCACAGAAGACGGTATTGCTATTAACACAATTTGCTATTTATGGACACCAATATTATGTACGGGCCTAATCTATGAAACCTATTTACTTTAGGATTTTGTCTAATTGTACTAACCAAAGAACATTTATTGTAGGACTTGAGATCTTCCGATTTTGTGGTACCGGCTCCAATTGCAGTCAATGTAGTCCATTTATTTTGGACCGATCTATGTTTTGAATCAAGCGAGGGTGCGGTACATTGGTGTCGAGAAGTCGGACGAAAAAATAACATTGTTCTAGTGATATCCAGATCGGCCCGAAATCGACCGGGACGACAAACTGTGGTGGTGGGCTATGAAAGAGGTGGTGTGTTCAGGACGCACAAGAAAAACACAGTAGAAGTTATCCAAAGTAAAGTTCCAAGAAGAAATGTTGGAACGAGAAAATGTGGTTGTCCATTCACGATACATATCAGAAACGAAGAAGAGGGGAAATGGACAGTAGAAGTGAAGAATGGAACCCACAACCATGAGTTTGTCGAGACACTATTGGGTCATTCGTATGTCGAACGGTTGAACAATACGGAGAAGAAGATAGTCGAAGACTTGACCACCTCCGGAGTTGCACCGAGACAAATATATTCCGTCATACGACATGAAGATGAGAAGAATATGTCTACAATGAAGATAATATACAACGCCCTAGCTTCTTCAAACGCTGTCCGGACGAAATCAAGAATGGCGATGCAAGAAGTGCTCAAGTTGCTTGCCGATAATCATTATGTTGTGCCTACCTGTGTACTATATGTGCCTGCCTGTATTATATGTGTTTACCTGTGTCTACCTGTGTTATATGTACCTACCTGTGTCTTATCTGTGTTATGTGAGTGTCCACTGTCACATCGTTTCAGTTTGAGAAACTATTACAGAGTATCAGTATCAGGACTGCCCAACCCATGGCAGTCCTACACTGAAGTAGGACTGCCAGGGTCCTGGCAGTCCTATTCAAAACTTGCTGTTACAACAAGTTTTGGATAGGACTGCCAGCATCCTGGCAGTCCTACTTCAGTGTAGGACTGCCATGGGTGGGACAGTCCTATCTAAGAATCTATGTGATGAATTATGTGTGAATGAAATTCACACAGAGACTCAAAGTTAGGACTGCCCAACTCATGGCAGTCCTACACTGAAGTAGGACTGCCAGGATGCTGGCAGTCCTATCCAAAACTTGCTGTAACAGCAAGTTTTGGATAGGATTGCCAGGTCCCTGGCAGTCCTACTTCAGTGTAGGACTGCCATGGGTTGGGCAGTCCTAACTTTGAGTCTCTGTGATGAATTTATGTGTGAATGAAATTCACACAGAGACTCAAAGTTAGGACTGCCACAACCATGGCAGTCCTACACTGATGTAGGACTGCCAGGATGCTGGCAGTCCTGTCCAAAACTTGCTGTTACAGCAAGTTTAGGATAGGACTGCCAGGACCCTGGCAGTCCTACTTCAGTGTAGGACTGCCATGGTTGTGGCAGTCCTAACTTTGAGTCTCTGTGTGAATAATTTCTTTGTGGGACTCAACACACAGAGTTAAGATTCATCACAAATTGCCACAGAGTTAAGATTCATCACAAAAGTTAAAATTGCCACAGAGTTCAAATTGCCACAGAGTTCAAATTGCCACAAAGTTCAAATTGCCACAGAGTTCAAATTGCCACAGAGTTCAAATTCATGACAAAAGTTGAAATTGCCACAGAGTTCAAATTGCCACAAAGTTCAAATTGTCACAGAGTTCAAATTGCCACAGAGTTCAAATATCTACAATAATTCATCAAATGTACGTTACTAATCCACAGCCAACTAAAGTTTGAAACATAAAAAATATCAAAATCCATCTACATATCATGCCGGACCTTGGAACGAGACTCCCTATTGTTCATGAAGGGGAAGTCGACCACGTCGTCGATGCGCTCAAGCTCGTTGGCGACGGCGACACAGTCATCACTTTGGCAACCTCTCCGGAGTGTCTGCGCCAACTCCTTCACCCTTTGAGACTGAAAATGAAAGTATAAATGAATTAAGTCTACAAACATAAAAATATCAGTCTTATTACAAATACGGAACTCACCATTCTCACCAACCCAGCATACAAGACATTCTTGGAAGGAAGAGCTCCAACTGCTCCGACGGCCACGGGACCCGGGTTGGTAGGGTTCGACAACTTAGGATGTCCGACCCCCAGGAAGTACTGCATGTAGTCCTCGCTGCAGTCGGCCATCTCGGTGACCGGTCGTCTCTCAGATTCCCGAAGTATATGTCGTTGCCACTCCGAGTAAAAGTCGGTCACCCAGTCGAATTCCGCCGGTTTGTAACTTAAAGGTTGGGTTCCGCACGGAGGCTCCAACAACCGTAATGTGCGCTTCGACACAGTTTGCACGAAGTCGAACTGACGAAGTACTCTGTCGGGCATGTACGGCTCCGTGATTTCATAGCATGTGATCATACCATGAAATAAAGAAAACGGTTGGACTTCACGATTCAACTCACGTAAATCCCGGTATGGATTCCAAAAAATCTGTAGGAATGAAGTTAACAACAATACAAAATTAAAATGAAAAAGTTAGTCAAATAATAGTACCTCTTCTGGCACCAAACTGTGTAATACTTCACGAATGGAAGCCAGTGTTTGCCAATTTTTTGTTTCCAGCTTGGATGGCCTCCATCGACACACTCGGGAAAGGTGTTCAAGATATGCTGGGTTTTCGTCAGCCCGTCTAAGCATCGGAAAGTGCTCGTATATCCATGCCTATTCAAACAACAAATAGTAAAAATTAAAACAACAAATTTAAGTATACAAGATTAAATTGTTAGAAGTTTTCTTACATGTAGCAGAGTCTGACAGTCGGCCATAGTCTTAGTCCCGACACGGGATGCGATGCCGAGCTCGCGGTAAAGGTTGGCCAGGATACCGCTTCCCCAGGATATCTCCATGAAGTCATCCACTTCAGATAAGTTTAGCATGTACCGAGCATGTATCGACGTACCGGACTTGTCCGGAATGCCGACCGTTCCCAGAACGAACAACATATACGCACGAGCCATCGCGTCGAACGTCTCTTCGTCATCGTCATCCACCTCCATATTCATGAACTGGTCCACCAGAAATGATAGAGGAATTCCGTACGACTTCTTGAAGCCTGGTAGAGTTGTAAAACTCATAGCCGTAACTCCAAGGTGATCTGAGACGAACTTGACGATCTTCTCGTACCATTTTATGAATTTTTCATTCGTATAATATTCTTTGGTCATTACATGCCCGGTCACTGGCAGCTCCAATATCTGGTAGACGTCGTCGAGTGTAATGGTCATCTCCCCTGCTGGAAGATGAAATGTGTTCGTCTTCGGGTGCCATCTCTCCACGAAGGCGGATATTAGGGCACTATCCATTGTTCGGTAGGCGTTTTACGCCAAATTGTGCAAGCCGCTCGGTATAATTTTGCTCCGGACGGCCTCGGATAAGCTTGTAAACTGCCAGGACACGGTTTTCTTTCCGTGACTCACAGCCCTAAGGATACGATATGTCCTCTGTATACAACAAAACACATATCAATTATGAAATACATATTTGAAAAGTATACTACCGTTTACAAACGTCATGTACATACCGGATTCTTTCATATTTCGTACGCAATGTGGTTCTCAAAAGAAAGCAACATCGAGCAACCGGGCGGACGGACATGCGGCTCAGAAGGACCGACCTCCTCAGAAGGACCGACCTCCTCAGAAGGACCGACCTCCTCAAATGGCGCAGAACCCTCTTGACGTGATAGGAGTTGGGTAATTGGCAGGTCGTCGTCGTCGTCGGAAGGAGGCGTAGGAGTAGGAGCTCGTTGCTTCGACCGAGCTTGACGTGCCAGTGGCGATGTCCGAGACCGAGCTTCGGGCGCCGGTTCGATAATTGTTATCGAACGCTCGCGAGGACGCTCCGCACGTTTCTTCCGTTTTGACGCGGTGGGCCGTATTCTTTTGTTCGGTAGACTGCATGACAACATACACTTATTAAGTAATAGAAACAACATGCACTTACCCAACTCCTATGTCATAACAAGCAGGACTGCCAGGAATGTGGCAGTCCTAATAAAAATTAGGACTGCCACATTCCTGGCAGTCCTATTATCGTGCAAGCCGAACTCCAATAACGAAATCCTATTTTGTCGTGTTCTAGGGTTAGGGTTTCAACATAAATTTTGGGTTTCATGTGTTTGAAAATAAGGGAAGAGAACGTGCAAGAGATTATAAACCTATTTTATAAAAACTTTTTCAAGAATTAAACCAATTCTAGGGTTTCGAATATAATGTAAAAAAATTTCGAAGAAATTAGGGAAGAACGTACCTGGATTCCGGTTGCTTTGACTTGCGTGTCATCTCTTCGAGAATCTTCGTAGAGGGATTGAGAATGGAGTGATGGAGAAGAAGAAATTAGGGTTTAGGAGATGGAGAGGGAGAGGGAGAGAGCTTTCTTTCTTTTCTTCTTGAGGAGAGAGAGAGTCAATAATGAAAATGAAATGAAATTTTTGGGTTTGGAGGGGTTGGGCTGCCCCTAGCAATTTTTGGGTGCCCCCTAGCAATTTCTCCATATTGATGGGCTGCCCCCTAGCAATTGATGCCCCCTAGCAATTTTGGTAGTGCCCATAGAAATTACCAAAAAAAATTAGTCGTCAGTTCGCTACGTTAACTTATGGCGGTGTATTATCGTCGACTTAGAGACACATATATCTTGCGACGAACCAACAACGTACTTAGGCCTCGTTTGATTCACGGATTTAAGGAACCAAAAAAGAAAAGTTGTTTCTTTTCTTTATTTGGTAGTCACAAACTTGAAAATTAATTATCTGACAAGGAGAAACATTGGTGAGAATATGGTTCTACTCCCATGGGATTGATTTTCCTTCATCCTTTTCTAACATTTATTACAAAAGTTATGACAAAAGTAACCATGTGTCATTACTTATTTTACCATTAATGTTATTTTTATAATATTATTTTTATTTTAAAATGTAAGGATATTATTGGAACATTATTATACTTTGCTTTCCTTTCCTAGGTAGTTTTCTTGTTTTACCAAACAACGAAAAAGAAATGTGACAGGAATCCTACTTTTCCATTCCCATGGAAAATATAAGGAAATTTATTTCCTTTTCGTGAACCAAACGAGGCCTTATGGTAGTATTTGATGACGAACATTCGACCCTTTTAGCGATGATAAATCGATTGAGTAGGCGACTCAATGTTGTATGATATTTATAAAAAAAATCAAATTTCTTTGCTGAACGTTACAAAACTAATTATTAGCCTTTAATTGCTCAAATGGTTATGAGACAAATGACTACTTAATTAGTCCTTAATTATCTTTTTGAGAGAGTAATCCTTCATTAAGTGGATAAAGGGGATACATTGTTCATGTCTTTCAGGACATGAGGTTGAATACATAGTGGTAAAACATCATATACAGATATGGAATTAGAGGTATTTGAAAGCAACGCATGAGATGCTAAAGAGTGAGCACATTCGTTTGCATTCCTATGAACATGTGGGAATGTAAAGTTGATATCAGATTTTAAGGCAGTCCTTGCTTTTTCGATAGTGTGTCGAGCTCTCCACAATGGGATTGTGTTTGTAGTGTTGATTGAGTCGATTAAAGGCTTGCAGTCCCCTTCAATGACAACAGAAGATAGATATTCTCTGTTACAAATATCCAAAGCAAGTTGGATACCCATGGCTTCAGCTTCTAAAGGGGATCCTCCGACCTCCAACTTTGAAAGAGCTAGTTTGAAGTTTCCATACTCGTCTCTAAGAATTGCTCATGCAGACATTCTCCCATCCAAATATGCACCATCATAGTTGATTTTGAAGCAGTTGGGTTGAGGTGGAATCCAGGATTCATTGAGTTAGTTCCTTGATATTGTACCATCAGTGATTGCAGGGCCTTTGTTGAAAGCTTCAAATTTCTCCTTTAAGTTGATTGCATCTTCATAGATTTTCCTCCCATTGATAGGTTGTTGCTCAAAAATAGATTTGTTTCTTGCCGTCCATATGCTCCACATTAGGTAGAGGCATATTGATATATTTTCACGATTGCCATCTTTCAAGAGAGTGGTAATGATTGATGAGACTGTGGAATCACCTTGAATCAGAGTAGATAACGCCGGAGTGTGACACCAAGATGTACCTGTTATAGGAAAATGCAAAAGCAGGTGGTTAACAGTTTCAGGATATACCTTGCAAAGAGAACATTTATCTTCAATGTGGTTGAGACGACGATGGATATTAACATTAGTTGGAAGAGAATTACTGAGAGCTCTCCAACTAAACAACAGCACATTCGGACTGATGTATGTATGAGACCAAAGCTTCCTCCAATCTTTAAAATCTTTTTGATCATGGCTTCTCTGATCCTGAGTAATTTTCTCATGGATAGTTCGATAAGCAGACTTTGTAGTTAAGACCCCATCAGTAGTGTGTTTTCATATTAGTTTGTCCGATAAACAACTTTGAGATAATTGAATTTTCATAATTGCCATAGCTTCACAAGGCGGGAAGAGGATATGAATCAGGTAGGATTTCCATGTCAGGGTGTCTTTGTTGATAAGGTCACAGACTTTTTGAGCCCATCTACTGCTAAAATTTTATCCTTGCACTTTATAAGTAGGGATTGATGGCACCCAAGGATCTTGCCAAATATTGATACTGGAACCATCTCCAACAGACCATATTACATTACCCACCAAAAATTCTCTACTGCAAAGAATGCTAGACCAAATACATGAGGAATCACTTGTGGGGACTGTCGCTCAGAATGAAGTTGAATGGAGATATTTGTTGTGAAGGAGAGTAGCCCAGGTTGAGTTTTGATCAGTAAGAAGTCTCTAAGATAGCTTAAGAACCAGTGAAAGATTCGAAATATAGGGATCCCGAATACCAAGTCCCCCTTGGAATTTTGGTCTGGAAAATTTACTCCAAGTAGAGAAATGCAACTTCTTTTTGTCAATAGAATCCCACCAAAAATTACATTGATGTTTCACAAGATTATTGTTAACCTTCTTAGGGATGTGATAGGAGGATAGGTAATATGTGGGAAGGGAGGAAAGTGTAGACTTTATAAGGACAGTTCTACTAGCATGTGAAAGGCATTTCCTATGCCACCCTTGAAGTTTAGTGGAGCTCGAATGAAGTAGTGAAGAGAAGGTATTGACTCTATTTTTGGATTGAAGTAGAAGATGACCAAGGTATTTATCCTTGCTCTGCATAAACTGAACTCCTAAAAGATGAGTATACAACTCATACATAATAAGATCTGTTTTCTTGGAGAAGAAGATAGATAATTTATCATAGTTGATGCGTTGACCTGACCATATTTCAAAAGTTTTCAGAATAATTTTCACTTGTTGAATGTTGTGGAGTGAACACTTTCCAAAAATGAATAGATCATCAGCAAATACAATGTGGAAATAAGTTGTGGAAGAGTTGCGAAGAGTTACACCTTCATAAAGTAAGTTTCTAAACATGATGTTGATAAGAGTAGATAAGATTTCCATATATATGATGAAAATATATGGGGAAAGGGGACATCCTTGGCAAATACCACGAGCAGGAATGAAAGTTTTTGAGGGATCACCGTTGATGAGAATAGCAAAAGAAGGAGTAGATACACACTGCATTATAAGATCATGCGATTTGCCCCTAATACCAAGACCACAAAGAGCTTGACTAATAATATCCCAACTTAGTCTGTCATAGGCTTTAGACATATCGACTTTGAAAGCAAAGCCACTGTTATTAGGAGATAATTTGGTAATAGAGTGTATGAGCTCCTGAGCAATGACTATATTATCCCCAATGTATCGACCAGGAACGAAGGCATTTTGATAAGGGTTAATCAAGTTGATCAGGTGTGGTCGAATTCTATTAGTGAGAATTTTGGAAATAACCTTATAGAGAACATTACAGAGGGATATGGGTCTAAAGTCTGATGGTTTAGAAGGGAGATTCACTTTTGGAATGAGGACAATATGTGTGTGGTTGAGATGAGAAGGCATGGTACCAGTAATGAAGAAATTTTGGATAAGGAGTGTTACCTTTGAGCCTATCAGATCCCAACATTTTTGGTAGAAAAAGGCAGGGTAACCATCTGGTCCAGGAGACTTGTGTGGATTCATACTTTTGATAACATTTCTGATCTCATCCTCTTGTGGCACGGAGCTAATAACCTCATTATCGGCAACAGAAATTTTTGAGAGTTCAGCTAGGATATATATGACCTGGAACGGGTATTGTATCAGCTGCTTGGAATATTGAAGTGAAATGTGCTATAAATGTATCAGAGATTTCTTGGTGATCTGAGGTTTGAACTCCATTATCTTTGATAATATGGTATATCGAATTCCGATGCTTTCTCATAGTTGCAGACAGATGGAAAAAGCGAGTGTTTTTATCACCTTCCTGCAGCCATGATATGTTGGATCTCTGTTTCTAGTAAAGTTCCTTCTGGAGGTGCAGCTTGTTAAGTAATATTTGAATATTTCTTTCTTCAATGTAGGTTACATCAGTGGGAACTTGCGATTGAATCTGCAGTAGGCGTCTTTCATAACACTTGATGTCATTATCAATATTGCCAATTCGAGATCTCCCCTATTGTTTCAGTTTTGGTAGAACTATTTTGAGCTTAGCTTGTAGATCATAAGAGTCAAGTTTGCACCAGGATTGAGAGAGTACTTTGTGAAAATCAGATTCAAATACCCAAGCAACCTCAAATTGGGATGGAGTTCTTTTTTTTTTTGACAAAAGTATTCAGTAATAACAGAATTGGGTTGTGGTCACTATTGAGACAAGGGAGATGAAGGAGACCAGCATGTGGATGAAGAGTACGCCATTGTGTGTCAACCATGGCCCTGTCCAATCTTTCCGCCACATAATTCTGAGCTTTTCTACGATTATTCCAAGTATAAGCCGGCCCACAATAGCCAACATCCATAGCTGCAGTTTGATTGTACCATAAAATGAATGATTTATGATGGTGGTAATTGAAATTATTACCTTCATACTTCTCCTCTGCAGAAAGAATACTGTTGTAGTCCCCTATGCAGATCCAAAGAGCAGTGATAGATGAAATAGTGGACTCTAGTTCTTGCCAAAATAGTCTACGATCTTGTATCACAGGTGGGCCATAAATACATAGGAGATGCCATGGTTGGAAGTGACCCAGGGGATGAAGACAAGTGTGTATGTAGTTATTTCAAGAAGCTAAGATATTGAGTGTAATGTCAGAGTCCCAACAGAGTAACAACCCTCCTGAAAAACCAACAGATGAGACCGCACTGAAGTGAGCATAGCCCAGAGATGATGCAATAGCGATTGCAGCTGTTGACGAACATCTTGTTTCAGATAAGAATAGAATCTTAGGTCTGGATGCACAGAGGAATGCCTTGATTGTTCGAATTGTAGGGTCATTCCTCAAGCCCCTATAATTCTATGATAAGATCATACTTGTGGAGGCTGTTGAAGGCCAGCCGTGCCTATGTCTTCATTGGGAGATAATATGATTCGTTTAAGAGGTATGTTATGAGCAATTTTAGAGTCATTTCTAATACTGCAATCTCTGGATCTCTTGATCTTGATCCCAGTATGCTTGGAAGGATGATTAATGGTATCAAGAGTTATCTTAGTAGTCAAATTCAGGTCAACAGGAGTGAGGGCATTTAATAGGGATGTGAATGTGGAAGCAGCAGACACAGTTGTAATGGATTTGTTTGATAAAGGAGGTAAAAGAAGTGGTGAAGAGGACAGAGTAGGAGTCATATTGGAATTCTGCAAGCTGTTTAATAGTGGAACAAGTGGTGTGGGTTTAGACTGGATGTTTGGGTTATCCTTGGGGAGAGGTTTAACGAGTGAGGGTAAGTTCTCCTCCAAAAGTGAAGGTTGGTCACAGATGGTGGATGAGTTTGTGAATGTGGTTGAGGATATCTGGGTTGGATACATATGTTCCAATTTGGTTGAATTGGGTTCACTGGCAATTGGTGGAACAATAGGATCTGAAACGGTTGAGGAAGGCATGGGAATAGCCACATTTGATGGGGTAGTGGGAAATAACTGAATTGAGTCCATCCCAGGGGAAGTAATGGTTACAGCCGTAACCGTCACCGGAAGATCGTCGGAGTTGGCATGAATGATTGGTGGACTTGGTGAGGCATTTGCTGAAGTAGGCGGGGAAGACATCAATTGGGTAGTTAATGTGATAGGTACTTGGGGTGGAGGATCTATGGACATAGATGTATTGACAGAAGATGGTGGGGTGGGGGGGAATGACTGAAATGGATGTTGGTTGACCTGAAGAACCCTCATCATTGGTTTTGGCATTAGGAGAAGGAGATGGGTTTCTCGTAATACCTCTGTTTTGGGGATTGCTCTTAAACCTGTCATCATGGTTCACAAAAATAGAGAGATCAAGCCGTCTGTGGAGTAGAGATTGAAACTGATTCTTCTGCTCCAACGACCAATTTTCATTAATCAAACCTTCATAATCTTTATGAATTTTACACTTCTTGATACCATGACCCAAACAACCACAGAATTGACAAAATTTTGGTAGTCTTTCATATTTTAATGAGACATTGCAACCTTATTGTTGCCCATTGACACTTTAAGATTCCTGAGAAGAGGCTTTATGATATCGATTTTGATCTTGATCCTGGCAAAGAGAATCTATTTGGCTGCATCTTGGGTAAAAGGTGGATGAATTGTACCAATCTGAGCAGCAATAGAGGAAACATAATCAATAGTAAGGAGATTGATTGGGAGGCCATAAAGTTGAACCCAGAATTCACTTTCACAGAACTTGTAGTCACTAGGTAGTTTGTTGGGGAAGCATCTCTCGATAATCAGCAAATGATGATTAATTTTCCATGGGCAGTTGCTGATCACGAACTCTAGATCCTCCAATTTTTCACATTTAGCAGAGAAAGATCCATTGTGATACTCTGATACCTTAATAATACCTTTAACCTTCAAAATTTTTGGTATTGTAGAGACAATGATATGGTTGGATAAGACTTCTGGGTCAGTATTTTGAAGAACAGGTATAGTTGCCAATCTGCTTGAGGATTGCAGGAAGGAGTTTTGGAGGCGCCTTCAATTTCTGAAGAGGAAGGCGTAAGCAGGGAAGCAAGTTTGGAAAGAATGTCTTCATAAGAGGATGTCGATGTTGAATCCATGTCAGAAGTAGGAGAGGTGAGGAGGAAGCAGAGATTAATAGAAAAAGATGATTACTTCTATGGCAATAAGGCAGAGGAACGACGATGGTAGAAGTGGTTGATGATTACATTATATTTACTATTGAGGTTGGGGACTTGTTATATATATATATCTGGACTCTTAACCGATCATTCACATCCAAGCTTTTCATCTCATTCTTCCTATTACCATTCATTCAACATAGCTATTATTCCTATTAACTCCAAATGAATGGCCTTCAATGCAATCCAGAAAATAATTATTATATATTCTCATGAAATGTATAGCATTCTAGAATAAAGCAATCCCATTCTATATCATATACTTCAAACCACTACACCTATATATTGTTAGTATTTCTCTGGTTGAAGGGACACTATTTTTCTCTCGGAAAAACTATTTCTTAACTCCTAATCTTCTGAAATATTTTCTACCATAATTTTTTGGACAAGACTAAGTTCGGGCCACTCTCTCAGAGTTGCGTGCAACAACAGGAAGCCGATAGCAAGAGAGTTTTACCACCAGGAGGATTCGAGAGAAAGTCTGCACATAGACATCGAATAATCTCTTAGGGCAATGCTTCGTGCATGACTTTTCCGTAGACCGATAACTCTAACTTTTATTATTATGTTATTGTATTTTTCAGGAAATATTTTCTAACAATCTAAGAGATTATTTTCATATTATATATGTTAATTTAACAAAAATATTGTTAAGTAAACTTGTTAGTACACAACACATAAAACTTGTGAGAACTTTAGTTTCTGCACACAAAACAGTTAAGCAAGTTTGTTTGCTCACTGTCTCTTATACAACCTGTTATTTAACTAATTCTCTATTAGTGAGAGAAAAGTTAGCTACAGCCTCTAATTCCCAGTGATAACAATTACTTATAAGAAAATTGGTTACAAGTTTCTTTTTAACTTGCTGGTACTAATACATTTTGATTAGAGCAGATAAATGTTTAATAGCTCATGTAATCATCCTTGATGATTAAGCATATAATTGTTCCCAGTTGATATTTGGAAGTTTGAACAGTATTGTTATTTTTATATAAACAAGTCTCCAAATTATTCTCTTTTATGTTAGTGATGCAAATCTCAGGTACGTGTTATTTAATTATTGTTAAATAATGTCTCATTCTCTAATCTCACTATAACCATTCTAATTTCTATAAGCATGAAATTAATAGGAAAAGAGAAGGATTAAGTAACCATCTCGTACTCCTATATATATTATGATTAAGAATGTAGAAAAAAGTATGCTACAATAGCATGAAGCTTCTTAATATTTTTTTTCCAAAGTAGCTTCAAGGTGATGATTGATGATATTGTTCAATTATGGTTTTTCTTATTTGCTTTTCATGAATTCATTTCATGAATTCATTTTTGGAGTAATGGAACATTTGAAACATTGTAAGTATTTCTTGGGAATTCAAAACTCAAGACAACCAAAATGATTTATATTTTAAAAGGAATTTATCCTCTACACTTACTGTTATTTTGCATCAATAGATATGATAAGAAAGTTACTACGATTATAGAAACATTCTATCACATAGTTAATGAAAGATAGATTATTACAAATATTTTAATTTGATAAGTTTTGAAGTTTGTATTATTAATTGGTGGATTAGAAGTCACTTTCACCTAAGTAATTTTAGACAAATATGGGTTTGGCACTCTTTTTGTTCTAGATGTTGGTAGCCACTAATATCTATATCTTTGTTCTCTCTCTCTCAATTGAAGCGAATACTAGTATGGATATTGTTATCATATCCAATTGATCCATATCTAACATGTCCTCAGCATGTTGTCAAAAGCATCTCTAAAAATATTTTAATTAAGTTGCTGACAGTTTCTTAGTAGGCCTAACTGTTCATTAGGAATTTTCTAAAGAATTGGTTTATGCGCTAAAAGCCAGCTGGTTTAGTTGGCATTATTAGTACACATGAGTTGTATTCTTTGATGGTGTTTTTGTGTATGGAATCTAGTTATGTTTTAATTTGGTTTCTTCTGGTTAAGCTACTTCGACTTGGTTAATTTATTTGAAAAATCCTTTTTCTTTATTGGCATATTTTTGAAATTGTTCATTGGTATAAACTTTCCTATTTTTAGTAGGAATGATCCTTATATTTAATGTATTTTTCATACGCATATATGGAGATGAAGGCATTTGCTAGTTGCTAACATTTTATTAGAAGTGTTTTATCTTGTCAATACATATAGGCTTTGAAATCGAACTGGTTTATACATGATTAAATTTTTTTCTCTAGCTCTAAGTGTTTTACAGTAAGTTATATCATAAGCTATCACCTTATTAACTACATGTAGATCTATTAGCAACGATTTGTGCTGCATTTAGGTTATGCATATTTTTGATCAAATTATCTATTTTACGTTGGAGTTTAAAAGTTTTATATTGATATAAAATTATTTGTTTCTTTTTCACCCTACATGGGGTGAACCTTCATTATCATCAATTTTATGACCTATAGTAAGAAATAGGGTCATGCTACCTTTATCATAAAGGTTTTATATAATAAGGTTCGGTTGGGTTGAATTTTTTCGAAATGTATTTATCTATGTGTGTTCTATATTTTGTATCATTTCATGTATTATGAGATTAATTCTATTGTCTACCTATTCATAGACAAATTGTATTATTGTGCAAAAATGCATTATTGTGCTAGAATGAACAAAGTTGTGCATAATTTCAGGTATATATTTCTTGTGAATATGTAATAACCTCTATCCTCTTGAAGGTAGAATCCTTAGATTTTTTTTTAATTTTTGGAAAAGAGCAACATATTATCAGTGACGGTAATAAAAATTCATTTGTACCCACTCATTCGTAACATAATCCTTGTAAAGTTATCTCTTCAAGTCAGAAGCATTAGAAGTTGTGACATGTTAGAAAATGAACAAATATGCTAAGGGATAAGAATTATTTCAAAATAATATACTAAATGATATTTCTTTTACTATTACTAAGCTGAAATCAAGAAGTACAGAATTGCTTCGATCACGTGGAAAGGTAATTTTTTACATTTACAATTCATGTAGTCTATTCATTTTGATTACTAAGTTTACTTGGACAAATATATGAAGTCTGTGAGCCATCATTTTTTGTTTATGGTGATAATGGATAATATTCTTTCCTTCATCGGTTTACATGTTTGAACCTTAAATGACTATATTATCACAATATTAAAATTTCTAGTCAGAAAGAAATCACAATATTGTTCTGTAACAATATTTAGACAAATTTTATTTTTGCTTATATTTCGTGATGCTATAATTCTTTGATTTATTTAAACAATTTAGCCACAAGAAAATAGTTAGTGAAATTGCAAATTTCGTTAAATATAAAGTTTTTAAGTTAAGATTATTTTGGGTACAAACCGAAAGGGTCCTTCTATCATCCGTGCATAATTAGTCCTAAGTGACACGGTACTTCATCGTTCTCTTGTGGACCTCCGCTAGTTGGGAACCGACCCCTACAACTAACCCAAATTAATCAACAATTGATAAACTAAATATTTTTTAAGGTTGATTAGCAAGATCACTTAAACTAATATTCTACTTCTGTAGACTGTCATTTTTGCAAATATGGCTTGTAAAGATAAATCTTTAGAGCCAAGACTGAAAGTTACTGTGTCTTAATTTAAGAGGTGATAGAGTCAGATGAATCTTGGCTTACTATCCTATGGCTTATATTAGAAATGAGTGGAATCACACATTTTGATTATGATGACACAAAGTATAATTTAGAAGTAATCCAAACATCTGGCTTAGTCAAACCAAAAATTTCTAAAGAAATGGACTACAATTGGTTTCATAGAATTTTAAATATTTTTATGAGTCATTATATGACATTTTCTTTGGATATAAAATACTGAAGATCACTAAGAACCAGTGTAAGGTTTCACCTATGGAACAACTTAGATGCTCATATGTTGATAGGTCAATGTGACAAACTATCTAGGAGTATCAAAGATTTTGAAATTGTATATTTAAACATAGCTTGCTGAAGTTAAATGGCTCAGATATCTTACTATTTATATATCAAATAGATCTAGGCCCAAATTTCACTCTTGTTATGACTTCATGAAGGATGGAAACTGAATAGATCAAGCATCTTATTAAGCATATACATGATCTAAATATTTTTGTACCTGTCATATAAATTATGCTAAAGAACTGCTAAAGCATGATCTTGTAAATTTTAAGATGAACAGGTACTTGCAGCTACGTTTCAAGACAATAAAAGAGCCTAAAAGCAAAAATTTGGTTCTTGACTATAAAAGTCATAAAAAAAAGTTTACAGATCTTTTGATGAAGAGTCTGTTTACCCTTGACGAAGAGTTTACCTGAGAAATTAATCCTAGTATATCGAGGGAGATGGAGTTAAGCCCATAAGTAAGTCACCAGCACAACCAAACTGAGTCTGACTAGAGATCCCAAGAAGCCGGTTCAATGGTAGAAATAAGATGGACTTAGGTGACTATTATTTGTAAGCCCCCTGAAATTTATGATTATTTTTTTAATTTTCTAAATCAATTATTTTCAATAAATATTGTTATTTGGTTATTATTTTTATGTAATGTTCTTTTCTGTGACTTTGATTTTTGGAGCGTCAGAGATGCCAATCTCTGGAATCTTTCTTCATGAGTTTGTAGTAGACAAGATTATCTTCATTTTGATATATCATGTCCCACTCAAACTTATTCCCTTGTACTTTTTTTGCATCGCACAACTTCGGATCAATTTAGGCCATTTGATCGTTTAATAATTATTAATAAATTCTCACTTTTATCTTTGATCATCATATGTACGTTACCGTGACTTTTAATTTAGGAGTACAAGACTAGTCATTTTCTCGAAACCAACTTCTCATGCATGATCTACTCGAGACTCCCTATATCCATGACCTTCGTGTCCCACTCAGACACACCATCTTGTACTTCATTTGCTTCGTACAACTTTTCTGACGCAAGACCCAATCTTAATTTATCCTACGGAGTCACATTTATTTTTGACTTGAATTAGGGACACCATTTTGACCCAAACTTGTCGACCCAAAATATGGACATGGCCCACATTAAGCCTATTACCCACATGACACTTGTGTCCCATTTAATTGTGTGTTACATGCTACTTATTTACCCGAGATCATAAGTGGCTAAATTAATCCATTTATCGTGCCAAGCCCGATTGTGACCCGACCGACCCAACTAGACTCAACCTAAACTTCATGTTATCCCTTATGAACAACCTCATTCTCCTACAAAACACAAACACCAAGTGTACCCACTTAAAATATTCAATGGACAACCCCCCCACTTAATTAAATTCCTAAATAATGACTTAATATAGTTACACAAAATCTTAGCCCTTGATTTTGCCTCTATTAATTCCCACCACACATTCCCACATGACACACACTCCCACACCCTCTCCTAGGTAGCGATTCTCACATGACACCACACATTCTCTCTCTCTATTTACTTTGTAGAGATTCTTTTTTTCTCTCTCTCTCTCTCTCTCTTTGTAACATTCACTCACGGCCACTCATTTCTCTTTCACTCAACCTCTCTCTCTCCTCTCTCATATTAACAATAGCCCCCTCCATTTTTGGCCGACAACCTCCATGGCTGAACAGCCCCCTTCTTCTTCTTTTTCTTCTTCTCCTCCTTCCTTGCAAGAGCTCCCACAGCCGCCTCCACTTTTGGCCGAACACCCTTCCTCCTCTTATTCTTCTTCTCCACACCATCATTTTTCTCTCCATCACCATCTCTTCCTTCTCCACCTCTTCCATTCGGCATGGCAGCAACAGCCACTAGAACCGTGACCACCACGAGCGGCTGGGCAGCACGACAAGCCCCCCTGTTCGTGTAACAGTCGCAGCTCAATGCGGGAGGCTGGTGCACAGTGCACGCGTACATGGATAGCAGCAGCTGCGATATGGCAGTGCGCAAACAGCGTGTGCGACCACCACACGAGCATCAACGGGTTATCGTGCCGCCGCGGCCAACCACCGCTACCGCGACCACCCCCATGGCCAGGCGACCTCAGGAGACCCCCCTTGGGTGGTCATTATCCTCCCTGAGCGCCATGAGCAGTCGATTTCGACTTCAGTCGAAATCCCGTCGAGACGCGTGTGATATTGAAGTCAGAATAGCACCTCAAAACAGCGACTTCGCGTGCATTTTTCGGACAATCCGACCGTTGGATCGTCGATCCGTTACTTCCGTCTCTATCTCAGTATATCCCTCCTCACTCCTCAAGTTTCATCCCTTAATTTTGTCATTTAATACATCAAAATTGGCCGTCAAGTTGACACTTTAAATTGTACTATTTTTTTGACAGTTTTGTGGAGCCAACTTCGTCGACTCGTATCTCCGCCGTCATAGCTCCGTTTGACATGCTACCTATTTCTATGCATATCTGGTATAACCCTGTTCCTGTCCCTTAAGTTTTATTTCATTGTGAGCACGTTTGATTGGTTGTATTTGACGCCAAAGTTGGCCGTCCGAATTCATAATTTCTAACTTGTAAAATTCTATTTTTGAACCCGGGACTCCGGATTTCAATTTTGACACCACCAGTATATTCGTGGCATCGTTCTGGTATGAATTATATTAAGTTTGTTAGATTTGGAGGACGTAGGCCCTGGCATGCATTTCGGTGCAAAGTAGACCCCACAGTCCGAGTCAACGGGTCATTTTGAGGTCGGCTCATCGGAATCAAATTCTGAATATACCGTTGAGTTCGTATCGTCATTTTGGACTCATTGACATATAATTTGCTGAGTTTTGAGGACATTGGCTTCGGCATGCTTTTTCGTGCAAATCGGAATTTTAATGTCTTGGTCAACGGACCAATTTGAGATCGGGTCAACGTGGATATACCGTTGGGTTCGTATTGTCATTCTGGATTCGTTGACATATAATTTTTTAGGTTTAGTGGACTAGTATCCTTGCACATTTTTGGTGCAAAGCGGGTCCGACACGGACACCGTTTTGATCCGAAATTGCCTTTTTGCTTCTGTATCCAAATTGGACTTATGGATAGGCTATCCTAGCTGATTTGACCATTCTGGACACGTTAGTGATATTTGTTTTATCATCCAATAATGTTTGTAGATATTTTTCTATGTATCACCTTTTATTATAATTGATTCTTATTATGCTCGTATTTCAGAATTAGTGGAACGAAACAGAGATCAGTCGATTCCAGTGATCTCACATCGCTGAAATTGACAAGATGACCATGTGGATCACTATGATAAGATTATTAACCTTACCGTTTATTATCTTATCTTGATTTACGTGTTGTAGGTTTCGATGTACGAATAACGAGGTACAACTTGATATTTTAATTCTTAGATTAGAGTTGATCCTGTTTAACCAAGATATATGGTATCTTGGTAGGTAAATATTAGAAATATGATACTTAGACTAGTTTTGACCTCAATTGACCAAGTTTGACTATTTGACCAAAAGTCAACTACAAGTCAACACTTGGCCTAGAATTGACTAGAACTTGAACAAAGTTGACCAGTTGACCGAAAGTCAACTGTGAGTCAACCATTAGCCTAGTTTGAACCTAGTTTAACCTAGTTTGACTTTAGACGACCTATTTGACTTAGTTGACTGAGTTTGACCTAGATTACATTGCTTATACTATATAATCATGCCTAACACTGTTGAACCCTAATTAGCTTATATATATATCTCATCTTTAGGTTTGTGACATCACTCTGAGTATCGATCCCATTTGTCAGCTCAGGACCGCAGGCGAGTACATTCTCTGATAGTAGTTCCTTATCTTGATATTTTTTGTATCCAATTCAGTTATAGTATTTTACTTGATTCTTGTCTCGATGGTGCACGGACTAGTATACGTCGGATCATGGCATGAGATGTTATTTCTGGACTTTTTTGGTATATTGGTACATTATTCGATCTTGTTTCTTGTACTTATATAGACACCGATTCCTGAGGGAGATTAGCTACCCTCTTGGAGAATTTCGTCATGACGTGCTATGTCCGGATCCATATACTATTCGGGGATGGAGAGTTATTATAGGTTATGTGATCAATACCCCTATGTCACTATTCTTGTGCTTGCGTCACCCTCACTGCACGTAGGGTGTAGCGAGATCTTATATTTCTTGTGCTCGCTTTCCATGTTGGCCGGCTTGACCCTTCTTGAGATTTTCCTGTGATAGCCAGGCCAAATGGAACAGCCTGATCTTGACCCAAGCCGATCACATAATACTATAATATCTCAAGGCACATTTTATGTTTACATTATACATCAGATATTCCTGTACTGTTCTACTTTCCTTTACGTTACACCATGACATGATTACCAGTTTATATATCATGTTTTACTTACAGTCTTGATATATCATCTTGTATTCCATTATGATTGTCTCTTATAGCATTTGTCAATACTATGGAACTGTTGTTGGTGTTTGTGCTCATTCATTTTCCTGACATGATAACCGTTGATGTTTACAGAGGACATGTTGGTTGATTGCTCTACCTTTTACGGGTATGACCAGGATAGAGATTTTGATGAGACATTACCCTTGGTGCCAGTAGAGGATTTACCTCCTGCTTAGACTGTTAGATAGGTTTGACTGGACTGCGTTCCAGCTAATATTGAGACTTATGTTATATGTTATATTTTGGATTCTTGTGTTATATCTTTAACTCTAAACTGTGTTGTGACTTCGCATCTTTTTCAGTTCATATTTTTCCATAATAGCTTTATGATATTCGTGCCTGTCTTCCTTAGATGTCTTGTGATTGAGTTAAGATTATATACCTCCGTACGGAGATGACAGGTACATATATATTGTGTCTAGATGCTATACTTTCTAGTAGACCTATACAGCATTCTACCGCCGATTCTGCGGCGTAGGCTGGACGTACCTACGTGCTCGCGCCCCTAATCAGGGTACGAATCGTGACATTATGGAACACTGACCTTTGAGATTAAAATATCATAAACTATTGCCTAAGAGGCTGTATGGTATTGTATAGGGATATCCCATCCCTATAGTGACGGTGTTCCGGTGTGATTTGGTTAGGATGAGTTTAGAACTCTTAATAGGTCCAAGCATGATTATGCGGGGTTGACTCCAATCACCAACCCTTAGAGGACTTACCTATGTGAGAGGTCGTGAAGGCCGCGACTATAGGACAAGGCGATCCTAGACAACACTTATGACTATGAAAAAGTGTGCATGGCCAATCAAATGCACCATCCGGTAGACCCAAGAACCTCTAGCGTGCTATGTGTATTATTTTCTGAATATGGCTCAAGAAGTATGATTCAAGACATAGTCCATCAAGCACTTCTTCAGATAAAGATAATAGTCATTAAGTGAGATTCAAGGCTGTAGTCCATCTCATCTATGCATAGTATTCATTTGCCAAAAATTCTCTACTTCTATTCTTTTAAATCTTGTTAACTTTATTTCAAAATTTAATTTTTTGGGGGGGATTGTTGTATGATATTTAAAAAAAGAATCAAATTCCTTTTCTGAACATTACAAAACTTATTAGCCATTAATTGCTCAAATGGTTATGAGACAAATGGATACTTAATTAGTCCTTAATTCTTATTACATCTTATTTACTATTGAGGCTGGGGACTTGTTATATATAGCTGGACTCTTAACCGATCCTTCACATCCAACCTTTTCATCTCATTATTCCTATTACCATTCATTCACCACAGCTATTATTCCTATTAACTCCAAATGAATAGCCTTTAATGTAATCCAGAAAAATAATAATTTTATATATATTCTCATGAAATATATAACATTATGAGAATGAAGCAATCCCATTCTATATCTTATACTTCACACCACTACATTTATATGTTGCTAGTATTTTTCTTGGTTGAAGGGACAATATTTTTCTTTTAGAAAAACTATCTCTTAAATCCTAATCTTCTGAAATATTTTCCACCATAATTTTTTGGGCAAAGCTAAGTTCGAGTCACTCTCTCGGAGTTGTGTGCAACAACGGAAAGCCGATAGCAAGGGAGTTTTACCGCTAGGAGGATTCGAGAGAAAGTTTGCACATAGACCTGAACAATCTCTTAGAAAAATGCTTCGTGCATGACTTTCCCGTAGACCGGTAACTATAACTTTTATTATTGGGTGTAGACGGTTCTACTATATATATATATATATATATATATATATATATATATATATATATATATATATATAGTTCGGCTTGGAGAAAGGACACCCAAAATAAAATAAAATAATATATATATAAAAAATACTAGTCACATTAACTATCCGATTCAATCTAAAATTTATAGCATTAAATCTACACAATAAAGTAATAATTTTATATCATAAAAATATGTTATTTATTTCTAGAAAAATACCAAAAATAATTTATAATAATATTTAGTCTATTTTACTCATAGAAAAATAGGTATACAAGTTTTATATAGATCCGATGTCAATAGTCACCAACTTGTGCAATAGTTTCGTACCCGAATCAAATAATTTTAAACAAACAATACATCTGAATTTTTTTTTGTAAAATATATTAGAATATAGATTTTATAATAAAATACACATTTTAATTTAGAAATGTTCCATTAATATTCGAGTCTAAAAAGACATCTAGATCCTAGGTTTCTCGGTGATCCGACAACAATACGACGAAAACAAATTTTATTAAAATATGAAACCTCAACCAAGTGGCACAAAAGTATATAAAATAGAAAGATTAGGATGTCTAGATTACTACCAAAAATATTTGAGAGATCGAAGTACTCCACAAGTCACCTAAAACTCCTCCGTAAAAGAATTGGTTTAGTCTGGACACGTTCGTAAAACGGAAGCCCCGGATAAATCGTGCGAAACCGCGTGGACGACCAATTGAAGATGAAAAAGACACGTTGTCACGATCCGCACCGGCTTTTCGGGATATGAGTGTAGAAGCATGAAAAAGTGCAGACATATCAAAAACGCAGGTGACAATACTTGCTACACATGACTTCACAAACACGCAGGTACCCCAAAAGTGCAGACAACAGACAAAAGCCACAATGAGACGTACAAAGAGGGTGCGAAAAGAGTTCTTTATTAAAATTATTTCTACAAGGATCTATTACAGATTATTCATGATTACATATAAAGACTAGAAATACCTAAAGTCTACAAGTGGGCAATCTTCTTCATAAAAGAGCAGCCCCCAGGCGCGCAGCCTATCAGAGCGAATCACTTTCTCGTCAGAGAAAGCCGCTACACAGCCATACGCAGAGGAACTCCAATATGGCTAATAAAGCAGCCATTGTCCCAAGCCAGAAGCTCCTGCTCGCCACACTGCGGCGACTCTTGAGCAGGACATAGCACAACCAGTGGTGCTTCGAATTGGCAATCCATCCAACCCCGGAAGCTTGGATCTCGAAGACCTCCAAGATGTCGTTTAGGTTCAAACTCCTCATGCCAAACGCTCAAGTGCATCTCAAGATCCAGTAGCAGTTCTTCTACAAGGACTTAGCTTCTTTAAACGAAGAGATCCACAACCAATAGTCAACTTGTGCAGGGCCAACGGCTGTTCGAAGCCAAGTCAGGATCGAGCATGACGATGGGAATGCTAAGAGACAGTGGATGTAACTCTTCAGAAAAGCTTTCCTTTATATAGGCAGAGTGCAGTCCAACCCACATACCCCGTGTCCGTCGGTCAAAGACTCCTAAATTAATGGGATGAACCTATGACTCAGCACAATAAATATCATTTAATAGGTTCATTTGACTGAATCCTAGGCCACAGACTTCTTGAATTCCCCAAAATGATGGCGGTAATTAAAGAAGAGGATGACTGACTCATCCGTTAAAAGAGCAGTCATTAATTGCTCATATGACTTCGACTCAGAAGCGCAGCCACGCTCCTTCGACTCAAAAGCATAGCCCCTCCAGTTTAACCGAAAGCGTAGCTCCTTCTATCTAATCTAGAAGCGCATCTCGTTCACAAAGCTCCTTCATCTGGCACTTTATTGCCTCAAGCACAGTCTACTCATCGCTCAAGAAGCGCAGTGGCTCCGTCATTTTCCAAACACAATCTACTCGTCGCTCTAAAGCACAGGGACTCCATCGTCTTCGAAATATAGTCTCCTCGTCGCTCCAAAGCACAGGGACTCCTTTGTCTTTAAAATACAGTCTATTCGTCGCTCCAAAACACAGTGACTCCGTTGTCTTCGAAACACAGTCTACTCGTCGCTTAAGAAGCGCAGTGGCGTTCGAGCCTCACCAGAAGCGCAGCTCGTATAAAAGCACAGTCCTATGAGGTGGCATTATTTTACGTGGCAAGTCGGGTATCTATATCTTTTCAGATATTACCCAATCGGTTCAGTTTAAACCACCGCTCTTAAGATAGGACAGAGTTTGATTCTGTTGATAAGAGCAATATATTATCGGTTTGTTTAAACCACAGATAATGACAGAGTTTGTCCTATGGACGTGGGCCATATCTAAAAGGTTTATTTAGACCAATGGCCCCCTAAGATAAGGACAAAATCTAACTTCGAGATAGGATCAGAATCTGCTCAGGTTCATCCAATCAATATTAAATGCATGCCAGGTGTCGTTTATTCAGTTATGTTGATAACTCCCTAAGATCTTGATAAAAGAGAATCCCAGCATCCGCCACATGTCACCTCAGTAGTAACCCTTATCGTACAACCTCAAGATTCTCCTATATCTCTATGTACAGTGTTCCTGCACAATCCTTATGTACATAGTATATGTGCTCTCCTATAAATAGAAGGAGTTTTCCTTCGATAAAGGGGCTTCAAAATCTTCACAAGCACCAGAAAGTCAGAGAAAGTTCAACTCGTCGTTAGATCGTCAGCAGAGTAAAAGAGCCATTGCAGTGCTTGATCTCTACCATCACACTTCCCCAGAAAACTTTGTACTTAGATCTCTTATTTAGGAATCGATTGTAATTTTTTCACGTTTAATATACAAAACGTTCGTATAACGGTGTCATGGAAAACTAGATGGCGACTCTGCTGGGGACTTTCTTCTCCTCCAACGGGAAGGTAGTGACACAATCTGATGATAACTTACTGGGATATTATCAGAATATGCTGGTCGTACATTTCGAGCAACAAGATTTCCAAGTTCTCCTTTCTGAGAAGAAGTCAAGTCCTTCGAAGCGGTTCATAAAATCGAGGAAGACTCGACGCACCTGGGTGCCGATGGCGGCTGTAACGAGCAGCAGGACAGAGGGGACTGCGCTCCAGAATTCCCTGAATGACGAAGCCTCGAAGAAGATTTTGGCTGCTACTGACATGCCGTCTCGCTCAGTTCCCACTTCGGGAAAACATAGCAAGGAGTACGACTCCCCTATGGTGGGCTTGATAAAGGCGTAACGCCGAAAGAAGCATGCCGTGGTCCACCCACGGACGAAGGAGGCTGTGCAGGTAATAACTTCTATCTTTGACAGAATTGTCTACCCATTGGGTAAGGCTATGTTGGATTCTGAACGTTATGCAGCTTATAGGGGTAATATAAAGAGGTCCAAGGTGGCACGTGCCTTACACAGCCAAAGTGCTATGCCAACCACTCTGTTGGACTCTGAATTCTACGGACCTTCTAGGGGTAGTAGGAAGAAATCCAAGGTAGCACGCGCTTCGCGCGATCAAAGTGCTATGCTGACGGCAGACCAAAGCCCGCGTTGACAGCCATGCGTACAGCTAATGAAAAACTATAAAAAACTAGTCCGAGTGCTTCGATGCCTCGACCAGTAAAACTTTGCAGTCACTTGAGCGCTCATGCGCACGATTCAAGCCAGGGGTATCTACCATCGAGATAGACTCGTGCGAACAGTATTCCTGTAAGCATGGAAGGAGTCTACCTCATCAGCAACTCTCTAATCAGGACTTAAGCATGTCTTAGATGCAGGAACTAAGAAGAGAGAAGTTATCTCCATATCCTCACTCCTTCGTTTAGCTTCCTTGTACACACGAAAGGAATGCAGGAGTGGAGACCTGAACAACTCCCCACAAGTGTAAAGCGAAGGAGGGGTCTGTGATGTAGGACGTGTCTAAATCAAGGCACAACTGCATCCATATCACCATCAACTGTTGTTGTTGCCAAACAGTCATGTCGTCGCCAAAGAGGCGGTTCGTCTTCCAATGACTGCGACTGATGGCGTCACATGAAGAAGAAGATGAACTCTATATTGCTTTATGCAATGCGGCATATGGTTCTCCGTCTCTCAAGAAGTTTTCCAAGAATCCTCCCGTGTCGACCAACATGCCCAAAAATTGGCCTACGGGTAGCAAGATGACACTGTCCAGTACGGGTGTGTTCCAAGGCACGTGCTCCAAATCAGGATCCTTGCCACAAGGAGATGACACATCAGTTACAATATTAGTTGGGGGTGGCCAACCCTCCACCATTCATGATAATCCCTCATTCCAACCTAATGAAGGACTATACGACACAGATGCCTCCACAGGTGCAGGTAGCCAAAACACCAGGAGTAGCAATTACAATGAGTCTGAGGATGATTGTAACCTACCAGTTTATCCTCAAGACGATGGAACTCATGTGTCTGATTCAGAGAGCGAAAGATCCACTGTCCCTTCTACTTATCCATACATGATGTCCGTGTTCATGGCCAAAGGCGACAACGTGTACAACAGTGAAGGATCCAGTTAGCAGAAGCGTATAGAGGACCTTGAGATGGGCCTAAATATGTTGAACGAAACTATGAAGACCTTGGCTTCCATCGTCTTGGAGATCAAGAAGAAATTGACACCCACTGTCTGCACTCCTACAAACCAAGACCTGGGGACTAATGGCGGGTCCAATGTACCTCATGTCCTGAGCCAAGCAGTGCCCCCGTCATCTACTCCATCAACAACGAGATCTGTCGTGTTGAGTGAAGTGCAGCAGGCCCTCAAAGAGTTGTACGCTCGCCACGATGCCAGAGAAAGTGAGAATCACTCAAAAATGGGGATTCGATAACCATATCCTGTCGAATGAGATAATGTGATCTATCCTCCCAAATACAATCCTCAGATGCTCACGCCATTCGGTGCGAAGGAGTCTTTCCGTCGATACTTGACTTCGCCTTAGTAATAGGGCATCTACCAAAAGACGACGCTCTCCTTACCAACATATTCATAGGAGCACTGCAGGGGTGGCATACGAATGATTTTGTAGCCTCCCGAACAATTGTATTTTGTCGTTCGAAAACTTGAAGCACCTATTCCTTAATCGATTCTACGAAAGGAATGGACATGACAATGTCGACTCTCATGGACATCGTCCAGAAGGAGAAGTACCCTATACGCGCATACATTGAGCACTTCCGCCAGGCCGCTCTGAGATTATCCCCTGGTATACCAGAGCCCATGCTTATAGACTTCTGCCGCATAAACATGCTTTCCATAATCAAATTGTGGCACGGTGCTTCTTGTATAGAGTGGATGCCCTTTATTACAGAGGCAGATATGGCAGAAAGGAAAGCTCGAGACGCACAACTATTAGGACTGAGTTTTCCATCGCTAGAAGACAAAGGAAGGCGCTTATCTAGCAACAACCATGCTCCCAAGGACGATAAAGGAAAACAAGCCATGACCGTCAATATCTCTAAGGGTTTAGTAACAATGAACCCTAAGCCGGTCGAAGCACAGAGGCCGAAAAAGACCTACTCCTTCAACGACGAAGACACACTAGAAATCTTCGATATGCTGACGAAGGGTGGCAAGTTTCAGCTCCCGCCTCCTAAGCGTTCCGATGAAGTAGAAAAGGTAGACAATCCAAAATACTTCCACTACCACCAGTCTGTTCACCATTCGATACATGATTACTATGCCATGATACATATCCAGTGCCTCATCGATGCCAAGGTCATTTCGCTTGAATACGAGGAAAAGACTGTTACTTGCCAATGTGGTTACTCTCCAGTTCGAAAGTTTTCCAAAAATAGAGGCTCCAGACGACGTAGTTCCATCCCGAGAGCAACGATGGAAGTAGTCAATCTACCGCTGGCCCGTGACAACGCTCAAGGCCTCATCCCATTTACAGCGTCATGAGGCGAAGTGATGTGGATCTACCCTGATCTCGCCCCAGACCTGATGGTGCCTACAACGCACTCTGTCAAGGGGAAGAAAGTCAAGTCATGGCGTATGGTTTCTAAATCGGCTGTTGACACTCTGGTTATAATTCGCTCGGCTCACCAGCAAGAAGAAAATCAAGCTCCGGAGGAGGAAACACCTTCCCCTATTGCGGCTACTGCCCCCGATACAGTAAAAGCAGGCATGTCTCAAGCCTCTGCCACAGACAAGCAAAGGCAGAAGGAGGTTCGCTTTGACAAATCTCTGAGAAAAGACTCGACTGTAGGGCCGATCAAGCCCTACAACTTCGACATATTGGCACAATTGGCCAATACTCCAGCTCGACTGTCACTCTTCGAGCTCCTTCGTCTCTCCAAAGAGACTCGAGATGCCCCCAACAAAACTTTACAGTATGCTGACTCCTTTCTCACCCAGGGGCAACCTGCCCAAGGAGGACCTTGTTGCATGCCCACATTGTCACAGTTGGTTGAGGTGATTTCTAACATCACCTTCACCCATCATGACATGTTGCTAAAGAATAACCAGCACAATAGGCTCCCATATAACACAGGATATGTTGGTGCCATTAAGGTTGATTGCATCCACATCGACCATGGATCTTCTCTTAGCATCATCCCTCGGAGTCTACTCCAAGCTTTGGGGATCCCAATGCATCGATCGACTGCATCAAATACTAAAATCAGCGGCTTCACCACTAGAAAGAGTGAGCCCCTAGGCAAGATTTGCCTGAAATTCCAAATAGGTGATCTCCAGACTGATGTAACTTGCTACATGATTGATGCCGATATAAACTATAAGATGTTGTTGGGACGACCATGGATTCATGAGTACTTGATCGTGCCCTCCACCCTCCATCAATACATGAATTATGTGGCCAGTGACGGGACCATCAAAACCGAGTTCGCTGACATCGACCCATTCTGAGGACTCGAAGCATACTATACAAATACTGAGCTGAACAGGTTAATCCCATGGGACGATGATGCCAATGATGCCAACGACGAGGCAGATACTGTATCGAAATGTGCAGCTATCGTAGAAGAACCATTAAGGGTTCGATTGAAGGAAAAACTTTCCAAAACATCAGCTCTCGTCGTCAAGCTTTGAGGCAAGGCTCCGGCTCGGTCACCCTCGATAATATCAGTCGTTAGCCAGGAGCCTATACAAATAGGGCTTCCTCGGAAGTCCCCAAGGCTAAATCTGAAGTCCTATGAACCTCCGACTACACCTCCCTTAGTAGTCAAGTTGAAGGGGAACCTCCTCCACCTTCACCCGCAACGACCCTAGTGCTCACAGATGAAGAATTGGGAGACTACGTGTGTACCGATATTGAGGTGCACTCTTTAGATGATGTAATCTATCGGGATAAAATTTTGTATTTCATTAATAGGAAGTTGTCTTTGAATTACTCTTGTGCGTATTAGAACACTAGGTATTTCTTAGACAATGCTCTATATATATTACAAATGACAACTGCTATTCTGGCAAGCCGAGTTGTCCCTCCTCAAGGTATCTACTTCTTGGTTCCAATAAAGAAGAAGGAGGAGGAAACCATCGTCTTCGGTCGATTGGAGCATCCTCAGCGGCTGGCTTCGGCAGAACCAGAATCCGATAACGGCAAGATGCAACTCTACCGTTACACTACTCAAGCCAAACACCTTATCCAGGAGATGTGCTACGACTTGAATAGCAATATAGGGCTGAACTATGGCAAAGACCGATGCCTTCCCTTACGACTTCGTGCTCCAAAGGAAAGTCCTAAAATTAATAGCAACACACTCGCTGGGGGTTGGGTTACGTTACACCCATAACAACTTCGAAGGAATCAGAGCTGGAGGTCTTGATGCATTCACACTCTTCCGACTCCTCAACCTGGGACTCTGATACTATTATCGGCCAAGCCTGCAAGAAGATATTTTGTTAATATGGTTTTTACAGATCCCCCAGTCGAGGAGGAAATCAAATACTTAAATTCTTTGAAGATGAACCCTGGGCTCAGCGCTTGGGATTCTAATGGAAATGGTGCTTCGAACAGTGTGAATCTCCCATTGAAGATGAAGTCGTCCAAGTCGAGCTAGGAGATGAGGCTTCCCCAAAATCCATCTTCATCAGCAAAAGCTTGACGAAAGAAGATAAGGAATCTCTTATACAGCTTATCCGAGAATACATCTATGACTTTGCTTGGAGCTATAAGGACATGTCGGGTTTAGACCCACAAGTTGCCATGCACCGTCTTAACATCTTACCCGACGCTAAGCCGGTCAAATAGCAACAATGTCGTTTCTGCCCCCAAAGTCATGGATGCTATTGAGAAAGAAGTCGACAAACTCATAGAGTGGCTTCATTCGTGAAGAGCAACACCCAGATTGGGTGGCCAACATTGTCCCAGTCACTAAGAAGAACGAAAAAATTTGGGTCTGCTTAGAATTTAGGGATCTCAACTCGGCCTGTCCAAGTTTTTCCTTCCAATCACCGACGTGATGATTGACAACACGTGTGGCTTCGAGGGCATGTCCTTCGTGGATGGTTTCTCAGGCTTCAACCAGATCAAAATGTTCCTCGAAGACGAGAAGCATACTTTATTTCGGATTCCAAAAGGGATATAATTTTACACAGTGATGCCCTTCGGGTTAAAGAATACGGGAGAAACATACCAACGGGCTATGAGCACCATATTCTGCAAGTACCTCCGAAAGATAATTTGGATGACTTAAGGACGGTATTCGACTTAATACGGACACATCGACTAAAGATGAACTCAACCAAGTCTTTCCTGGGAGTCTCAATAGTAAGTTTCTGGGATTTATTATCACAGCCAAGTGTATTCATATTGACCCTAAGAAGACTAAGGCGATCTTGGATATGGCTCTTTCGAAGAATCTCCATGAGCTTCGAGACCTATAAGGACGCTTGGCATACATCAGAAGATTCATAGAAAATCTCTCCTGTCGATGTCAACCCTTCACCAAACTGATAAAGAAAAGGATTTTTTATGTATGGACCGAAGAATACCAGCGCACATTCGACGACATCAAGAAGCCGCGAGATTGTTCTTTATCAAAACTTTCCCCTCAACTTCGTACTTCGACCCAAACCCTTCAACGCCGAGATCTCTGACACCCTTGCACATGCCCTCGACCACCTGAACAGTCAGAGAAATATCGGAGAGACACCGCAGTCCGTCAAGACCGCTAACACCCCTGTTTGTGTTTCAGTCGAGGTACTATGTTCACCCTCTTCCTCTGCCTTCACCTCATGATTAAATTTTGAGCCAATTGGTTCGTTACAAACTCGGCATATAGGAATACAAGCCATGTCAATTAGATCGGGTTAGATATCCCAGATCATCCAGATAAATTTATCGAAAGTTCTACAAAAAGTGTGTGCTTATTCGCCTGAACGAAACAGTTTCAAGGCTGTTTCGAAAGGCATTTTCTGGACGAAAAACTGAGGAATTTGAAAACCTAAATTGAAACAGTAGAAGACAACATATGCGAAATTAAAATGCACCTGTTAGATTTAGTTTTTAGTATTATTCATGAAGTTATTCGTTGTTAAAGATTCAAGAAAAATTGGGTTTTTAAAACTAAAAACTTTAGAAAATTTCTCGATACGGCGTGCGCCCCAACAAATCAGGCAATATGGTTACAAACTATATACATCAAAAGACATGTATAGATGTTGTTGACGTGTGGGAACTGACGAAACTCGATTTCGTTGCATGTGTGCGAAACCAGTACGTATCCGTCAAAATACTCCCGTATCGACCTTTTGCAAACTAGGCCATAACTTCGTGTACTGTCGTCAATTCGAGACGAATCTTATGCCAATAGGACCGTATCAAAATTCTGGTCCTGTGTGCTAAGTTTGGTCTGATTCTGAGAATGTCGACCGGAACGCCTATTTGGCTGGCCCGTAACCAGATCCAACGGGCGAAATTGTGCACGGCCCACCGAAATCCAACTTTGGACATACGGTTGGATTCATCTCCTCAAATTGGATTCATAGACATATAGTTTGACGACTTTATAGACCACGATACTGGCACGTATTTGGTGCAAAATGG
Source organism: Iris pallida (assembly GCA_029216955.1). NCBI lineage: Eukaryota > Viridiplantae > Streptophyta > Magnoliopsida > Asparagales > Iridaceae > Iris > Iris pallida. Next base: position 3,121,515 of record JANAVB010000397.1, read on the forward strand.
GTCCAACGACGGACAACATTTTAACCCAAAATTATGATTTTGCCTCTGTGTCTGGAATTAGATTTTAGACATACATTTCTTAGACATATTCTACACTAGGAATATTCTTAATGTTTGTTTCAGCATCCGGAGCCATTCGTGGATTGTGACTTTCTTTTGTTGACGCTTGTGACTGTTGGAGTTGCCATTCCGTACCACCAGGCAAGATACCTTGCCATCATACTCCGTAATTACTTTACTTTATTTTTTAGTTATTTATATTCGGTTTTATTCTTACTGCATGGTTTATATCATTTTGTGTCCAAGTCACACTTGGTGCAAGTGACTGTATCGATCGTTTTA
>JANAVB010000397.1:3178691-3233691 GCA_029216955.1 Iris pallida
CCTTAATGAACGTCCTCCACTTAATTGCCACCGTTACTTGGGAATTTCAAGGGGTCCTAGGATCATCTAGGACATAGTCAAATAAACTTTATTTGTACGCCCTAGTCCCAAAATACTTAGGACTAGGTACGTAGATATGCCAGCTGCACATACGAAGAATACTCCAATATATGAAAATCTCGTATGAATACATAAGCTATAAAATGCGTAAACCAGAGTATCTAATCTCATCCACAAAATGTAAGAATAAAAGATATCACATAATCAACTATAAATATTTTGTACAATATGTTGGGCGGAGACAATCCACTACCAACAATTAAGGGAAGAAATACATGGAAAATGAAATGAGTTGGCAAACGAAGCGAACACGATCCAATTACAATCATCCTCGCAGAAATAGAGATGATCACGGCCACGACTTGAATACTTGAATGACATAGCACACCTTGGAGAGATAACCAGTCCTCAGAGGACGTAACAAGATACAAAATCATGCCATATAAATGTGATATATAGAAAATAAATACATGCGATAGGGTGCCTAACCGTACTATAGTGAATATGCAATAAGAACAATCCTTCAGATATGGGCGCTCATGCTGTATAGCAGTGGCATCATCCCATCCTTCGGGAACCAGTCGTCTCCGTCCATAACGCTCGGTGAACGTCAGAGGGAATCAGTAAGAAATGTCTATAACGCTCTAGGAACGTCAGAGGGAATCAGTATAGTAAGGTGAACCTGCGTCTCCAGCGGAGCTCCAGGTACTAGCAATGAATATGTGGCCCATACATCAAGGAACTGTTCTTCCCATCCCATGCCTAGTGGATCACATCCATGACTCATATGAACCTGTAGTAACTTTTAATTCTACTAGCATGTAATTCTATTGGCAGTTACTCCTACCGTCGCACGTCTCATACATATCGGTGGCCGGCCGATTACGCGAGTACGTGTCCTATATGTGACTCACAATACGCAGTAAAGTAGATGTCAAGGCCATAGATTACCAAATCTCATCATCAAATGGGTGGTCACTAGACTAAGTCAATGCAAGAGAATAAAAAAAAACAAAAACGACCGATAGAGTCGCTTGTACCAAAGTTTGACTTAGACGTACAATTTTATAATAACAACAAATAAGAAATACTAAAAATAACAAAAATAATATATAAATCACAGAGTAAGGTGGCAAGGTATCTTGTCTGATGTCCGGAGTGAGGTAAGATGATGTCCTGGCGACGAATCAACAACACACAGAAATTAGAAGGTGTAGGAACAACTTCGAATACTAAAAATAGTCTATTATTTAATTATAATTAATAATGTACCTATTACATTTATTTAATAGATTCTAAAGTTAGGATATGGCTTTTTCGTATCCGCTTTCCGAAAGACTAAACGGATCGCATTTTCGTTTCTGGAATCTTTCGAAATCGCAAAAATACTGAAACACGTTTATTTTTGGGACACTAGATACTCAACAGTTTTGCAAAAATTTAGAACGAATTTTGTCTATTAAAATATATTTCTGGAAAGTTTATCTCGATACCTTCTTCTAAAAAAAGTGGAGGCGAAACAGTGTTCGGAGCTAGGAGATATCGTCGTTCCAAGTTGCTCTTGCTACTAAAAAGTGGGGCTGAATTCTGATGACAAATTTTTAAGTTCCTATTGGACTAAAAATAATTTTGAATTATGGTTGATAGGAAGGGAATGTATTGGGTATATATAGGTACTTATTTTAGATTTACCTCCTAAATTAGATAGGATTTGATTTAAATTGATAGGAGTTACTTTGTTATGATGTAATATAGATAAGGATGCTTTTCTATTAGATTTAGGATTATGATTAACTAAAAATATTTATATTTATCTAAATTATCTATAATATTATTTAAAATTACTATAGATAATAAATAGAGTTAATATTATTTAAACGACCTTCATCTAATCTCATATAAAAGCTGAAATATTTAATACTAAATTGACATTTATTCTAAATTTTGTAAATAGTGTACAACATAAGTAACATGTAAAAAGTAATAAAAGGTATGAAATAAATCCTAAAATTTTGAGAAAAATTGTATAATATAGTTTAGATTCTTAATGTACTTGAAAAATAGCTTTATATATTTTATACTAAATTTACTAATGAGAACTATACTAAATATATGTAAAATAATACAAATTATATAATAAGTCAATATTAAAATTCAAAAATTCCACAAATATTATTTGAAAAATTCGGGGGTTTACAAAAATCTTATCTAGATAAGGACTAAGAAGCGTTTTAATTTCCCTTAGATTTTCCACTATTTAATTTAAATTGATTTAAAAGCAAATCAATCAAAAATAATCCAATGTAGATAGATTCTACCTCTAATTTAAACTGTATTTAAATAACTTAATAATTTTTTTTCCAATTTAAATCACCATAATTAATTACATATTAAATCAACCCATATTTAATATACCTTTTTCGAAATATTAAATTAATGATAATAATTAATTTTGAAAATACAAATATATATACACTCGCATGCAAAAATAATACTTACATAAAACACAATTTTTTTTAAATTACTAGTTATACTAGTACCATAAAATAAAATGACCTTTTTTAAAATAAAAATAAAGTTTGGAAATCCTCGGCGCGACGCATTTACAACTTCAAGCAATATAAAATATTTATCGTCTATTATTTTGAAATATTTTCTAAATCTATATAATTAAAATGTTTTATAAAAATATGTACTTTGTACTTATTCGCACTTGACGAAAAATTTACGAAATGCAAACTCGTACGCGACGTACAAATGCGAAGTCCAAAAATCAATACCATATATATTAAAAAAATCGTAGTAGAAATTTAGAAGTTTTATATCCTACCCAACTTACAAGAATTTCGTCCTCGAAATTTAGGAATAGCTAGGGTAGGTTAGATAGAAAGAGTTCATCAATACTGAAATACGATTAAATTTTTGGATGAGACGAAGAAACGACGTTTGACACAAATATGCATTGGAAGATCGTAATTTTGATATCTGCAAAAATACATCATGGTTATGGAATTGAAGAAGGGTCGCTAGTTAAGGTAGCAAAATTATGGTAACACGAATTAGAGAATAGAAAGGAATTGAGTAGGTGAAAGAGAATAATTTAGACATTTAGGAGAGATGGTTTCTTGAGCGAATATAATCATCTAGGTTTATGGTATGGTTAAGGAAATGATTTGAATTATTTTCAAGTTTCAAGAACGATTAGAAGGTTGCGATAATGAATCTAGGGTAGGGGAAAAAGGTAACTCAAGACGGGGATATAGTCACATTGGTTGGTCAGTGGTTAACTATCTTGGCAATAGATGGTGGGCAACTAAGGGGAAATCAAGTACGAGTGTTTTTCTTTCTAATATAGGCGAAAAACAAAAATAATAAAGAGTTCGAAGAAGATATTATCGAATACGAATAAGTGGTTCAAAGACGATTAAATTTTTTAAAAAGAATTGCCAAGGCAGTTGCGGATGGAATTCTAGAAGCCAAGTTTAACTATGTCTCCATCCACGTCGAACAATATATGAAAAATGAACCAAAGTGCACTAGGTTGATCAGACTATCATGCACCGGTTCTGATTAGACAATGTATTAATGGACGTCCCCAATAATACATATGTCGTGAACAAGCTCGATAAAAGAATAAGCTTGCAAAACTAAGGCTAAATTAGCATCATAAGATAGTCAAAATATAAGTAAGGAATACTAATGAAGGAAATTAAATAGTCGAAGGTCCATTAAAATCTAAGTCTTTTTCGAAGTTTGGGCTTATGCAGTCGTCCTAGTGTTTTTCTTATCTATGGCTTGGTTGACTAGATAAGTTAGGATCCTCTGAATTCTATAGTCTAAGTAAACTTATCAATATGGGTCACAAGGACAAAGGATTGTTAGGTCATGAGGTATTCTACCCAACTTACAAGATTTAAACAAGTAGTGTGATGGGACAATGGGTCAAGCAATCAAGATAAAGCACAAAGTTAAGCATTTAAGGAATTAAGTAGAACAAAATCACATATAGGATCAAAAGAATTGAGTCGAGGTTGAGTCCTTATCCTTGGTCAAAAAATATATCAGTATCATACTAAAGGTTATAGTCTAGTCTTTATGACCCGAAATTCATATCATAAAAATAGAGTACCAAGGGATGTGTTTGAGTATAACATGATATACCTACATGAATGTGAGCTCGTCTAGGTCTTACATATGAAATTTGTTGGAATGTAACAGCTAGTATTACACTCCAAATGTCAAAGTCACGGTAAGGACACAAAAAGATCTAAAATAGAAAGTAGGAGTTTATGAAGTGACAATTAATGCACAAATATTAAAGAAGATCAAGTTGAAGCATGAAATAAAATTAATTAAGGAATCTAGTAAAATAATTTAGGGACACAGTTTTCAGAGAGAAGATAGTCTCCTAGGTGGATACAGTTAAGGAACGGTTAAATCATTTCTAAAATTTCAAACGGTTAGAAGGTCACAATAAAAGATCTGGCTTTGGAAAAAGGTCGAGTAAGTCAAAATTGAGATATAGTCACATGGTTTGGTCGAAGGCTAACTATACTTGTGTATATACAACTATGTTGGTCATGGATGGAATGTAGAGTACCTCTATCTCATTAGGGTGACCTTGCCTGCTTCTTGGTTCTCTATCAAGATAAGATTTAATCACAAAATTTGAGTTCCCAATATGTATTTTAAAGCTTGACATAAACTACGATATTCAAGCATAATTATAAAAATAATTCAAGTCTTTAATAACCCTAAGATAAACCTTAGTATGACAAAATATATATATATATTTTTCCTCCAATATGCACAAACTAAACTTTCTTATTCTCTAGTCGGTTGAGGTCATCCATCATAACTTAAATAAATTTAGATTCCTCTAATCAATCTCAAAATAAGCTTTATCATATCTCTTAATAAATTTTCCACAAAATCGCAATATTATAAATCCAAACTTTAAACTCAAGATTTAGATAATCTTATCAATCGTGAATTATGCGACAAAATTTGAATATTTTTTTCTCACAATTGAAATATTAAACTCAAAATCTAAATAAATTTATCAATCATAGATTGTATGACACAGTTCAAAATTTAAAATTTTCCTTAAATCAATTTATATCCTCAAAAGATATGAATAGCTATATCCCAAAAATCATAAATATTTTCTAAATCTTCAAAATCAAAGATTTTACTCAATCTTCTATCAATCTTTTGGTGAATACTCCTAGTAGTCTCAAGATAAAATTCTCTCTATCCTCAAAGTTGGTAATATTGCTACTACCCAACTTAGAATTAACTAATCCTTAAGATCATACTTTTAGAAAAATAAATGCCTCTATATCTTAAATAAGACCTCAATGTATACTAATTGTGAATGTAATCCTTCTAGTCATGTGTTTGACCTATGAGAATATACTAGTGTAGTCATCTTCCTAACCGACATTAAGCATGAGGAAGTAAGGATTCACGGTAGAAAGGGGTCAAACAAGATGCAATCAAGGGAGACAAACGAGAGTTCGAAGTTTGGAGTCAAGAAAGAATGCCAAGTATATGGATGAGTTCCTAGACTCTAATCCTATCTGCAGGCTCACATCGGTACAATAACGTTACCAAAGTGATAAACTTGACCTGCATGGGCCACCACAAAAACATGTAACGTCCCAGTCCCAAAATACTTAGGACTAGGTACATAGACATGCCAGCTGCATACATACGAAGAATATTCCAATATATGGAAACCTCGTATGAATACATAAGCTGTAAAATACAGTAAACCAAGAGTAATCTAATCTCATCCACAAAATATAAGAATAATATAATCAACTATGAAATGTTTTTGTATAATATGTTGGGCAGAGACAAATCCACTACCAACAAGTAAGGGAAGAAATACATAGAAAATGAAATAAGTTTGGCGAGCGAAGCGAAGACGATCAATTGCAATCATCCTCGTAGAAATATAGATGATCATGGCCACGACTCAAATACCTGTGAATGACAATAGCACACACCTGGAGAGATAACCAGGTCCTCAGAGGGACGTAACAAGATATATAATATCATGCCATATAAAGTATGATATATAGAAAATAAAGGGATGCATGCGATAGGGTGCCTAACTGTACTATAGTGAATATGCAATAAAGAATAATCCTTCACATATGGGCGCTCGGGCTGTATAGCAGTGGCATAGTCCCTTCCTTCGGGAACCAGTTATCTCCGTACATAACGCTCGGTGAACGGCTGAGGGAATCAATAAGAAAACGTCCATAACGCTCCATGAACGTCAGAGGGAATCAGTAATAGTAAGGTGAACCTGCGTCTCCAGCGGAGCTTCAGGTACAATAGCAGTGAATATGTAGCCCATACATCAAGGAACTGTTCTTCCCACTCCATGCCTAGTGGAGTCACATCCATGACTCATATGAACCTCTAGTAACTGTTAAGTCTACTAGCATGTAATTCTATTAGAAGTTACTCCTAACCGTCGCATGCCTCATACGTATCGGTGGCCGACCGACTACGCGAGTACGTGTCCTATATGTGACTCACAATACGTGGTAAAGTAGGTTTCAATGCCGTATGAGATATACCAATATTTCATCATCAATTGGGTGGTCACTAGACTAAGTTAATGCAAGAGAATAAAACAAAAACAAGAAAACGACCGATAGAGTCGCTTGCACCCAAGTGTGACTTGGACGCACAGTTATATAATAACAACAAATAAGAAATACTGAAAATAACCACAGAAAATAAGAATATGTAAATCACAGAGTAAGGTGGCAAGGTATCTTGCCTGATGTCCTAAAACGCCCCAGTTCCAAAATACGTAGGACTAGGAACGTAGACATGCCAGCTGTATAATAAATATACGTAAGCTGTAAAATGCAGTAAAACCATAACTAATCTCATCCACACAAAAATGAAAAAAAGATATCATATAATGAAAATAAATTGTCTTGATACAATATGTTGGGCGGAGACAAATCTACTACCAACAAGTAAAGAAAAAAATTACATGAGTAATGAAATGATTTTGGCGAGCGAAGCGAAGATGATCTAAGCGCAATCATCCTCGAAGAAATGGAGATGGTCACGGCTAGAGCTAAAACACCTGCGAAAGATAATAGCACACACCTGACGAGATAACCAAGTCCTCAGAGGGACGTAACAAGACACATAATATCATGCCATATAAACTGAATACATATTGCTCAAATAAATAAGTCAATTGAATTACAACATGGTCCAATACACACCTATTGAACTAGCTTACCATCCCCCAACCAAACAAGGACAGGAGATGGTAAACTAATTCACGGTGACGTATCTTTCCATGCTATAAATCCAATATGGTATCCGGACCCCAACAAGGTTCAATACCTTCTCATCGAAGTAGTAAGTCACACCTACAACCAAACAAGGACAAGATGTGACGAACTAATCCGCGACAAGTTATTGTTCCAAGCCACGGTCAGATACAAGTACCCAAACTAAAAGTACTCGTATCTAACGGATAAAGGTGCCTAACCATTCTAAGTGAAATATAGTTAAGAACAATCCTTCCTACGCATGAGCCCTTACTAAATAGGTCCCCCCCTTGGGCACCAGAGGCCTCATCAGTAAGAGCATGACATTCCGCAGAAATGGCAGTGGCCGTTAGTAATCATGGGTAATCTGACCCGCATCTCCGGCGGAGCTCACGGGTTACAAAAGGGAAAGTTCATCGAAGCCCATACGCTAAGGAATTGTCCTCCCCGCCCAATGCCTACTATGTTGTATCCACAACACAAAACCTCTATAACCGCTAAGTCAAACTAGTATGCAACCTCTATTAGCGATTATTCCTATCGCACGGCTTGTACATACTGGTGGCCAGCCAGTCACACACGTCCGTGTTCTATATGCGACACACAACTTTGTGGTACAACATGTCATGGCCATGAATGCAACACACAAAGGTGGTCCCTTAAATCTAGGTTTAATGTGTAAGAAAAATAATACATAGCATGAAATATAAAAGAATAATAAGTTCTAACAGGTTATGCCATGTATCACAGTTTATTTGCATAAAAAAATAATGAATAATGCATGAAATATGAGCTAAAATAAATAAACAGCAAATGGCAAGGTTTTTTGCCTGGTAGTACGCCTGGTGTACTGCAATGATAAAGGTGTCATAAACTGCGACTTCGGTACAACAACTATACAAGGGAGCCTCTGTTGACGACACAGAGTATTCCATCAGGTCCAGAATGGTCAACTTAGTTAGGTTTGACATAATGAAGTGCAGAATTGGAGAGGAAATAGGAATTATGGGATTGGTATGGTCAAGAATCGATAGTCGAAGGGTTTGTGGAAATAATATATATACTAATTTAGAGAAATAGTTATAATGCCTGAAGCTATATTTTATAGTGAAAAATAATTTTAGATAAATGCATACTTGAAAAATAGAAATCATTTTTAGGCTAAACCCCAAATTTGTCAAAAATAAAATTATAGGTAGAAAACTATATAAATATCATAATATATTTTAAGTTAAAACAAAATTTGAAATCGATTTAGACAAAATTCATGATATAACTTTTTTTTTTAGAAAATATTTATAATATCTATAACAAATATATTTTTAATCTACTACTAGTAGGTACAAAAATGATGATAACCATAAAAGAAAAACACGATAATAATAATAAGGCTTCTAGAAATTTATACCTAGTATATTAAGATACCAATAACTTAATATCCAAAAATATAAATATAAATATATTTTTATATATGTACTGATTACAACAGTACTTACAATAATAAAGATAACAATGATTAAAATAGTAATAATAATAATAATAACAACAGAATAATAATAATAATAATAACAATAATAATAATAATATAATAATAATAATAATAATAATAATAATAATAATAATAATAATAATAATAATAATAATAATAATAATAATAATAATATTTTAGGGCTTTTAAATTCCATTTGAAATCACAAGTAGTGCCTAAGCACAAAACTATATGTTTATAAAAAGAAACACAATGTTTAGAAAAATTCAACACACATTTATTTAATAGTCATAGTAGTAATGGCAATAATTATTGGTAAAATAATAATATTAGTTTTCAATCCACTGTAAGGAAACACAAAGATTTTGAAATAAATTATTATTTAATGAAGAGAAACAAAAAAACAAAAACAAACAATTAAGAATACAAAAAAAAAGCAAAAAAAAAGAGAAAACAACACTTGTCCCAAGAACATCTGTTCTCTGGGTTCTAAAAAAAATTTAAGAAGAAAGGGAAGGTGTTGATTAGGAAGAGAGAAAGAAGAGAGATGGTGAGAGCAGAGAAGGAGCGAGAGCGGGAGATGTGGAGGGTCTGTGGAGGGAGTGCACGCGGAGGAGGAGGAAGTTCAGTGAGCAGAGGAGGAGGTGCACGCGCGGCTGGACGCGCTAGGAGGAGGCGCTCGCGGTCCTGCCGGCGGCAGAGGGGGTCGACAAGACGGCTTGGTCGCGGTGCACGAAAATCAGCACCGGGCGGCGCCCAGTCATGTGGAGCGGCGAGGAGGAGGAAGAGCGGGGGGTTTGGTCGGCGGCTGCCAGCGCGCGTGGGCGCTGCCGTAGTCGCCGGCACCGCATCACGGAGAGGAGGCACGGGGCGACGCTCGGTTGGGGACTGGTCTAGCGCAGTGCGGCTCCGGTCATTTGGTGAAGGTTTGGCAGTTCCGGCCGGAGGTGGGGGTTTCCGGGCGGTGGCATCGTCGGGAGGAAATGAAGGTGAGTTTAGGATTAGGGTTTTTCAATTTTCTTCCTTTGCGTGTGTGCGGACGGGGGTGGCACACATGGTGGTGCTGGCGGGGGTTTGGTGGTGATTGTGGTGACGGTGGTGGTTTGGGGTTTGCGGGTAACCGGAAGTTCGACGGTGAGGGACAGAGGTCTAGCGACGGGGAAGAGGTGATCGGAAGGGGCTGTTGCTGGGAGCAAATGAGATGGTGGTTGGTGATGTAGGTGGCTGAGTGATGGACGACGCCGGCCGCGGTGAATCCTGGCAGCGGGGAGGCCGGGTAGTGAAGTCGAGAAAGTGGCCTGGTGGTGGCGATCCTATAGGCGATGGCTGGGTTTCGACGGAGGTAGTAGTGGGTGGTCGTGTCACGACATTGGGGTGCCGCGGTGGCTGCTGGTGGAGATGATAATGGAGGATTGGCTAATCTGCGGTGGGCCGAGGAGGCTAGGGTTAGGATTAGGGCTAGGGTTTGTGTCCTACATGACACGGGTGGAGTCGAAGTCGTGTCGGGGATGTGTCCGACACGAAGAATTGATGTAATTGTAAAAATAGAATAAGATTGTGGATGATGGAACACGGACATGTACACGTTTGGTTGTAAAATTTTGTGGAGAATAGAAATACATGGATGAGTACCTGCCTATTTATAGGATGTGGGAATTCCCAATTGGATATGATTAGGAAAAGATTTAAATTCCCTTTTTAAATAAATTTTAAAATAAATCAAATCCAATCCAAATACAATTCCAAATTAAATCTAATTAAATTCTTCTAGTTTAAAAATAAGATAATTCAAATATCTAATTATAGATATTATTTTAAATAAATCCAAATTCAAATCAAGATTTAAATTGTCACAATAAATTCAAAATATGTTTTCCAAAAATACTAATAGTAATAATTTTGAAAATTACATTATTAATTAAAAATAAACTAATAATTAATTATGAGATATGTATGCATAATTATTTATAAAAAATTATGCTTTTCTAGAATACAAAGAAATATAATTTATTATTAATAAATGTTAGAAAGAAAAGGCTTAAAATAACAAACTTAGAAATTCGGTAAAATGGCAAAATAATTATTATATATATCACTTCGAAAATAGAAAACATTTTTCTAAAAATATGTACGCTCGCACATATTCGCACTCGTCGAGCAATTACGAAAAATAAAAATTTTGTACGCGACGTACAATACGACTACGCGACGTACAATAATAAAATTTTAAATCGGTACCAAAATTTAATAACAATAAAAAAGTAGTAGAAATTTAGGGATTTTACATCCTACCCAACTTAAAAGAATTTCGTCCTCGAAATTAAGAATTAGTAGGGGGTGAGAAGACACAAGGGGGTATCGATGGGGAACAAACAACGACAATATTTTCACAAAAATCATGTCGTAAGAATCGTGATCTAAATCATAGAATTTAATACGGGTATGGTTACGAGGGTCGCGAGTTAAGGCACGAGTAGAAGATTAAGGGTTTAAAGTTTAAATCAAGAGTATCATGCAATAGAGAATGATATGGTATCAAGAGAAATAAGTTAGAGACCTAGTAGGTTGAGGCATGAATAAGAGATCAATTAGGTTCATGCCTAAATTAAGTGACTTGGAAGGTTCATGATAGCAAATATAGGGCCAAGAAAAGGACGAGTGGTTTAGGGTAAAGATATTGTTGGCCCATTGGTCATATGGTCAACCTGATTTTAATAGTTGATCAAAACTCTGTCTGGATATACGAAGCTAGTTGGGACATCTCGGCTTCTTGGACATAAGCAAGATTGGATATTCACTCCGTTCAAGACTGAAGATCTGTTTGCCTCTGTATTTCCTATCCAATGTAATTTTCATTTTATTTGAGTCTAGGAATACATTGTACACCGAGTCGTACTGGCAAATAGGCTATCCCCAAATAGTTCAAAATGTTTTTAAAATGACCTATCAAAATGTTTACAAAAAGGTTTTCAAAAAGGTTTTCAAAAATCACCAAAACCTATTTTTAAAACACTAACCTAACCCTGACAGAACTCGGCCAGAGTTCGGCCAGAGTTCGGTTGGTGGCCGTTTGATTTTTGAATTCTCTGAAACTTGGTCCTCCTGCAGTTGCGGATTTGACCGAAATTTGCTCATCGAGTTCTGCCCGAATTCTGCCCGAATTCTGACAGAGTTCTCCTTTTCGAATTCCTATAAATAGAGAAGGATTTCGATCATTTCAACACACTAATTCACTTTCAATCTTCTCTCAATCTAAAAGCTTTCTGCCTTCCAAAGAGTTTTCTAGAGCTTTCAATTTCAGATCCCAAGCCAGTTACAATCCTCTTGTCGATTTGCCAGTGCGGTACGGTCTAGAAGTTTCTGAGAGATTGTAATCAGAAGGCTTGATTGAAGAATACCTCTTCACATTTGAAGTTGGACGAGTTCTTCGTATCAAAGCTCGCGTTGTAGAAGTTGCAAGGACTTCGTAAGAAAACTTGCAGTTTTTTCCTATAGTGGATTCAACTGGTAGCAAGAGTTCTACCGACTGGATTAGTCCTCAACAGAGAGATACCAGTATACATCGCTGTCTTTGCATTTGCTTTCTGAACTCTGCCTTTACATTATTTCAATTGTGATTATATACTGTGATTGTGTTGCTAACAATTTTTATTTAGCATTATTCCGCTGCCAACTCTATTCACCCCCCCTCTAGAGTATTACGCTTTACTATATCGTTCCTACAATTGGTATCAGAGTGAGTGTTACAGGTAAAGCGAGGTAACAGTGCTATTATTTATTTATTATTTATTAGATCACAGCACATCACATGGCTACTATGAAATTTATAAGTGAAGGTCAGGCCACAAACAGACCCCCACTGTTTGATGGTACTAACTACACTTATTGGAAAACACGGATGAGTTTCTTCTTGAAATCTCTTGACTTTGACTTATGGGCTATTGTTCTTGATGGCTATCAAAAGCCACCTCGTATAACTGTTGAGGGAGTTTTGGTTGAAAAACCCCAAAGCAGTTATACAGAGAAGGAAAAGAAAAAGATCAGTCTTGACGTACGTGCTATTAATGCTCTTTTTTGTACCTTAGACAGAACAGAATTTAACAGGGTATCTACATGCACAACGGCAAATGGTGTGTGGAAGCTTCTCGAAGTTACACATGAAGGCACGACTCAAGTCAAGGAGTCAAAAGTCAGCAGACTTACTCAAGAGTACGAGGCGTTCAAAATGAAGCCAAATGAAACAGTCACACAAATGTTCGAGAGGTTCTTGGATATTGTAAACCCTTTGTCCTCCTTAGGCAAAGATTACAGTAACCACGGAAAGATTTACAAACTCCTGCGAGCTCTCACCAAGAACTGGATTCCGAAGGCTACAGCTATCAATGAAGGAAACGACCTCACCACAATGTCACTTGAAGTACTCATGGGTAAGCTACTCACTCATGAACTGGAACTGCAAGATTTTGAAGAGCCTGCACCAAAGGAGAAGACGATCGCCCTCAAGGCTCAGCACAGAAAAGCTGCTAAAGATGACTCAGACAGCAGTAGATCTGACGTTGAAGATCAAGCACTCCTAGTAAGGAAGTTCAAAAGATTCATGAGACATGAGAAGAGAGTCAAAGAGAACAACAGCAACAACTGGTACCAAGAAGATGCTGTCTGCTATGGCTGCAAGAAGAAGGGACATATGAAGAATGACTGTCCCACCAACTCATCATCGAGCAAGAAGAACAATAGGTATGAAAAAGGCAACCTGAAAAGATCAATGTCTCAAAATATGCCAACACCAGCATATGGCATGAGAGTGAAGCCAGCGACTCAGAAGATGAACATTCAGAGGACGCTGCAAACATCTGCTTTATGGCAATCGATCAGGTACCTACTGAACCTGTAGAAACATATGATGACTTTACCTTTGAGCAATTAGGAGATGCCTTCAGTGACCTGATGCTTGACTACAGGAAACTGCGTAGTAAATATCAGACCGCTAAGAAGGTACTCAAAGAGTACAAAGGAGAAATAGGAAGACTTACCGACCTACTAGCTGAGGTTAGAACTAATGTTAGTGAGTCTGGTGAGCTTTCCTCTATAAAGCTCTTATTACACGAGACTAAACAGTCATCCGAAGAGAAAGACAAGATTATAGACCAATTGAGAGAAGATCTTTCTAAAGAAAAGAAAAGTCTTCAATCTGCACAAATCAGAATGGAATCACTCACTTCTGATTATACTAAGTTATATGACACTTCCAAAAGGTTGGAAATTAGGTTAGGAAAACAGCCTGAGCTTGCTGCTTCCTATCCTAACACGTGTCACTTATCGAGAAATCGGAACATTCCCAAGCCAAACACTATCAGACCAAACCATATAAAACCTTTACCCCAAAAGGTTAAGCCCAAACATGACCATAGGTATGCATTCTTCTATGCTAGAAAACCCAAACCTACCAACCATGCACACCACTCAGCTTTCAACACTCGACATGCATAATGTCATTATTGTGGCCTCATTGGTCATATATCATCTGCATGTAGAATGAGAAAGCTTGTAGATCTAAATGTTTATGCTTGGATACCTAAAGCTAACAATTCAGGACCCTACAAGAAATGGGTACCAAGAGTTTCATCTGCAAACTGTTTTGTAGGTGGAACACCCTTCACATGCTAGAAGCAAATGGATCCTCGACAGCGGTTGCTCACGGCATATGACCGGTGACGCTACTCTATTTGCAACACTGTCGAAGAAAAAGAAGGAAGGTTATGTTTCCTTCGGTAATAATTTGAAAGGGTATATTATTGGTATCGGTGATGTTGGTAAGTCTCCCTATCCCGTGATTAAAGATGTCTGTCTGGTTACCGAGTTGAAACATAATTTGCTCAGCATAAGTCATCTAGCTGATCATGGTTATGGTATCAACTTTGGCAAAGACAAATGTACTATAGTTGATAGCTCAACTGGTAGTACAATCTTTGAAGGAATCAGGGAAGACAATATATATGTTTTCTATCTGCTGGAAGAAGCTAACATTTCAGGTAGATGCTTAATGGCCAAAAGTGATGAGAGTCATCTATGGCACATAAGACTCGGTCATGCAAACATGGATACAATTTCAAGATTATCCACAAAGAAGTTAGTACGTGGTTTACCAGACATAACATTCAAGAAGGATTCGGTATGCAGCCAATGTGAAAAGAACAAGGCTACCAGATCCACATTCAAGTCTGTAAACGCAGTATGTACTACTAGACCTCTACAATTGCTACACATGGATTTATTCGGTCCTAGCAGAGTTGCTAGCCTCGGAGGTAAATTATATACATTTGTAATTGTAGATGATTTTTCTAGATACACGTAGGTATATTTCTTGACACGCAAGAATGACGCATTATCCGAATTTGTCGCCTTTTGTAAGAAAGTACAAAATGAAAAAGGTTACATGATCACTCGAATTAGAAGTGATCATGGAGGCAAATTCGAGAATGCTGATTTCGAGCAATTTTGTGACACACACGGTTTCATACACGAGTTCTCCTGTCCTAGAACTCCACAACAAAATGGAGTTGTGGAACGTAAGAACAGAACTCTAACCGAAATGGCCAGAGTGATGTTAAATCAATTTAGCCTACCCAAATACTTCTGGGCTGAAGCTGTCAATACAGCTTGCTTTGTGCTCAATAGAGTTCTAATTCGACCCAAATCGAAGAAGACTCCATTTGAGTTATGGTTTGATAGAATTCCTTCAGTTTCATACTTTAAGATATTTGGCTGTAAGTGCTTTATTCTTAATACTAAAGACAACTTGGGAAAGTTTGACGAAAAGGCCGATGAAGGTATATTTCTAGGTTATGCGGCCAAGAGCAAAGGGTACAGAGTCTTCAACAAACGTACCATGATCATCGAAGAATCAATCAACGTCACTTTTGATGAAATAAACCAAATGACTCTCGATGACAGTGATGAAGATCTGCCTACATCAAGCTCAACATCAGCTGAGCTTGAACCAAGCTCTGCACTAGCTGAACCTCCTAGAGGAGATCCAGGAACCAGCTACCTACAGAGTCTACCGAAAAGGTTAAAATTCACAGCTGATCATCCAAAAGATTTGGTAATTGGTGACATTACCAAAGGAGTAAGTACTCGATCATCCAGTAAAGATATTGTTTCTAGTGTCGCATTTATTTCACAGCTAGAACCCAAATCTATTAATGAAGCATGTAGTGATAGTTTCTGGATAGATGCTATGCAAGAGGAATTGAACCAATTCGAACGGAATCAAGTTTGGGAACTTGTTCCCAAGCCTATTGATCATCCGGTCATTGGCACCCGTTGGGTATTCCGAAACAAACCGAATGAGGATGGTTTAGTAACTCGTAACAAGGCTCGACTCATAGCTCAAGGATACAATCAAAAAGAGGGTATCGACTAAGATGAGACTTATGCCCCAGTTGCGAGATTAGAATCCATTCGCATGTTATGTGCATTTACATGTTTTCATGATTTCAAACTTTTTCAAATGGATATAAAAAGTGCTTTTTTAAAATGGCTTTATAAAAGAAGAAGTTTTTGTAGCACAACCTCCGGGTTTCACGGATTTCAAAAATCCTGACCATGTTTTCAAGTTGAAGAAAGCCTTATACGGTTTGAAACAAGCCCCTCGTGCTTGGTATGATCGTCTAAGCTCTTTTCTACTTGACAACGGATTTTTAAAAGGAAAGGTTGACACTACACTATTTATTAAATCTTTTAATGGCAAGCTGCTTTTAATTCAAATCTATGTTGATGATATCATATTTGGATCTACTGATGAATCTCTTTGTCAGGAATTTTCTAAGTGTATGCAGAATGAGTTTGAGATGAGCATGATGGGAGAGCTAAAATTCTTTCTCGGATTGCAAATCAAACAAACCGACAATGGGACGTTCATTAATCAAGCCAAGTACACAAAAAATTTGCTAAAGAAGTTCGATCTGGACAATGTCAAACCTATTGGCACTCCGATGGCAACTTCAACAAAGCTTGATTCTGACGAACAAGGCAAGCCAGTCGACACACGTAAGTATTGAGGTATGATTGGTAGTTTACTTTATTTAACTGCTAGTCGTCCAGATATAATGTTTAGTATTTGCCTGTGTGCACGTTTTCAAGCTAACCCAAAGGAATCACATCTGACCGCAGTTAAGCGTATCTTCCGATACCTTAAGGGCACTTCTTCTGTTGGCTTGTGGTATCCCAAAACTAAATCCTTTGACCTTATTGGTTATTCGGATGCAGATTTTGCTGGATGCAAGGTTGATAGAAAAAGTACTAGCGGCACATGTCATTTCTTAGGCAAGGTTCTAGTCTCTTGGTTTAGTAAAAAGCAAAATTCTGTAGCCTTATCAACAACAGAGGCTGAGTACATCACCGCAGGACGTTGTTGTGCTCAGATTTTGTGGATGAAACAAACCCTAGAAGACTTTGATTTATTTTTTACACATATTCCCATTTTCTGTGATAACACGAGCACTATTAATTTGACTAAGAATCCTGTATGTCACTCTCGTACTAAACATATCGAGATTCGGCATCATTTTCTTAGAGATCATCATCAAAATGGAGATATAAACCTTGTGTACATAGATACTGAAAATCAATTAGCTGACATCTTCACTAAACCTCTAGCGGAAGATCGTTTCAATTATTTACGTCGAGAATTAGGAATTTTGGACGTCAGTAATATTAATTGATTTTATTTTATGATTATATATCATTATGCAAAACTGTGTTAGAGACAAGCTAATAAAGAGTCTGTCTGTCACCACAACTACGGTTGAAGCGAAGCGGTATTTAAGAGTTCCCCGGTGAACCTCCGCCAGCTGGGACAGTACTCCTACAGCTAATCTGAGACAGTCACCGTGTAAAGACATTTAATTCATAAAATATTATTAATTATGTTATTTGAAGGCTAAAATAACTAATCTTTGAATTAAATACTTGAAATGAGCTGCTGGTCATCATACTGATGAGGATGATGATGAGTAGATGTGACTATATGATTTTGAGTGATATTTTATGATGCACTTGGAAATGCTCCGACATTCCAAGTTTTTATTATTTTTTTTGTTCTTATCAGTACTTTGAAGTATGCTTTCAGTATTTTTTTATCTTCATGGACATGCTTATGATGTTTCATTTATGACATCTCAGTTTATTTCAGCATTTTGTTTAGCACTATCTCTTTATACTGCTTCTTCATTACAAATTGCCTGTGAAATAGCATGCCTGAGATTTCTTTTATTCTTTTGAAACAATAGCATGCCTGTTATAATAGTCTTTAGAGACAATAGCATATATGTAATGATAATCTGTATAAACTTTACATGCCTGTGATGATATATATCTACTTTTTATGTTTTATTTATTATGTTTTCTCACTATTTGTTCCTTATGCATTAATTACGGGGGAGCCTTCTGCATTAAATGCGGGAGAGCCTTCTCTTGTGCAATTATTTTGCTAAGTGACAAAGGGGGAGAAAATTAAAGTTCTAACATTTTTTTTGAGTCAAATACAGGACATGAACAATTTCACGTTTTGATTCTTTTTGAACAAGCTTAATGTTATATCATTCATAGTTTGTCAATTATCAAAATGGGGGAGATTGTTGGCACTTTGGTCATATGGTCAACCTGATTTTAATAATTGATCAAAACTCTATCTGGATATACGAAGCTAGTTGGGACATCTCGGCTTCTTGGACATAAGCAAGATTGGATATTCACTCCGTTCAAGACTGAAGATCTGTTTGCCTACTTGAGTCTGTATTTCCTATGCAATGTAATTTTCATTTTATTTGAGTCTGGGAATACGTTGTACACCGAGTCGTACTGGCAAATAGGCTATCCCCAAATAGTTCAAAATGTTTTTAAAATGACCTATCAAAATGTTTACAAAAAGGTTTTCAAAAAGGTTTTCAAAAATCACCAAAACCTATTTTTAAAACCCTAACCTAACCCTGACAGAACTCGGCCAGAGTTCGGCCAGAGTTCGGTTGGTGGCCGTTTGATTTTTGAATTCTCTGGAACTTGGTCCTCCTGCAGTTGCGGATTTGACCGAGATTTGCTCATCGAGTTCTGTCCGAATTCTGCCCGAATTCTGACAGAGTTCTCCCTTTGGAATTCCTATAAATAGAGAAGGATTTCGATCATTTCAACACACCAATTCACTTTCAATCTTCTCTCTATCTAAAAGCTTTCTGCCTTCCAAAGAGTTTTCTAGAGCTTTCAATTTCAGATCCCAAGCCAGTTACAATCCTCTAGTCGATTTGCCAGTGCGGTACGGTCTAGAAGTTTCTGAGAGATTGTAATCAGAAGGCTTGATTGAAGAATACCTCTTCACATTTGAAGTTGGTCGAGTTCTTCGTATCAAAGCTCGCGTTGTAGAAGTTGCAAGGACTTCGTAAGAAAACTTGCAGTTTTTTCCTATAGTGGATTCAACTGGTAGCAAGAGTTCTACCGACTGGATTAGTCCTCAACAGCGGGATACCAGTATACATCGCTGTCTTTGCGTTTGCTTTCTGAACTCTGCCTTTACATTATTTCAATTGTGATTATATACTGTGATTGTGTTGCTAACAATTTTTATTTAACATTATTCCGCTGCCAACTCTATTCACCCCCCATCTAGAGTATTACGCTTTACTATATCGTTCCTACAGATATAGCAACATCGAGTGAGAATGGTCATAGTCGATAGGAAGGCTAGAGGAATTTCTAGTACAACGTCTCTGTCATTCTAAAATAGGTGAAGACGAAAGCAATATAGAGTTCGAAGGAGGCGTTATCGAATACGAATATGTGATTCAAAGACGATTGAATAATTTCAAAGGAATTTTCAAGGCAGTCGTGGATGGGATTCTAGAGGACAAGTTTAGCTATATCCCCATCCACGAAGAACGATAAAATAAAGCGAACCAAAGTGCCCTTGGTTGATCAGACCATTATGCACCGGTTCTGATTAGACGATACGTTAGTGGGAGCTCTTCCAATAACATATGTCGTGAAAAAGCTCGATAAATCAATGAACTTGCAAATCTAGGTTATAGTAGCAACATTTGTCAAGAGAGTGAAATTATAGGCATGACAATTTAGTCGAACTCTAAAGGATCCAAGTCGTGTCATGTGATGGTCTTCATACATTCGTCTTATAGTCTTCTGTCCAAGTCCTTGGTTGGCTAGACGGGTTAGGTCCTCTAGATTCTAGAATCTAAATAAACTTGCTAATATAGGTCACTAGGTCAAAGGGGTTGCTAGGTCATAAGACATTCTACCCAACTTAAAAAAAATTTAAACTAATAATGTTTTGGGACAACTAACTAGTAGGGTCAATCTCTAGCCAACACGAAGGGAAGATAAGAATATTGATTGGAGGAATCAAGCAAGATGCAAATCAATGAGTCAAACGGTAGATAAAATCTAGGAAAGAGGTCAAGTATGTGGATGAGATCCTAGACTTCTAATCCTATTCGTAGGCTTGTTTGGTACAGTAAAGTAACCAAACAATTTATCTTGACCTGCATGGGCCACCACAAAAACATGTAATGCCCCAGCCCTAAAATACGTAGGACTAGGAACGTAGACATGCCAGCTGTATAATAAATATACGTAAGCTGTAAAATGCAGTAGAACCATAACTAATCTCATCCACACAAAAATGAATAAAAGATATCATATAATGAAAATGAATTGTCTTGATACAATATGTTGGGCGGAGACAAATCCACTACCAACAAGTAAAGGAAAAAAAATACATGAGTAATGAAATGATTTTGGCGAGCGAAGCGAAGACGATCTAAGCGCAATCATCCTCGAAGAAATGGAGATAGTCACGGCTAGAGCTAGAACACCTGCGAAAGACAATAGCACACACCTAGCGAGATAACCAAATCCTCAGAGGGACGTAACGAGACACATAATATCATGCCATATAAACTGAATAAATATTGCTCAAATAAATAAGTCAATTGAATTACAACATGGTCCAATACACACCTATTGAACTACCTTACCATCCCCCCAACCAAACATGGACAGGAGATGGTAAACTAATTCACGGTGACGTATATTTCCATGCTATGAATCCAATATGGTATCCGGACCCCAACAAGGTTCAATACCTTCTCATCGAAGTAGTAAGTCACACCTACAACCAAACAAGGACAAGATGTGACGAACTAATCCGCGACAAGTTATTGTTCCAAGCTACGGTCAGATACAAGTACCCAAACCAAAAGTACTCGTACCTAACGGATAAATGTGCCTAACCGTTCTAAGTAAAATGTAGTTAAGAACAATCCTTCCTACGCATGGGCCCTGGCTAAATAGGATCGACATGGTCCTCCCTTGGGCACCAGAGGCCCCATCAGTAAGAGCATGATGTTCCGCAGAATCGTCAGTGGCCGTCATTAATCATAGGTAATCTGACCCGCGTCTCCGGCGGAGCTCACGGGTCACAAAAGGGAAAGTGTATCGAAGCCCATACGCTAAGGAATTGTCCTCCCCGCCCAATGCCTACTATGTTGTATCCACAACACAAAACCTCTATAACCGCTAAGTCAAACTAGCATGCAACCTCTATTAGCGGTTATTCCTATCGTACGGCTTGTACATACTGGTGGCCAGCCAATCACGTACGTCTGTGTTCTACATGTGACACACAACTTCGTGGTACAACGTGTCATAGCCATGAATACAACACACAAAGGTGGTCCCTTAAATCTAGGTTTAATGTGTAAAAAAAATAATACATAGCAGGAAATATAAATGAACAATAAGTTCTAATAGGTTATGCCATGTATCACAGTTTATTTGCATAAAAAAATAATAAATAATGCATGAAATATGAGCTAAAATAAATAAACTGCAAATGGCAAGGTGTCTTGCCTGGTAGTACGCCTGGTGTGCTGCAATGATCAAGGTGGCATGAACTGCGACTTCGGTGCAACAACTATACAAGGGAGCCTCTGTTGATGACACGGAGTATTCCATCGGGCCCAGAACGGTCAACTTAGTTAGGTTTGACATAATGAAGTACAGAATTGGAGAGGAAATAGGAATTATGGGATTGGTATGGTCAAGAATCGATAGTCGAAGGGTTTGTGGAAATAATATATATACTAATTTAGAGAAATAGTTATAATGCCTGAAGCTATATTTTATAGTGAAAAATAATTTTAGATAAATGCATACTTGAAAAATAGAAATCGTTTTTAGGCTAAACCCTAAATTTGTCAAAAATGAAATTATAGGTAGAAAACTATATGAATATCATAATATATTTTAAGTTAAAACAAAATTTGAAATCGATTTAGACAAAATTCATGATATAACTTTTTTTTATAGAAAATATTTATAATATCTATAACAAATATATTTTTAATCTACTACTAGTAGGTACAAAAATGATAATAACCATAAAAGAAAAACACGATAATAATAATAACGCTTCTAGCAATTTATACCTAGTATATTAAGATACCAATAACTTAATATCCATAAATATAAATATAAATATATTTTTATATATGTACTGATTACAACAGTACTTATAATAATAATGATAACAATGATTAAAATAGTAATAATAATAATAAAAACAACAACAACAACAACATAATAATAATAATAATAATAATAATAATAATAATAATAATAATAATAATAATAATAATAATAATAATAATAATATTTTAGGGCTTTTAAATTCCATTTGAAATCACAAGTAGTGCCTAAGCACAAAACTATATGTTTATAAAAAGAAACACAATGTTTAGAAAAATTCAACACACATTTATTTAATAGTCATAGTAGCAATGGCAATAATTATTGGTAAAATAATAATATTAGTTTTCAATCCACTGTAAGGAAACACAAAGATTTTGAAATAAATTATTATTTAATGAAGAGAAAAAAATAACAAAAACAAACAATTAAGAATACAAAAAAAAGCAAAAAAAAGAAAAAAGGTAACACTTGTCCCGAGAACATCTGTTCTCTGGGTTCTAAAAAAATTTAAGAAGAAAGGGAAGGTGTTGATTAGGAAGAGAGAAGGAAGTGAGATGGTTAGAGCAGAGAAGGAGCGAGAGCGGGAGATGTGGAGAGTCGATGGAGGGAGTGTACGCGGAGGAGGAGGAAGTTCAGTGAGCGGAGGAGGAGGTGCACGCGTGGCTGGACGCGCTGGGAGGCGGCGCTCGCGGTCCGGCCGGCGGCAGAGGGGGTCGACAAGACGGCTTGGTCGCGGTGCACGAAAATCAGTGCCGGGCGGCGGTCAGCCACGTGGAGCGGCGATGAGGAGGAAGAGCGGGGGATTTGGTCGACGGCTGCCAGCGCGCGTGGGCGCTGCCGTAGTCGCCGTCGCCGCATCACGGTGAGGAGGCATGGGGCGACGCTCGGTTGGGGACTGGTCTAGCGCAGCGCGGCTCCGGTCATTTGGTGAAGGTTTGGCAGTTCCGGCCGGAGGTGGGGGTTTTCGGGCGGTGGCATCGTCGGAAGGAAGTAAAGGTGAGTTTAGGATTAGGGTTTTTCAATTTTCTTCCTTTGCGTGTGTGCTAATGGGGGTAGCGCACATGGTGGTGCTGGCGGGGGTTTGGTGGTGATTGTGGTGACGGTGGTGGTTTAGGGTTTGCGGGTGGCCGAAAGTGCGACGGTGAGGGACAGAGGTCTAGCGGCGGGGAAGAGGTGACCAGAAGGGGCTATTGCAGGGAGCAAATGAGATGGTGGTTGGTGATGTATGTCACGCCCCAGAACCAGAATACTGGAGAGCAGGGGCAGACATAGCCAGCTACGTATATGAAATAGATTCCATCTCGCTATACGGTCACGTCTGTCTAGATACATGAGGGTTTAACTACAAGCCAACAGTCTCTTAAGGTCATGAACAAGCCTAATGTCTCAATCATAAGCAAGTAAGTAAACGTTACAAGATGTAAGATCACCAAATATACAATAGTAAGGCGTCCCAAATATTACATATTCAGTTGATCATGAAGCTAGTCATTAGAAAATGTTAGGACTAGCAAGAGTTTTAGTCATACATGATCAACCCTAGGATCTGTCAATCATGTTACAGCCCGTAGGCAGACAGTAAGTAAGTGCAATCGAGCTAAACAGGTGCTCGTCGGCTAAATGCCTTAAAAGAATATTTTTTACAATAAAGTGGGAGATCTTAAATAAACCCACTCGTTGCCCTGGTTACGTCTAGTCGCCACCATCAGGCTGGAAAGTCGGTAGATCCTCTGGAGCTGCTCCGAAATCTGGCCACACAAAACCAGCTGGGTCAGACCCCAGAAAGAGCAAGTGCCACAAAGGAGGCTTTACTTAGGAACTAAAACCAGCAATTAGCACAGAAGATAATAATATATAGTAAAACTGGAGAAAAATATAACATCACGAGGATATACGGTAAGATAACCATGGAACCATTCAGATAACCAGGTTATAATCCTTAAACCAAACATGGACCGGGATTGTAACCCTTCATCTGAACCGAACTCGGTTTCTCCTATTTATCAGCAAGATAATATAAGAAAATCAGGACATATAACAATCTTGTACAGGGTCAAGACTAGACAGATTATTCTCCATTCAATCAATCACGGCCAAGCAATGAGTACGGCTTGATACTTAACTAACTAGGGTTATCACAGGCCTAGTTACTAGCAAGATACAGTGAGATTATTCCACAGCCACAAGCCCTGCAGACCATCCAGGTTTCCTAGGTCGAAAATTAGGGATTGAATTCAGGTGGATACATCGTCCAGGAAATGCATGTACCCTTAGGTAGCTTGAATGGTGCAACACATGACAGTGTGCTGGAAATGTGCCCTACTCGACGACAGGCTACAGATCCCAGGCGCGCCCAGGTAATGGGATTGCCTGTAGCTGGGAGATCTCTTTATGACTAATGTATTAATCTAATTATTAGCCTTAGTCTATTTCAGTAGGTAATCCTGACCGTGGTACTTAGAAGTCCCATCCTAGACATGATGCAAGACAGGACTGAATTATTTGTACAAGCACAATCACCCACGGTGTCCAGGTCATTTATACAGGTCATGTCATGTCAGGTAGCCGTCGCAACAGCTTATCAAGATATATCATGTCAGGTTTATCATGTCAAGTGTACTGGTAAGGAGTGCGCCACGACGGGCCACTATCAGGTCATGTCATGTTCACTTGTCAGGAGTGCACCACGACGGGTCACTTTCGTTTTCAGGTACATGTGCAAGGCATCATAGTACAAACATTTAATCAGGAGACCCAAGTTGATTTGGGGTTACAAGACATGAATTAACAGTAACAATCAAGTAATAATAATAACTAATCATTAAAGCAAGGTACAGGGAGGGGCCATGCGGCTCAGGGTCCAAAGCCCATACGGTTCAGGGAGAAGGAGGCATATGCGGCTAGCGGGAAGGGAGGAGTACATACGGCTGAAGGGGGAAAGGTTCCTGCGGCTCAGAGCAAGAGGGTGGCATGCGGCTCAAGAAGTTGAGCCTCATGCGGCAAGCGGAGAGCAGGTCTATGCGGCTCGCAGGAAGCAAGCCTATGCGGTTCAAGAGGAGCGGAGTATTATGTGGCTTGGGTCGAGCGAGTTCCATGCGGCAGGTGGAGGTGTAGGTCCATACGGCTAGCCGACCAATCAGGTATATGCGGCCGAAGTTTAGGTGGGTCTCATGCGGCTAGCAGGGTTCGGCCTCATGCGGCTAGCAGGACCAGAAGGCATATGCGGCTCGGGAAGAAGTTCTCATGCGGCTAGCGAGAAGCAAGTCTATGCGGCTCAAAGTGCTTCCAGTCATGCTGCTGAAGAGAACACTTGCCGCATGAAATGTTCATGCAGTCAAGTCTAAGAACAATTCATCTTCTCCAAAATTCCGAGAAGAAGAACACCATGAGAGCCAAGTTCTCAAGCTCCATAACCCATCATCCAGAGCGCAAATTCGAACTTCCATAGGTCAAATGGGGTAGAACGAAATTCTCTACAACCTGGAACCATCAAAACTTAGAAATAATAAGATTAAGTAGATCAAAACCCGAGAAATCCAAAAATAAGATAAATTTAGATTTACAAGAATCTGGCCATGGAAAGTAAAAATGCCAAGTACTAAAGTAAGTTAAAATACTGTAAGGAAGAGAATGATGCAATAAAATTGGAGTTCCTCGATGAAGCAAGTTGCACTTGCCTAGACCCCTCTCTCCCTCTCTCTGGTAGGTAAAGAAGTTAATGGAGGAAGAAAGAAGAGTAATGAAGAAAGAGAAGGAAGAATGGGTAATATATACTAAATGTGGTAGTAGGTAGGTGGTTCTCTCCTTGGTTCATAATAAACCAAAGGAAACCAAGCCTAGCCGAACCCAACCCAAGAATAAACCAAGCCAAGAAGGAAGCTAAGCAAGGAAATCATGCAATACAAGATAAAATACGTACACGTATTCCAAAATACGTAATACGAACCACAGGCATTACAACTCTACCCACCTTAAAAGAATTTTGTCCTCGAAATTTAATTAAGAGGCTAGAGAGACAAGGACGAGCTATATTAATCATATGCAAGCTACATCTAGGCAAGCAATCACTCATTCAAGCAAGGAATCGAAGGCATGAGGCATAAGGAAGACATTATACCTCATGAGCCAAACAAGTCGGGATATCGCGATCGGATATCATCCTCACGCTCCCACGTTGACTCCCCCAAAGTGTGATGACCCCAAGCAACTCGGACTAACTTGATAGTCTTGTTCTTGAGTGTCTTCTCTCTCCGGTCCAATATAGACACGAGCCTCTCCTCATATGAAAGGTTGGTACCAACAACCAATTTCGAATGATCCAGGATGTGGCTCGGGTCCGGAATATACCATCGTAATTGGGATACATGGAACACGTCATGCACCTCGCTTAGCGACGGCGGAAGAGCGAGATGATAGGATACATCTCCTACTCGCTCCAGAATGTCAAATGGCCCTATATACCTAGGACTAACCTTTTCCTGTACGTCAAAACGAATGACGCCATGGTTAGGCAAAATCCTCAGGAATACATGGTCACCGACAGAAAACTCAAGAGGGCGCCGATGAGAATCGGCCCAATGGCGCTGGCGATCTTGGGCAACTCGAAGATGATCCCTGACTTTTCTGACCACTTCAACTGTCTGGGCAATCATTTCTGGACCGAGCATCTGTCTCTCTCCGACATCATCCCATGCTAGCAGGGATCTGCACTTCCTACCATACAGTGCCTCGAACGGTGCCATCTGGATACTGGCTTGGAAACTGTTGTTGTACGAGAACTCCACCAGGTGCAAGTGATCTTCCCATGAACCACCGAAGTCAAGTGTACAAGACCGCAATATATCTTCAAGAGTCTGGATTGTACACTCCGACTGACCATCTGTCTGCGGATGACATACTGAACTGAACTGGAGACGAGTTCCTAAACTCTCCTGCAGGCTACGCTAAAAGTGCGACGTGAATCTCGAATCTCGGTCCGAGGTGATACTAACTGGCACTCCGTACAACCTGATAATCTGTCTGAGGTACATCTCTGCTAACTGAGCTATCGACTGACCAACTCTGAACGGGAGGAAGTGAGCTACCTTCGTGAGCCTGTCAACTATAACCCAAATAGCATCTCGACCAGCTGGGGATCTAGGCAATCCGGTCACAAAATCCATGGTCACATGTTTCCACTTCCATTCTGGAATCGGCAAGGGCTGAAGAAGTCCAGCGGGCCTCTGATGTTCAGCCTTAACTTGTTGGCAGACTAAACAATGAGAGACAAATCGGGCTATCTCCCTTTTCATGCCATTCTACCAAAAGTGTTGACGGATATCACGGTACATCTTCTTACCGCCCGGATGAATGGAATATTGAGAACTGTGGGCCTCTGCCATAATTTTCTGTCTGATATCTCCACTGGGTACACAAAGATGCTTACCATGCCTAAGTATACCGTCTTCATGAATGTATAATTCCGATCTTTGTCCTGTCTCACACTCTGCTCTGAGTCGCTGAAGCTTGGAATCTGTTGACTGCGCCATACGGATCCACTCGACTATGGTCGACTGAACTTGCATGTTGGCCATCAATGCCACACTGGAAGGGAGAACAACTTCAATACCCATCTTCTGAAGATCCGCTAATAGCTCTGGTTGCGCTGTTAGGAAATAAATTCCGGCTCTCCTGCTCAATGCATCTGCGACGACGTTGGCCTTCCCGGGATGATACTGCAAGTTGACATCATAATCCATAAGAAGCTCCAGCCACCTCCTCTGACGCATGTTAAGATCCTTCTGGGTGAAAACATACTTCAGGCTCTTGTGGTCGGTGAAAATCTCCTCCCTATCTCCGCACAAGTAGTGCCTTCACAACTTAAGTGCAAACACTACTGCTGCCAGCTCCAAGTTATGGGTTGGGTAATTCCTCTCATGATCACGAAGTTGTCGTAAAGCATAAGCTATTACCTTTCCATGCTGCATCAGAACACATCCTAGGCCTCTTCCTGAAGCATCACAATATACTGAAAATCCTTCGATTCCATCTGGAAGCGCAAGAATGGGAGCCGTTATCAAGCCTCGCTTCAACTGTTCAAAAGAACTCTGACACTCTGTCGTCCAAGCAAACTGCACCTCCTTGCGGGTCAACTGGGTCAATGGCGCCGAAATTCGGGCAAAATCTGAAACAAATCGCCGGTAGTAGCCGGCCAATCCAAGAAAACTGTAAACTTCTACGACAGTGCTGGGCACTGGCCATGACTCAATAGCCATAATCTTCTGGGGATCCACTTTTACTCCTCCTCTGGTGATGATGTGACCCAAGTATGAAATGCGATCGAGCCAGAACTCGCATTTACTGAACTTGGCATATAACTGGTGCTCCCGGAGAATCTGGAGGACAATTCTGAGATGCTGCTCATGCTCCGCCTCACTCTTGCTATAGACCAGGATGTCATCCAAGAACACAATCACAAACTGATCCAAGTAAGGCATGAAGATACGATTTATGAGATCTATGAATACAGTCGGCACATTGGTCGCTCCAAATGGCATCACAAGGAACTCCTAATGCCCATACCTCGATCTAAAAGCTGTCTTCGGGATGTCCTGCTCTCTGACTCTGATCTGATGATACCCTGAGCGCAAGTCGATCTTCGAAAATACTGATACCCCTTTGAGTTGATCAAATAAGTCATCTATCCTCGGGAGAGGGTATCTGTTCTTGATTGTCACTGAGTTCAAGGTACGATAATCAACACATAACCTAGACGTACCATCCTTCTTCTTCACAAGAAGTATCGGGGCTCCCCAAGGCGATCCACTAGCACGAATGAATCCCTTGGCTCGAAGTTCTTCAATCATCTTGTACAAGATCTCCAATTCTGAAGGCGCCATCCTGTAGACTCTCTCTGATACTGGGGCTGTCCCAGGAATCAAGTCAATGGTGAACTCGATCTTCCGCTCTGGCGGCATACCTGGAAGCTCTTCTGGGAAAATATCTGGAAATTCTTCGACTATCCGGGGCAACTGCACTGCTGCTACTGCCATCCGCAACACTGGAGGAGAAGGCTCAACTGCGCCTCGGGAAAAGAAAAACTCTGGCTCGCCTGGAATGCTAAAAACAACCCTACCAATATGGCAGTCTATTCTAGCATACTGGTTCCTCAACCAATCCGTTCCTAAGACCACATCATAATCGGCCATCGGAAACTCTATCAATCTAGCGGGAAATTCCTTACCGCTAACTACGATCCGACACATGGAAAACACTCTATCGACTCCCACAAGTCCGTTACCAGTAAGTATATTAAGCCTTACTGATAATGACTCGGGCTCCAATCCTATCCGTGTCGTGAATCGTGCAGACATAAAAGAATACGATGCACCAGAATCAAATAAAGCTGAAGCTGGAAAGGAGTTGACGAGAATAGTACCTGCCACTACCTCTCCTGGTGCCAATCCTTCCTCTGCGGTCATCACCATAGCCTGACCATGCCCTCGGGGTGCTGGTCCCCTCTGCTGAAACCTTTGCTGCCTATTCTGACTCAAGGCTTGGGCTTGAGTATGCTGCTGGAATGCCTAGGACTGAGGTGGCAAGGGCCTCTGCAATGGATACAGCTACTGCTGGACTGGAGCTGGTCCTCTCACCGAAGAGCTAGAAAGGTTGGACGATGATGAACTACCCCTATTCGGGCAGGATCCAAGCCTTTGGTCTGCTGCTCCATAAGCCAGACACAATCCCTGTGCCCTGCGATACTCTGCCACTACATGGCCTGGCTTTCCACAATGAGAACATCCCACTGCGGAAGACTGCTTTTGCTTCTGCTGCTGAGGGTACGTCGGGGCTGAATGCTGAACCAACGTCATTGAGGCCGCCCGCCTCGAAGCTCTAATAGTCAAAGCCCTGGCTGCCGGGGCTGGGGCTGAAGACTGATTCGTCTGGCCGTAGGATCTCTTTCGACCTCCGGCCCTATCCACAATCCTCTGGGAGGTATACTCATGCCTCCTAGCTGCTCTCAAGACTGCATCAAAAGTCTGATGCTCAAACTGCTCAACTGCCAATAGTATCTCCAGGTGAAGTCCCTGCTGAAATCGCTGGGCCTTATCATACTCGGTTGCCACCAAGGTGGGAGCAAACCGACTGAGCCTCGAAAACTCGACCGCATATCCGTCGACCGTCCTGTCCATCTGCTTCAGATTGGTGAACCTTGTCTGTAGATCATACCGAGCTACAGCATCAAAATACTTGGTCTGGAATCTCTCTCTGAATATCGCCCAAGCAATGGGTGCTGCTAATCCAACGGCCTGAGCCGCCCACCAGCTGCGGGCAAGATCTAGCAACTACAGGCGCACCACGACAACTTTCTCGTTCTCTGGGGTCCTGGCTGTTTCTAGAATCACCTCTGTGTCCTGAAGCCAAGCATCTGCGGCGATAGCATCTTCACTACCGTCGAAGAAGGGAGAGTTCAAGCGCTTAAAGCTGTTGGCCGTGCTGTTACCCTGATGACCTCCTCTGGTCAAAGCATCCGTCACTGCCTGGTGAAAGGCATCTCCATGACGATCTTGGAAAGCAATCAAGGTCCTGACGAGTCCTACCAAAGTGCCATCATCAGGTTCGGCAGGCTGAACTGGCTGGACTGGTGGCTCTCCGCCAGAAGGCACGACTCTAGAGGCTACTCCGGAATGTTGGGCTTGATCCCCGGGTTGCTGCTGATCCACGGAAAGTGCTCCGCTTTGCTGACCGGCAGGTCCAGGAACGATGTCGCTGAAGAAGATGACATAGAAAACAATAAAGAAGGACCAAGACAGATCAACAATACAAGCATATGATCAGAACAAGAATCCAGGGATTCAGAAGATACGAGCAGAGATCAAGGGCGAATACTGATTGAGACATCTATTCGGTAAACCCTCACATATCTTGATTTACAAGGCCTGCATGGGCCACTACTTAAACCATGTCACGCCCCAGAACTAGAATACTGGAGAGCGGGGACAGACATAGCCAGCTACGTATATGAAATGGATTCCATCTCGCTATACGGTCACGGCTGTCTAGATACATGAGGGTTTAACTACAAGCCAACAGTCTCTTAAGGTCATAAACAAGCCTATTGTCTCAATCATAAGCAAGTAAGTAAATGTTACAAGATGTAAGATCACCAAATATACAATAGTAAGGTGTCCCAAACATTATATATTCAGTTGATCATGAAGCTAGTCGTTACAAAATGTTAGGACTAGCAAGAGTTTTAGTCATACATGATCAACCCTAGGATCTATCAATCATGTTACAGCCCGTAGGCAGACAGTAAGTAAGTATAATCGAGCTAAACAGGTGCTCGCCGGCTAAACGCCTCAAAAGAATATTTTTTACAATAAAGTGGGAGATTAAAAATAAACCCACTCGTTGCCCTGGTTACGTCTAGTCGCCACCATCAGGCTGAAAAGTCGGTAGATCCTCTGGAGCTGCCCCGAAATCTGACCACACAAAACCAGCTGGGTCAGACCCCAAAAAGAGCAAGTGCCACAAAGGAGGCTTCACTTAGGAACTAAAACCAGCAATTAGCACAGAAGATAATAATATATAGTAAAACTGGAGAAAAATATAACATCACGAGGATATACAGTAAGGTAACCATGGAACCATCCAGATAACCAGGTTACAATCCTTAAACCAAACAAGGACCGGGATTGTAACCCTTCATCTGAACCGAACTCGGTTTCTCCCATTTATCAGCAAGATAATATAAGAAAATCAGGATATGTAACAATCTTGTACAGGGTCAAGACTAGATAGATTATTCCCCATTCAATCAATCACGGCCAAGCACTGAGTACGGCTTGATACGTAACTAACTAGGGTTTTTACAAGCCTAGTTACTAGCAAGATGCAGTGAGATTATTCCACAGCCACAAGCCCTGCAGACTATCCAGGTTACCCAGGTCAAAAATTAGGGGTTGAATTCAGGTGGGTACATCGTCCAGGAAACGCATGTACCCTTAGGTAGCTTGAAGGGTGCAACACATGACAGTGTACTGGAAATGTGCCCTACTCGACGGCAGGCTACAGATCCCAGGCGCGCCCAGGTAACAGGATTGCCTATAGCTGGGAGATCTCTTTATGACTAATATATTAATCTAGTTATTAGCCTTAGTCCATTTCAGTAGGTACTCCTGACCGTGGTACTCAGGAGTCCCATCCTAGACATGATGCAAGACAGGACTGGATTATTTGTACAAGCACAATCGCCCACGGTGTCCAGGTCATTTATACAGGTCATGTAATGTCAGGTAGCCGTCGTAACAGCTTATCAAGATATATCATGTCAGGTTTATCATGTCAAGTGTACTGGTCAGGAGTGTGCCACGACGGGCCACTATCAGGTCATGTCATGTTCATTTGTCATGAGTGCACCACGACGGGTCACTTTCGTGTTCAGGTACATGTGCAAGACATCATAGTACAAACATTTGATCAGGAGACCCAAGTTGATTTGGGGTTACAAGACATGAATTAACAGTAACAATCAAGTAATAATAATAACTAATCATTAAAGCAAGGTACAGGGAGGGGCCATGCGGCTCAGGGTCCAAAGCCCATGTGGTTCACGGAGAAGGAGGCATATGCGACTAGTGGGAAGGGAGGAGTATATACGACTGAAGGAGGAAAGGTTCCTGCGGCTCAGAGCAAGAGGGTGGCATACGGCTCAAGAAGTTGAGCCTCATACGGCAAGCGAAGAGCAGGTCTATGCGGCTCGCAGGAAGTAAGCCTATGCGGCTCAAGAGGAGCGGAGTATTATGCGGCTGGGGTCGAGCGAGTTCCATGCGGCAGGTAGAGGTGTAGGTCCATGCGGCTAGCCGACCAATCAGGTATATTCGGCCGGAGTTCAGGTGGGTCTCATGCGGCTAGCAGGGTTCGGCCTCATGCGGCTAGCAGGACCAGACGACACATGTGGCTCGGGAAGAAGTTCTCATGCGGCTAGCGAGAACCAAGTCTATGCGGCTCAAAGTGCTTCCTGTCATACGGCTGAAGAGAACACTTCCCGCATGAAATGTTCATACGGTCAAGGCAAAGCACAGTTCATCTTCTCCAAAATTCTGAGAAGAAGAACACCATGAGAGCCAAGTTCTCAAGCTCCATAACCCATCATCCGGAGCCCAAATCCGAATTTCCATAGGTCAAATGGGGTAGAACGAAATTCTCTACAACATGAAACCATCAAAACTTAGAAATAACAAGATTAAGTAGATCAAAACCCGAGAAATTCGAAAATAAGATAAACTTAGATCTACAAGAATCTGGCCATGGAAAGTAAAAATGCCAAGTACTAAAGTAAGTTAAAATTCTGTAAGGAAGAGAATGAGGCAATAAAATTGGATTTCCTCCATGAAGCAAGTTGCACTTGCCTAGACCCCTCTCTCACTCTCTCTGGTAGGTAAAGAAGTTAATGGAGGAAGGAAGAAGAGTAATGAAGAGAGAGAAGGAAGAATGGGTAATAAATACTAAAGGTGGTGGTAGGTAGGTGGTTCTCTCCTTGGTTCATAATAAACCAAAGAAAACTAAGCCAAGCCGAACCCAACCCAAGAATAAACCAAGCCAAGAAGGAATCTAAGCAAAGAAATCATGCAATACAAGATAAGTACGTACACGTATTCTAAAATACGTAATACGAACCATATGCATTACAATGTAGGTGGCTGAGTGATGGACGACACCGGCCGCGGTGAATCATGGCAGCGGGGAGGCCAGGTAGTGAAGTCGGGAAAGTGGCCTGGTAGTGGCGATCCTATAGGCGATGGCTGGGTTTCGACGGAGGTAGTAGTGGGTGGTCGTGTCACGGCATTGGGGTGCCGCGGTGGCTGCTGGTGGAGATGATGATGGAGGATTGGCTAATCTGCGGTGGGCCGAGGAGGCTAGGGTTAGGATTAGGGCTAGGGTTTGTGTCTTACATGACACGGGTAGAGTCAAAGTCGTGTCGGGGATGTGTCCGACACGAGAAATTAATGTAATTGTAAAAATGGAATAAGATTGTGGATGGTGGAACACGGACACGATACACGTTTGGTTGTAGAATTTTGTGGAGAATAGAAATACATGGATGAGTACCTGCCTATTTATAGGATGTGGAAATTCCCAATTGGATAGGATTAGGAAAGATTTAAATCCCCTTTTTTTTAAATAAATTTTAAAATAAATCAAATCCAATCCAAATACAATTCCAAATTAAATCTAAATAAATTCTTTTAGTTTAAAAATAAGATAATTCAAATTTCTAATTATAGATATTATTTTAAATAAATCCAAAGTTCAAATCAAGATTTAAATTGTCATAATAAATTTAAAATATGTTTTCCAAAAATACTAATAGTAATAATCTCGAAAATTAAATTATTAATTAAAAATAAACTAATAATTAATTATGAGATATGTATGCATAATTATTTATACAAAATTATGCTTTTCTAGAATACAATGAAATATAATTTATTATTAATAAATGTTAGAAAGAAAAGGCTTAAAATAACAAACATAGAAATTCGGTAAAATGGCAAAATAATTATTATATATATCACTTCAAAAATAAAAAACATTTTTCTAAAAATATGTACGCTCGCACATATTCGCACTCGTCGAGCAATTACGAAAAATAAAAATTTTGTACGCGACGTACAATAATAAAATTTTAAATCAGTACCAAAATTTAATAATAAAAAAAGTAGAAATTTTGGGGTTTTACATGTCCGGAGTGAGGTAAGATGATGTCCTGGCGACGAATCAACAACAAAACACAAAGGGAAACGTGTAGGAACAACTCCGGATGCTGAAAATAGTCTATTATCTAATTATAATTAATACTGCACCTATTACATTTATTTAATAGATTCTTAAATTAGGATATGGCATAGGTTTTTGTATCAGCTTTCCGAAAATTAAACGGATCGGATTTTCGTTTCCGAAATCTTCCGAAATCGCAAAAATACTGAAACACGTTTATTTTTGGGACACTAGATACTCAAACAATTTTGCAAAAATTTACAGGACAAATTTTGTCTATTAAGATATTTTTCTAGAAATCTTACCTCGATACGCTTCTTTTAAAAAAAATTAGAGGCGAGACGGAGTTCAGAGCTAGGAGATATCGTCGTTCCAAGTTGCTATTGCGACTAAAAAGCAGGACTGAATTCTGATGACGAATTTTAGAGTTCCTATTGGACTAAAAATAATTTCAAATTATAGTTGATAGGAAGAAAATGTATTCGGTATATATAAGTACTTAATTCAGATTTACCTTTTAAAATAGATAGAATTTGATTTAAATTGATAGGAGTTACTTTGTTATGATATAATATAGATAGGGATGCTTTCCTATTAGACCTAGGATTATGATTAACTTAAAATATAGTTCATATTTATCTAAATTATCTATAACATTATTTAAAATTACTATAGATAATAAATAGAGTTAATATTTATTTTAGCAACCTTCATCTAATCTCATTTATACAAGCTGAAATATTTAATACTAAGTTGACATTTATTCTATATTGTGTAAATAGTGTACAATATAAGTAACATGTAAAAAGTAATAAAAGTTATGAAATAAATCCTAAAATTTTGAGAAAATTATATAATATAGTTTAGATCCTTAATATACTAGAAAAATAGCTTTATATATTTTTATACTAAATTCACCAATAAGCACTATACTAAATATATGTAAAATAATACAAATTATATAATAAGTCAATATTAAAAATCCAAAAATTCCACAAATATTTATTTTGAAAAATTTGAGGATTTACAAAAATCTTATCTAGATAAGGACTTAGAAGAGTTTTAATTCCCCTTAGATTTTCTACTATTTAATTCAAATTGATTTAAAAGTAACTCAATCAAATATAATCCAATGTATAAAGATTCTACCTCCAATTTAAACTGTATATAAATAACTTAATAATTTTTTTTCCAACTTAAATTACCATAATTAATTACATATTAAATCAACCCATATTTAATACACCATTTTTGAAATAATATATTAATGATAATAATTACTTTTGAAAATACAAATATATATACACTCGCATGTAAAAATAATACTTACATAAAACACAGTTTTTCTAAATTACTAGTTATACTAGTACCATAAAATAAAATGACCATTTTTTAAATAAAAATAAAGTTTGGCAATCTTCGGCGCGACACATTTAAAACTTCAAGCAATATAAAATATTTATCGTCTATTATTTTGAAATATTTTCTACATCTATATAATT
Source organism: Iris pallida (assembly GCA_029216955.1). Lineage (NCBI taxonomy): Eukaryota > Viridiplantae > Streptophyta > Magnoliopsida > Asparagales > Iridaceae > Iris > Iris pallida. The sequence continues at coordinate 3,215,360 of JANAVB010000397.1, forward strand.
AAAACGTTTTATAAAAAGAGTCGCGTCTTCTTCCTGGCACCCTTCACCACCAAGCTGGATCCAAACTTAGCTTCGAGCGGCGGTTGGTCTTACATAAGTCAGATTTTGGTTGATGATTCCTTCGTTCAAAGGGGCTATGCCTTCGTAGAAGAACTGTTGATGAGTCTTGAAACATGCTGGGACACTTCTCATGTGGAGTTCGAATCTGGGCGATGCCTTGGAGGTCTTTGAGGTCTTGATGACCTAGCTTGTGGGTGGATGGCCAACCCGAAGAGCCACAGGTTGTGCTCTGCCCGGCCCATTCTGGGCTTTTGAGACCTTCTGTGCCTTCTGGAAACCCGAGCCAATTGCTGCTTCAGAAAGTTGCTCGCTTCAGTCGAGTAGCTGATGCGCTTTTGGAGGGTTGTGCCCACAAGAAAGTCAGAATATGCTTCAATGGGGATCAATCTTCCAGTATGCGTACCGAGAAGAAAGGGGGACTGCGCTTTGACGAAGACTAAATCCCTTGTAGACTCCTCTTGGCTTTGCTAAATCTGTAATCGATCATCTATATAAGAAGTAGGATTAGTCTTTTACATATACCTTGATGAATCTATATTAGATCTTTGTAGGCATAATAATAACAGAACTTTCTTTCGTATCTTCTGTTGTTTTAATACTCGGTCTGTGCCTTTGTATCATCTGCGTTGCGGTGGACGAATGTTATCAGCTAAAATTTTTCATGCTTCTACAAGACCCCCTTCAAAGTGTTCCAAACTTGGGTCAAGCTCGGGATACTTTGAACTGAAGCGTGACATATGGCATGAATGTACGTGCTTGATGTTGTTTCAGATTCTTGTCTCTGTGTATGCAACTATAAAGAGTCTGTAACAAGTTTTTATAGCCATATGTTTCTGTATAAAAGCTCTTCTGTTCCCTCACTTTTTTTTTCTCTTCAACATAAGAAGGGGTCATTATAGAAGACACGCCTACCAGAGGTAATATGAACATGGTAGGCCCAATCTTCGCTGGAATATAGAACAACAATTCAGAGGTAGTATGAACGTGAACCATTTTTAGACAGCCATGATAATCATATGATCAATACAGAGAGAACGACCACTCAGAGGTAATATGGACGTGGTAGCCGCATCGTCGGGGTGGAGAGGAGCAATCCAGAGGTAACATGGACATGAAGTGCTTCATCTACTGGAGGGAAGATAGAAGAAAGGAATCCCCTTACCAGAACCCATAGACACTCTTGGGGGATGCAAGAGCCTATGTTGGTTTTATCTTTAGGCGTAATACTTCTTTAGGAACTTGCAGTTGGAGACGCCTAGGAGGGACTTGGCCGAATTCATCATTAGTTGGTGCACCTGTATTATGTCGAACACTGTTTATAAGTCGTCTAAGTGGCTGGACTTGGCTTTGCTCTTGACGGCAATGTCATCGACGTAACACTCCACCGTCTTTCAAAGATGTTTGCGGAATACGGTACTCATAGCCCGCTGGTAGGTTGCACCCGCATTCTTCAATCTGAAGGGCATAACCGTATAACAGTATATCCCTTTTAGAGTCCGGAACGAAGTATGTTTTTCGTCATCGGGGAACATCTTGATTTGGTTGTAGCCTGAGAAGCCATCCATGAAGGACATACATTCGAAGCTACAAGTGTTGTCGATCATCGTTTCTGTGATTGGGAAAGAAAATTTGTCTTTTGGACAGGCCGAGTTGAGATCCCGAAAGTCTATACAGACTCTAATCTTCCCGTTCTTCTTGGTAACCGGCACAATATTGGCCACCCAGTCAGGGTACTTTTCTTCGCAGATGAAGCCACTCTCAAGGAGTTTATCGACTTCTTCTTCAATGGCGTCCATAATATTGGGACGAAAGTGACGTTGCTGCTGTTTGACATGTTTGGCGTTAGGAAGGATATTTAGCCGGTGCATGACAACTTGTGGGTCTAAACCCTGTATATCTTCATAGCTCTAGGCGAAGACGTCTATATACTCCCGGACCAGCTGTACAAGAGAATTTTTATCGTCTCCTATCAGGCTTTTGCTGATAAAGATGGGTTTAGGGGAAGTTTTATCCCCTAAGTCAATCTGGACGACTTCGTCCTTGGTGGGAGGCTCAGTTTTCTGAAGGCTCAATTTTGGACGAACTGCCGGTGGCGTTCACCCTTCCGCATCCTCGTATAGAGGTTAAGGAGAAATTCGAAACTCAGATTCCAGCGATATTTCCTGATAGTGATATTGCTGGACCTATTGATGAGGGGCCTCTGATTTCGAATAAAGAGGTAGAGTCAGCTGAAAGGATGACTCATGTCTTGGTGGGGGAGTCGACCTGTGAGGCTTCACCTAACTTGTCAAGCGAGACCACCTGTAAGCTTCTTATTGAAGAGACCCTTAGTGAGTCGACCGCTAGGGGTCCAGTTGAGGGCTCGGTTATGCATGTTGATGAGGCGACGACCGCCGTGGTGGCACCGGCTCCGGTTACTGCAGCTTCGAGTATGCGAAGGTGTTAACCGATCGTCAGTCGATAGCAACTCCTGTTCGTATCTCATCATCTACTCCATTAAGGACGATAGTACCTCCACTATCGACTGCACCTCCCGAACATTTACAGATTATTGGTTCTGCAAATGAGCCATCCGCTGTACCTCTATCAGTTATTTCGACGAGTCAGGTGGATAGGGAGTATTATGCAGGGCTCCTGCTGGATACCATTCGAAATGCCTTGAGGCATGGTATAGAGGGTGCTCTGTAAGATAAATTGTGTTTAACCAGGTCCAGCATATAGTGGAAGGCATGTTAGTGCTCCTACGCGAGTACCCGGAGCACGAAGCGAAGGCTGCCGTGGTGAGAGACTTGTTGGTTAGTTTGGAGGACGTTGCTCGGGAACTCCAGAACTTGGAAGACAGTCTCCCAACCCTGGCTGCGACAGAGATGGAAAGAATAATTTCTAAGGAATCACAAGGAGTTTTGGCCGCTCGACTTGTAGAAGTTACCTCCGAGATAGAAAAGATGGATGACGCTGAAGAAGTTCACCTCAGTCTCCATGCAGCCATGGAGAAGCAGTGTGAGGCTTTCCGGGAGCAGATCCGCAAGTTGGAGATGACACTGGCCTTTGTCGTCTGTGACTTGGAAAAGTCGAAGGGTCCAGGCATCAGTCGACGGTCGGAGAGACCACTTGAGAGGCCGCTTGGAGGAGCTTCGAACTCAATTTTCTCAGTTCTGATTTTCTTCTCCCCCTTTTTTCTCTCTCTGTGTGAGAGACTCTCTTTTGTATTATATTTCAATCACATATGAAATTTTCTTTGCTTCCCTTTCTCTATTCATATTCTTACTTGTAAAATTTGTACAATAATGGGAATTCCCACAAGGGAACAACTTTATTGGGGACATGGTGTTTACTCAGAGGTAATATAGATGTGGCAAACATCAAAACTTTGTGGAGAAACTTTTCTTACTCAGAGGTGATATGGATATGGTAAGGATAGAATCTATGGGGGCATAGAACGATTCAGAGGTAATAAGGACGTGAAGGGTCCTATAAATGACAACTGTGGAGGATTGTCATGGAAATGGTGCTTTACTCAGAGGTAATATGGAAATGGCAAGCATCCTTCTACTAAAATAACAGTTCAGAGGTAATATGGACATAGCTATTTTCTAGGGACTTATGACAACTTTGGGGTTATCGTAACGGGGGTGACTACTCAAAGGTAATATGGACATGGTAGATACGGTTATAGAAGGACACTTCAGAGGTGATATGGACGTGAAATATTTTTTATGTGGTAATGATGACACAGAGTCTTTATGGGAGATACAACTACTCAGAGGTGATATGGACATAGTAGATGCACAACAGGATATAAGAAAGCAATCCAGAGGTAATATGGACATAGAGGGCTTTACTTATGAGATTTAGTATAAGAGGGTTGAACAAGTTTTCACCAGGATCAGTGATCACGCTTGAGGGCATAGGAGCTCCTGTTGGCGTTGCTGATGAAGATAGGTTTCGGAGAAGTTTTATCTCTTAAGTCGATCTGGACGACCTCATCCTCGGTGGGAGGCTCTCGCTGTTCGAACCACCATTCCTACTGAGAGCCATGGTGTTGAGCTCAGGGCTCTTCTTCGATGAAATCGAGTGCCTGGTCTTCTTCCTCTGCGGGATCGTCTGTGGAAACCATGTTGACGGATAGTACCTTCTGGAGGTCCCAGCCTATACTGGTATTAGAATCCCAGGTTGAAGAGTCGGAAGGATGCGAGTGTAGTGGAGCCTCCGAGTCTGACCTCTTCGAGGTGGTCATGGGAGTAATATACCCCAACCCCCGGCGAGTACGTTAGTTGTTGTTCTGAGGCTTCCCCTTCGTAGTACAAACTCGTAAGGGAAACCGTCGACCCTTGCCATAGTTTAGCCCTTTTTTGCTGTTCAGGTCGTATCCTATCTTCTGGATAAGATATTTGGCTTGAGTAGCATAGCGGTAGAGCTGCATCTTGCCGTCATCGGGTTTCGGTTCTCCTGAGGCTGGCGTTGCTGATGTTCCAGTCGACCGAAGATGATAGATTGCTACTCTGGGTTCTTTGGCAAGACTAGAAAGTAGGAGCGTTTGAAGGGGACAACTCGGTTTACAAGGTTGGTGGTTGTCACTTGCATTTGTAGAGTACATAGAGCGTTGTCTAAGAAGTACTTAGTGTTCTAATACGCACATATGTAATTTAAAGACAACTTTCTATTAATAAAATACAAAATTTTATCTCAAGGTATTACATCATCTAAAGACTGTGCCTCGTTATTGGCACAGACGTCATCTTGTAATTCCTCGTGGGCAAGAGCTGCTACAGAAGGAGGCGGAGGAGATTTTCGCTTCATCTTGATCACCGCATGAGGTACAGCCAGATTACCCTACATTTTTGAAGCGGGTGTCGGGGCCTTTCGGGAGAGCTTTATTTGCAGGGGCTCCTGGCTTGATGTCGTCGGTGGCGGCCGTGCTGGAGCCTTGCCCCGGAGTTTGATGACCAAGGGGGCTAGAGTCTTAGGTGGCTTCCCTTTCAGTCGAACCCTCGTGGGTCCTTCTATGACGGCTGCAGCTTCTGCTTCGTCATCGACATCGTGGGACTCGTCGTCCTAGGGGAGTGGTTTGTACAGATCGATATCCGTACCATATGCTTCGAGACCTCGGAATGGGTCGATATCAGCGAACTCCGTCTTGACGGTCGTATCACTGGCAACATACTTCATGCACTGGTGAGGGGTGGAGGGGACGATCATGTACTTATGGATCCATGGCTGCCCATGCAACATGTTGTAGTTTATGTCTGCATCGATGACGTAACAGGTAACCTCATTGTGAAGATCACCTATTTGGCACTTTAATCGGATCTTTCCCAGAGGCTCACTCTTTCTCGCGTTGAAGCTGCTGATGGTGGTGTTCGATGCCGTAAGACGGTACATCGGGATAGAGCTTGGAGAAAACTTCAAGGGATGATGCTGAGCGATGAGCCCGGGTCGATGTAAATGCGATCGACCTTGATGGCACCCACGTATCCTGTATGGTACAAGGGTCGGTTGTGCCGATTGTGCTTTAATAGCATATCGTGCTGCATGAAGGTAATATTAGGAATCACCTCGACCATGCTATGGAAATGCGAACATGCCACATGGTCTTCCTTGGGCTACTACACCTGTGCGAGGTAAGCCTCTGCATTTTGCAGCGACTTGTTCATGGCATCTCAATTCGCTTTGGAGAGCCGGAGAAGCTCGAAGAGTGATAACCAAGCCGGCATGTTGGCCAACTGTGCCAGTATATCGAAGTTGTAGGGCTTGATCGGGCCTACTGTTGAATCCTTTCGTAGAGGCTTATTGAAGCAGACATCCTTCTATTTCTGCTTATCTGCGATAGGAGGTTGAGGAGGTCCGGCTTGTGCTGTATCGGGAGTAGAATGGGTCGCTGGTGAGGGCGTCTCTTCTTCAGGAGCCTGGTCTTCCTCTCGCTGTAGAGCTGAACGTGTGGTCACGCTGGTGTCTTCGGCCGAAGAGGAGACCGTGCGACATGTCCTGACTTTCTTTCTTTTAGCTGGCATGCTGCTGGCACAGTCATGTCAGAAGTGAGATCTGGATGAACCCACATTACTTCACCTTGTGGTTTTATGAAGGGGATGAGGCCCTCAGTATTGTCCCTAGCGGGCAGAAGGTTGACGACTTCTATCATTGCCATTGGGATAGGAATGACCCGTCTTGAGTCTCAGCTATCGGGAGGCTCCCGAACTATATCGTGACAATGTTGACCGTCACAGTCTTTTTCTCGTAATCGAGGGAGATGACTTTGGCGTCGATAAGACGTTTAATCTGTCTTTTCAACACGTAGCAGTCACGTGTTGAGTGGGGGATGTACTGGTGGTAATAGCCGTACTTAGGATTATCTACCTTTCTTACTTCGTCAGGATGCTTGGGAGGTGAAAGCTGAAGCCTGTCGCCCTTGGTCAGCATCTCGAATAACTCGAGAGTGTCTTCGTCATTGAAGGAGTAGGTTTCCTTTGGTTTCTGTGCTTCGGCTGGCTTGGAGCTCACGAGCGCTGGACCCTTTGTAATATTGACGGCCATAGCTTTCTTGTCTTTACCGTCTCTTATTTGCTTCCCTTTATCTTCAATAGAGGGAAAGTTCAGACCCAGGAGTTGTGCATCTTGTGCCTTCCTCTAAGCTACGTCTGCTTCAGTAATGAAGGGCGTCCACTCGGTGCAGGGAGCACTGTGCCACAGTTTGATGACAAGGAGCATATTCTTGCAGCATGAATCCATGAGCATGGGCTCAGGCATACATGGAGGTAGCCTTAGGGTGGCCTGGCGGAAGCGTTCGATGTACGCTCATACGGGCTCCTTTTCTTTTGGAACGATGTCCATGAGAGTGGACATCGTTATGTCGAACCCTCCTTCGTAGAACCGTTCCAGGAACCTGTGCTTCAGGTCTTCAAAGGATTTAATGCAGTTGTTGGGCAAACCACATAACCATTCATAGGCCACCCCCTGTAGAGCTTCAACGAAGATGCTAGTGAGAAGGGCATCATCATTTGGCAGATGTCCTGTTACTAAGGCGAAGTAGCTCAAGTATCGTCTGGGAGACTACTTAATATCATAAGGGGTGATAGTTTGTGGTTTATATTTGGGAGGATAAACCACATCATCCCACTTAGCAGGATAAGGTTACCGGATGCCCATCTTTTGGAGTGTGGCTCACTTTTCTTCGGCATCGTGGCGAGCATATAACTCCTCGAGTATTTGTTGTATTTTGTTGGATACTGCTGGATTGATGGTCGACGGAGTGGACGACGATTGTACGACTTGGTTTATGACGGGCAGGGTACTAGTCCCATCACGAACTGTTGGAGTCGTAGGTATGGAGGCAGTGGCTACCAATCTGTCCTTGATCTCCAGAAGAACAGAGGCTAATGTTTGCATAGATATGTTCAAAACGTTAAGACTTTCTTCGAGAGCCTCAATATGTTTTTTGCTAATTAGCACTTTCGTTCGATTCTTCGTTGTCATCAGCCGCTATATGCACAGATGCTATGTGCATATAAGTAGAAGGGGTGGTAGATCTTTCACTTTTTGGTTTAGAGTGCTGGTACTCATCGTCTTGTGGGAAGACGGGTAAGTTGCGGTCGTCCTCCAACTCGATATTGTTCCTACCCCTGGTCTTTTGACTACTTGTGCTCGCAGAAGTTTCGGTGTCATACATCTCTTCGTCATGCTGAAATGAAGGTTTGTTATACACCGTAGTAGGTTAGCTACCCCCAACAGCTGCAGCGGTCGATGAACCATATTCTTGCGATGATGATTCGTCCTTGGAGCGCGTGTGTTGGAACACGCCTTCCTTGGGCATAGGCTTCTTGCTACCCCCAGGCCGGTATTTGGACTAGCCAACCGAGGAAAGGGATTTCTTGGATAGCTTCTTCTGGAACGGAGAGTCCCGAGCAACATTGCATGAGGCAACGCGGAGACCTTTTTCTTCTTCACCAGTTCTTGGTCGCAGCCATTGAAAGACGGACCTCCTCTTTGGCGGTGATGGATCTGCTTGACAACAGCAGCAGTTGATGGTAATCTGAGTACAATTGGGTCTTGATTTAGACACCAATTGCGTCTTAGATTCTTCTATCGTCTTATGCTCATAGGGAGCAGACGAAGTCTTCATGCCTCTACTTTCTTCGTGTACACAGGAGCGCTGTATGCAGTCGAAGAGATATGGAGAAGGCATTCTTCCTTCGAATTCCTGTAAGTGAGGTCCGAGTATGCCTCGATCAGAGAGTCGCTGATGAGGTACCCCCGACCTTGATTACTACGAGTGGGTGCTCAAGGGATGACGGGGTTCCGTCGGACGAGGCTTCGGAGAGTCTGGGGTGGTCTTGTATAGCTTTCCATCGGCTGCGTGCATTACTGTCAACGCGGGCCTCCGGTCCGCCATAGGCGTAACACTTTGATTGCATGGGGCGAGTGTTGTCATGGATCTCCTCCTACCACGATTAGATGATGCGTAGTATTCATAATCCAACATGGCCATACCTAATGGACCGGTTATTCGGTCGAAGATAGAAGTTTTCACCGGTGCAGCATCCTCCACGAGCGTGCTAACCGTCATCTGCTCCTTTCGGTGTTGCACCTTTGTCACACTTGTCATAGGATAACCGTGCTCTTCTCTGTGTTTACTGAGCATAGGACGAGAGAGAGATGGCCTGGCATCAGCGATTGAAGAAATCTTTGGGGCTTCATCGACGAGGATGGTCTAAGGCGCAGTTCCCTCCGTCGTGCTGCTCATCGCAGTCTGTAATGCCCAAGTCCCAAAATTCTTAGGACCAAGTACGCAATATGCCAGTGCACATATATGAAGAATACTCCAATATATAAAATCCTCGTATGCGTACATGAGCTGTATATATATAATAAAATTACAGGCCAGAATATAAGTATCTAATCTTATCATAGCTCAACACAGAAGAAATGAGATTCCAATAAATAATGCATCAAAAGATAGCCGGGTAGACATACCCACTCCAAACAGCGCTATGTAAAATAGTAACAGAGATCGGAGTCCAACCTCCGCAAAATATAAAGTAAATGAAAGAACATAAGATGTCCACTATATAGTCTCAATAATCCTCGAAGATAAAAATAGAGCTAAATGTCAAAGGGACATGCCTCGTCGCCCATAAAAGATGGATCCAATGCCGCTCCGTACTCCTGTGGGAAATCGTCTAATCCTGAAGAGATAATCAGGTCCTCAGAGGGACATAACAAGATACAAGAAAATACCATGCCACATAAACTGTGATATATAATAGAAAATAAAGGGATGTATACAACAGGGTGCCTAACCGTACTATAGTAAATATACAATAAAGAACAATCCTTCACATATGGGCACTCGGGCTGTATAGCAGTGGCATCGTCCCTTCCTTCGGGAACCAGTCGTCTCTGTCGATAAAGTTCGGTGAACGTCAGAGGGAATCAGTAAGAAAACATCCATAACACTCCATGAACGTTAGAAGGAATCAGTAATAGTAAGGTGAACCTGCATCTCCAGCGGAGCTTCAGGTACAATAGCAATTAATATGTGGCCCATACATCAAGGAACTGTTCTTCCCACCCCATGCCTAGTGGAGTCACATCCATGACTCACATGACCCTCTAGTAAATGCCAAGTCCACTAGCATGCAATTATATTGGCAGTTACTCCTAACCGTTGCACGCCTCATACGTATCGGTGGCCGGCCGACTACACGAGTACGTGTCCTATATGTGACTCACAATACGTGGTAAAGTAAGTGTTAAGACCGTGTGAGATATACCAATACCTCATCAACAATGGGTGGTCATTACTAGGCTAAGTCGATGCAAGAGAGAGAAATAAAAATAAGAAAACGACCGATAGAGTTGCTTGCACCCAAGTGTGACTTGGACGCACAGTTTTGTAATAACAAATATGAAATGTTGAAAATAACAACTGAAAATAAGAATATGTAAATCACAGAGTAAGGTGGCAAGGTATCTTGCCTGATGGTGCAAAGAGGCAAGTCCAGGAAATCACAATGTCAGCCAAAAAATGTCACAATCTCAAAACAACTTCGGTTGCTGAAACAAACATCAAAAACGTACTCGGTGTATAAGATATACCTAGAAAATGTCTGTCCAAAAGTCTAATTCTGGAACAGGGGCAAAATCATAATTTTGGATCAAAACGATGTCCGCCGTTGGACCCGTTTTGCACCAAAATACGTGCCAAAGTCTATAGCCTCTAAAGTCTTCCAACTACATGTATAGGAATTCAGTTTGAGGAGAGGAACTCAATGGTATGTCCAGTTTTGGATTCCGATGAGCCGCGTACAAAATCGCCCGTTTGAGTGGGTCGTAGGCCCGCCAAAAAGGGGTTCCGGTCGACCTTCTCAGAATCGGACCAAACTTGGCACACAGGACCAGAATTTTGATTCGGACATGTTGGCACAAGTTTCGTCTCGATTTGACGACTGAAAACGAAGCTAGGGCGAAATTGCAAATTGGCGATACGGGGGTATCTTGATGGATACGGACTGATTTCGTTGCACACACGTGACGAAACTGAGTTCCGTCAGTTCCCACATGGCAGCAACGTCCATACGCACCTTTTGATGCGTATAGCGTGCGACCACGTCGCCCAATTCGTCGAGGTGCAGGCCGTATCGAGAAAATTTTAGAATTTTATATAAGTTTAACACAGTTTTTCCTCCAACTTCAACATCAATTTACTTTTTACACGTTAATCGAAACGACGATCCAGAAGATGCATTGCGATCTCGGTTATGTTTCTTTTAATATTTTCAATTAGTTTCTACCAGTTTTTAATGTACAGCAAGAAAATTGGCCGACAAGTTGTCGTTTAGAATTGGTTTTAACAGTCCAAAAAATCTAATTTTTTTTGCTAACTTTGGTTCGATTTTTCGAACCAGTTAGATGGTCATGTTGAAATCCATCTAGAGGATATCGAAGAGGGTCAAGTCTACTTTCCAGAAAATCTTACGGATCAAAAATCGGTGTTACGAGTAAAAAGTTACGTCATCGGGAAGTAGGGTACCTTGAGTGAAAAAACTGCTCCGTAGATGACGAGGGGCTGACTTTCGATGCTCCGTTCGTCGCGCACATAACTCCATTGCTGGTGAAACAAACTCGTAGACGAAGAGGGTATGTTCTGCCAAAATTTTCGTTTTGGGTGTGTAGGGTTTTGAGGTCTGTGGAGGAAGATATTTATATAATAAGTTTTGCAAAAAACCTAATTTTAATAGGCTTCTAATAATCTATATGTTGGGGTGCTCACGGGTTGGGTCACGTTGGGATGCTGCTAAGCAGCTATGGAGGGAGAGGGAGGCTCGCCCACTTTAAGTGTGGGTGCTTTTGATTTATTTATTTTTCTTTTTTTTCTTTTTTTTTCTTTTCTTTTCCTTTCATTTTTCATTTCTTTTTCTTTTCTTTTCATTTCCTTTTTCATTTCTTTTTCTTTTTATTTATTAAAAATTCTTTTTAAAAAAATCTATTTTTCTATTATTACTTTATTTAAATTCTAAATTCTATTTTTATTAATTATTCTACTTAAAAACTCTTTTCAATAATACAATAATTTAGATATATTTATATACACATATATTCCCATATATATGTATATATAAATATATACACCTTAATAAATCAACACATACACACATACATATATACATATAAATATATCATATAAACTTACACCCATACTATGCATTAACTTAAGTATTTGCTATTACTATTATTTCACACTCCTAATATTATACATACATGTATTTTAGCACAAATTCCTACACAAAACTAAATTTAAATATTTTAATGAATTAGGGGGGTTTACACAGTCGCCTTAGGCACCCAGGTCCGTCGAGTCTTCTTCGATTTTACCAACCGCTTCGAAGGGATCGACTTCTCTTCAGAATGGAGATCTTCAAAAGCTTGTTGGTCGAAGCGTACGACCAACATCTTTTGAGAGGATCCCATCAAGTCATCATCGGATTGCGTCACCACCTTCTCGTTAGAGAAGAAGATAGTCCCCAGCAGAGTCGCCATCTTATTCTACATGAAAAAAGGTTGAACAAATTTTTTGTGTTATGAACGTAAAAAAGAGTACAATCGATTCTTATGTGAAGAAATCTAAGTACAAAAGTTTCTAAAAAAGTGTGACGATGGAGATCGAGCACTGCAGCAGATCCTTTACTCCGTTAACGATCCGATGATGATATGAGACTTGATCTGATTTTCTGGTGCCTTTGAAGGAACTCTAGGGTTGCCGATCCGGAGGACGTCGAAGTTGAAGATTTTGATAATTCTGTGGATCTTCTTCCCCTTATCGATGGTCTTGTTGGGGGAAAACCTCTCCTATTTATAGGGGAGAGGGGCACATATGCGATGTGCATTAGGGTTTCGAAATATGAAGGAATCTGCCATCCTTGTACGGTATGGGCTTGTGTGGCGCTGACATATGGCGGGTGCTGAGATTCTCCTCAAACGAGATCTCTGATGGCTATCAATAAAAATGAAGTAGGTGACACGTAGCGTGTGCCGATTTGCTTGTTCGGATGTAGCCGAGCAAATCTTAGGATTTTATCTCATATTTAGTTTCTGTGTATATTCGTCCGAGATTTAAATCAATCTGCATTTATCAACTAGATCAATCCCAATCCTATCTTTGAGAGAGACGGTTTAAGCAAACCGATTAGGTGGGACCATATCGTCTGTGCTTTAGGCAAGGCTGGCTGTGCTTCTGGGGTGACGAGTAGACTGTGCTTCTGGAGACGACAGAACCTCTGTGCTTTAGGGCGACGAGTGGACTATGTTTCGAAGACAACGTGGACTCTGTGCTTTTAGAGGCAACAAGTAGGCTGTGTTTCGGGCAAAGTCACTGTGCTTTAGGGTGACGAGTAGGATGCATCTTCAGATAGACCATTTTACTGTTCTTTAGAGTAGCAGTAAGGCTTGTGCTGGAGGCAAGCGGTGTCTTCCAGTCTCTGACGAAAGGTAGTTAAGCTTCTGAGTCGGAGCAGAGTGCTGCGCCGTTGGAGTTGAGGTGGTGTGAAAACATCACCAGTCAGCGCCTAAGGTTGGCACAGGAATCTAGATGCGCCTCTGGATTGAAGGCCTTGGCTTTGAAGTCTTCTTTTAAAGAGCAATGAATGGCCTCTCCTTAATGAACGACTCCCTCTTAATTGCTACCGTTACTTGGGGTATTTCAAGGGGTCCTAGGATCATCTAGGACTTAGTCAAATGAACTTTATTTAATGATGTTCATCGTATTGAGTCCTTTGTTTATCCCATTAATGTGGAAATTTTGACCGTCGGTCATGTGGCATGTGTTTTGGACCACTCCCGCCCTATATAAAGGGGGAGGTTCTTCTGAAGAGTCGTGTCTTCTTCCTGGCACCCTTCGCCACTATGCTGGATCGAAACTTAGCTTCGAGCGGTGGTTGGCCTTACATAAGTCAGATTTTGGTTGAGGATTCCTTCGTTCAAAGGGGCTATGGCTTCGTAGAAGAACTGTTGATGAGTCTTAAAATATGCTGGAACACTTCTCATGAGGAGTTTGAATCTGGGCGACGCCTTGGAGGTCTTCGAGGTCTTGATGACCTAGCTTGTGGGTGGATGGACAACCCGAAGAGCCACAGGTTGTGCTCTGCCCTGCCCATTCTGGGCTTTTTGAGACCTTCTGTGCCTTCTGGAAACCCGAGCCAATTGCTGCTTCAGGAAGTTGCTCGCTTCAGTTGAGTAGCTGATGCACTTTTGGAGGGTTGTGCCCATAAGAAAGTTAGAATACACTTCAATGGGGATCAATCTTCCGGTATACGTACCGAGAAGAAAGGGGGACTGCGCTTTGACGAAGAATAAACCTCTTGTAGACTCCTGTAGGCTTTGCTAAATCTGTAATCGATCATTTATAGAAGAAGTAGGATTAGTCTTTTACGTATAGCCTTGATGAATCTTTACTAGATCTTTGTAGGAATAATAATAACATAACTTCCTTCCGTATCTTCTATTGTCTTTCTAATACTCGGTTTGCACGTTTGTATCATCTGCGCTACGGTGGAGGAATGTCATCAGCTGAGATTTTTATGCTTCTACAATCACATATTTCATATTCTTATTTATAGAGGAATATAACCTTGGACTTAAACCTAGTCAACAATATATACCAAACTCCAATAAAAAGTAATTAAAAAATTATACTAATCTAAACACAATCCCTAAATAAATAGAGAAAGAGGGGGCGGGGGGTCTACTGCTTCCATTAATATACTAAAATTCCCATAGAAATTTCCAAGCCCAATATATGAAGGAGCATCCCAAAACCCATTTTAAAGACAAAAATAATTTAATCTAATAATATTAATATTAAATATGTGTTATTCGTAAAGGGGGGAGTTCTGTTTCCTAAGTCAATTATAGTTATAGGAGGTCATCATCTCCCCCATATAAAGAGAGGCAAACTAACTCACATCATTCAACTCCTAACAAATGAAAGGGGGTCTAGAAGGCTTACAGCGGGGGATTTGTGTCGGTGAAGTCGGGACCACTGGGCGGAGCAACCTCAACGATGGAGCTCTTGGAGGATTTCAGGGGCAGCGCCAGGTGGAGTCGGATCCACATAGTGGCGTAGTCATGGCAGCGTTACGGACGGTCAGGGCGGTGTTGGCCAACGTTGGTGGAACTACGGTTAGAGGTCGACTGTCCTGGGGCGGCGCCCGCGATGGCTTGGGGAACGGGCGGAGACAAGGTTTTCTTCACTCTTCTCTCTTTCTCTCTGCATTGATATTGGTGGTGGTGATGGTTGCGGTAGGAGTGGCGGTTGTATTGTGAGCATGGCGGCGGCTGTTGGAGATGATGGTGGTCGGAAGGAATTGTCGACGGTGGTGCCGGTGGTGGGACGAAGGTGTTGGTCGTGGTTGACTGGGAGGATGGGGTGGAGCCGAGGTGGTAGTAAGTGTCGGAGTTGTGTTGCTGGCGATGATGGTGATGACAGTTGTGTGTTGGTTTTTGGTGGCTGAGTTTGGGGGCTATATGGATTGCCGGAGGTGGTGTCGACCGAGGTGGTCGGATGGATGCCAGTGACGGTGATATCGGCTCGGGTTGATACAGGGAGGTGGTCGACCCAGGGGCTGTGATGGTGGATGATTTCTTCTTCCTCTTCTTCTCTGGTGGTTGCTTGAATGGAAGGGTGTTGAGTCGGAGCTCCAGCAATGGTCGGGATTGTAGTAGCAAAGGGGGGAAATGAGGTCGGGATTTCTAAGGAGACAATGGCGGCTGTTAGAATCAATCTAGGGATTTGGGGATCAGGTTTTCTTACATTGGGAAGAGGATCTATTAATAGGGGAATGGGAAAAACCCTAAAAATGTAAATGTAATAGTAATTAGAGAAATTAGTGGTAAAACTAACATACTAACACTAACCACTAACCACTAACCACTATTTATTTGTTGTCTATTAGCAATTAGTTAATTATCAGTTAATAGTTAATAATTTAATAATAACTAGTTAGTAAATTCATTTAGAAAAAGATTAGTAGCTAATTACAATTTAGCTATGACTGCAAATCCCTATGTAAACTCAAGAAGCTAGGCCACGATCCAAGTCCAACTTGGTAGGCTAGGATTAGGACCAAAATGGTCATAGGCCGATACAATAGGGAAATCGAATAACCTACAATCATCAAAACCTTTAAGGCTAAAAAATTAATAAAATATTTTTTATTTTCAAAAAGCATAATCTCACTAATATTTTTTCTATATAAAAATAAATATTTATAGCTCATATGTTTTCTTGAAGTGGACAAATAATTCAATTAAGTAACATCTCACAAAAATAGCTTTTACAAAGAAAGACCAACAAGGACCGATAGCAATTACGGTCGAAATATATTGTATTCACGATTTCAAAGATCCAAAAAATTCAGAGAATAAAAAACTACAAAATTTTTAAAGAATCGAAGAAATCGAATAACGGAGGTTACAAATCTACCCTCTTTAAAGAAACTGTCCTCGAAATTAAGATTGACGGAGGGATCAAAACATGATAGAGAGTTTAGTCAGTACCATAGGCACGATCAAAGAACGATGACTTAGCACGATCAAGATAATCAATTCAAAATTACTTAGGCATGTCTAATGACTTTGGCACGATAGAATGGCACGCTAGATTGTAGCATGAACAATATTATATAGGCATGTTTTTGGAATAACTCAAGTTATTGAGGCTCAATCTCCGTGACGACTAGGAGAATCGAAGATATACTTGAAATTCAAACACGGAATGACTTATTGGTTTAAGGTTAAAGGAGAAAAATAGACTCAAAGTCGCATGAGCACAATTATGATGAAAACTTAGTTATGCCCAATGATACAATTTGGGCACGATTAGTTTAAAATTAAAGTCTTATAGGCACTATCGAAAATCTAATGAGCATGATTAATTAAGTCATTAAATATGATCTGAGCTCGGTCGTGATTAAAAATTTGGAAGTGATGCAAGTTCACTTGGCACGATTTAAGATATGACTATGAAACCAAAACTTGGGCATGTTTAGGAATGGAACATCAGCACGAGTAAATACATAATCGAATTTATGGCATGAATAGAAAATTGTTCAGACAATAATCAAAGTCCAAATTTTGGCACGACTAATCAATCATGAAGTCGTGACCGAGGATCAAGGTCTTAGGCACAATTTAGAAATAAATCCAAGTTATCTAAGTACGAATTTACGACTAGATCAAAATTGTTCAGTTACGATAAAGTTAAAATCAAGTCGAAATATTGATTAATAGAATCCAGGCTCGATGAAGTTAGGTTTAAGGTTATATATAGACACGATCAAATATGAAAACGATGCGATTGGGCATCGTAAGGAATAATCGAATGTTTAGCACGATCAGTGAGCAATGATCTAAACCACTTGATCACGAGCAAAATCAAGGCTTAAGAATCTTGGAATGCCTAAAATTACTTAGATACGATTTATGGTAGGGCAAAAAAATTTAAACATAGTCATAATTAGGAGTAAAATTTGAGCATGAATGACTAGAGAATCAATTATTTAGGCACGATGTTAATATTTATTCCGACATGATCAAACTCAAATTATGACATGACAAGGTTCATAACCAAATCGAATAGTCGTAATCAAGGACCAAAATTTTAGGCTCGATTCAGAGGCAAATTTGTACGTATAGTCATGATCGTTAAAATCACGATTATGGATTCAAGTCGTCTAGTCATGCCAGGTCATCCAGGCATGACTAATCACAATAATTTTCAGATATAATCAGGAAAATCAAATGATGAAGATGTTAAAATCTAAACATAACCATAATCGAAGTTCGACACGATGATAGATAAGGTCAGTCTATCCTTGGTCAACAGTATTTAGACATAATGAAGAATATAATCGTAATCCAAGCACGAGCAACATATTGATAGAGATCCAGGTCACGATTGAATTTAAATCAATTGAGTACGATCAAGGATTAAGAATATCGATACGATAAAGGGGATGACCAAAGTCGATTGGTCGCGATCAAAGGAAATTAGAAATTAGCGGTATTGAAACTTAAAGAATGATTCAAGGATAGGAAAATCAAACTTCTTTTTACTAGTATAGGACATTAAAGATTGGATTGCAAAAAGAAAGTCAAATCATCTCACTCTACTACTACCAAGTTGTCTGATCCTCGTTTGCCAATTATACCTTTATCTCACAAGTCCAAATTCAAAAATCAACCTTTCCATTTTTTTCAACTTACACCTTCAAACATTATCCTTAGTAAATCTAGAATCCTCACAAAATCTCTAAGAGTTTCCTTTAACTCAATAACGTGTGTTCTCTGTGTCCCTAATCATTCTCTTACTAATCTTTGTTCAATTTCGTATCATCACCGCATGCGGTAAAAAAGAAAATCTCTTCTCCATTATTTAAATTCCTAGATTTGGTATCATAGCCTTAATTCAAATATGAAATGTCTCAATAGTCAGTAACCTAAATATCCCGGTTCTCAAATAATTCGACCTTAAATATTCTTTTTAGTTTCTAAAAAAATATAACTACAAGATATTACAGTTTCCACCATTAATGTATATTCTACTGTTGTTCTTACTCATAATCCTCCTACATTCTTCCAAAAATCATACCCAAAATAACTCTCTAATGTAATCGTTTCCAAACTGATACTACCGGTCTCTTCTTGTCTCTAATCTCGGTCACATTTTTTCCCACTAATTCTATCTTAATGTCCAATGCTCTATACTCTTACCAAGATCCCCA